>OX453240.1:20457490-20701529 GCA_949709985.1 Luffia ferchaultella | reverse complement strand
TCGAGTGCAACGAGCGACCTCCGAGTCTTATCTCGCTCTGTTCAAGTCCCCTATCTTAAGCTATAATTCCTCTTGAATCCCTCTGTACCCTTATTTATGCAGATACTTATTTATCACATAGCCTTTAATTTTAACAAGCGGATAGGAACGAACGCCGTACCATATGAATAAATGAGAGCCTTTAAAATATAGCGATCGTAAGTCAGTGCCCGTGCGCAATTACTCAACCGGCCCAGCGGATAATTTGCACGATGACCGTTACAGCGCCGATGCAAGTGCGTGATCGTTTGGTAAAAAATATTATTTAAATTTTTAAAAATCTTTTACTGTTACGAAAGTCAAACGACTGGTATCGTTCCTGTAACTAAAAATATCTGTGAGATTACTTTGTTACTTTACAGCGCGATAAAATGGTCATAAGCATTCAGATATTTAAATATCTTCATTTGCTATAATCATCGTATTAAAAGAGCAACAAATATTACTGATAAAACCACGTAAGTATTTGCTTTTGATCTTGCTTGGTAAACTGTGTTTTGGGCACTATCATTAATTGAAACGAAATCACCCAATAGCGCATCGCTATAGGTATAAAAATTGGGGATACGTGTACAGGCATGCACGCGGCGGCGTTTGACATTTCAACAGGAGTTTTACATTTATTGTTATTATATCAAAGTAATGAAGATGTCACGTCTCATAATTCGGAAGCCCTAGAAAACCTATACACTGATAAATTAGGCTTTACATCATTATTTGTACCACTATTTGCAGTGGTATGTCTAAACATCAAGTGGCGTACTTTTGGTCTGTGGTGTGCTCTTTTTTTCGCCCATATTTTGTGGTCATCTCGATATACACTTGTGGTTTTTCACAAAAAATATTTACGGATAAGGATATAATATTACCTTTTGTACTCGCGCAATTTTTTTTATACATATGTACCAGTATAATAATCTTACATTTAATATTTAGATTCGAACACAAAGGAACGAAACAGTGGCTTTTCAATTTCGTTACTCGAAACTTCCAATAAAAATCTACATTTGTGTTTTTAGTGTGCTATTTTCTCAGCCAAATTACAAAACTATTCACTTGATATACTGTCAATTTACGGTTGTATTAAAATTTTATTAGCGTTAAAATTTTATCACTCCGATTAAAAACAAAAAAAACGTTTTACGATTAATAAAAATCTGTTCATGAAACATTTGTAACGGACATTAGTAAACTTCGACTGCTTAACACAAAATAATGGCAACTTAGATCTACAGGTGTGCAATATTTCTCGAAAGGAAGAAAATCTGTACCTTTTTGACCCTCTTCATATGATAGCTTTCAAAATACAAGTTGTTTTTTAAAACCAATAAAAGTACTTTCACCGTGTTTAATTAAAAAATTCATTTCATATAAAAGTGCTTATTCCACCAATAGTAATGATAAATTACTGACGGTAATTTAACTAAGCAATCAGTAAGTTTCCTCCCGTAAAGGTATTGTAGTAGACCGTCGGCCGAGGTCGTATTTCTAATGCATCGTATCGCGCGTAATTACATATCGGCCGATATGTAAAGCCTTCCTACCATCAAATGTGTCCATCTTTCTCTCATTTTAGGAAGGTTTAGATAGTGAGGCTTTATAAAAAACGCCGTCAGAAGTACCTAGTACAACGATTATTTCTTAGATTATTTCTTAGCTCTGTGACTCCTATCGAAAACGAACCGAAACAACTTTACCGCCCGGCTTTACGTGTGTAAACTCACTAATTGCCCACTGACCCCACAGCGGGAAATCAGTGGATTTCCGCCCGTCGAGCCGTGCAATACCTATATTGGTACTTTCCTACATTTGTGATGAAAAATGGAATGTGCAATTCGCTGCGCTCATGTGTTTAACACTACTATCGTGGGCAATCGGTTTGTTTCCGTCCTAGTTGCACAATACACTGTTTATCTTTGTGCATCTGCACAAACCAAAGGGTGCAGTATCAGTTAGCAGCCTAAAATACTGGTTCTACAAAAATCAAAAAACAAACACCGGTGATGGTTTATTTTTTATTTGTAATTTGAGATAACAGTTGTTATCATGTTAAAATAGATAAAAGGTATATTAAAAAATGCTCACTAGATATTAGAAGCAGAAAAACAATAGCAAAAAATGCATTTCATCTGAGAAAAGAGAGTTATTTAAATCCTAAAATAGAAAAGGAAGTTAAGAAGAAATTAATAGTCATTCATTTGAAGTAGGTACAGCACTATATGGTTGTCAGACGAGGACAATGTTACAAAATGACATAGAAAAAATGGAAGAGTTTGAAATGTGGTGTTCAAGAATCATGGAGAGTATAAATTGGACGGAAAAAGTAACAAAACAAGAAATATCAAAAGAGTAAAACAGAAGATAAATATTAACAAAATAAATGAAAATCGAAGAGTAAAGATTCTAGGCCATCTTATACAACGTGACGACTATATTAGAAGGGAAAATAGAAGGAAGAAAAAGGAGGGAAAGACCAAGTATATATTATATTGATCAGGTAAAGAATAAGATGGACGCCATGCCGTATAAAAAGATTAAACAGAAGGCGAGGGATCGACCACAATGGAAAGAGCTACACCGACAAGACTGTTGCTAAGTTTGAAGAAAAAAAGTGAAAAAATTTATATTACATATAAATTCACAACAGCCACTTATTCTCTTGTAATAGATCATCATAACTCCATTGCGTGAATATAATATTCTAAATAATAATAACACAAATAATGGAATGAAAAAAGGCAATAACCCATTAATAAAAGTGAGTAAATCAACCTCCATGTTTTGTTTACATCGATACAAGAAGTGTCGCTTTGAATTGGTAGGTACTAACCGTTACTCTTACCTATGCCACGAACGAGTTGTCGTCAGCTGTCACAGGTGACTGTTTACCTATTTTCCTTACAACGTTTAAACTCTATTTTCATATAAATTTTACAATTTCTAAAGAAAACTATGAGTGTATTCGATTATTTGTCATTTATTGCATGTCATTCTTAAGCAGGTAATGGAGTGCTGTTCATTGACATATTTTATATACTGGTTACTTGAGATGGGTCAGCAAGGACGCTATCTAATGCATGAACATGAGAGACCATCCTTAACTTTCAGGATAATTTCCGTCTGCATTTCCGAATTTTCCGAAAAAGCACGAACAGTAAGAAAAGAACTGCTCTAAACTTTTATTTTTATAACATTAATTGAATCTATTTTTTTATAAGAATCAAAAGACATTTGAGAACCAAATAGAGATAGGGTACTAGAAATGTTATTAAAAAAAAATTATTTTACAATTACAACACTACAATTTTGTACAATTTCGTGGTTTTGTACAACGTATGTAATTACTAAATAATCGGAATTTGGACAACTTATTAAATAACAGTATCAAAATGGGAACTACGTGGATATTCAAATCGATTGCTGTCTTGACGAATGCGTTTGATTCCTAACATGAAACAAATTCCCAAAAAAAAAAAGGATTATCGTGTCACTAGTTAATGATTTTCTTAAGTTGACTTTAACTAGCCTTTTTGCAACACACTGAAAAACAAGTAAAGGGTCTATAGTAAGAAAACATTTTTTTATTACTTATCTCCATTCTACTCAAACGTATACAGTTCGATTGTCATAGAAGAAAATACATTTTTATAAAATACACCTATATTTATAAAATAAAATATTAGACATCATCAACGGCCGCTCACATTTTTTTGTAATAACCGTTCAAATATAGGGTAATTTTTTCATCACATTCCAAATTTTCGAATTATGTTTGTTGGTGAAAATATAAAGTAGGTAAGTGTTCTTTCTTTTAGTGTTACTTAGTTCTAAAACATCGAGATATAGCGCCAGTCGCCATGAAGGTATTTTATTACTATGGGATGCTCGGGTAATTTGTGTCGACCGGTGACCGCCAGCCGGATACCCGTCCTAGCTACACCCGCGGTTGCTTCTTTATGCGTAATACTTAGACTTAGAAACCACGCTGTTGTTAATTCTTTCGGGAAAAATGTTTTTATGTGAAAAGCTTACCATTTATCTTTTTAAAAAAAAAATTTTTAGATCATACCTAATACCTAGCGAAAAATTGGGATGTGATGGAAAAGGCTTCCTGTATAATGGATGATCACATTTACTTAGCATCCGTATGTTTTACTATACAAATTAAATAAGCACCTATTCCTGAAGGCTATAACTAAACAAAAATATTTGTCGCCATGTATTATAGAATCGGAACGTCGTCGTCGTCGATCGAAGCGGCCGAACGTCGTCGGCCGCGCCAAGCATTCAATTTGCATATCTACCATATGAGGCCATAAAACGTTACTCAGAATTTTCCATCGGAGCCGAGCGTCGAGCGCCCGATCATCACCCACGCCCAAACTCCACGACACATTTTACATAATTGGCCGCTTATTTTTACAAGCGGAGCCACAAATTTATCTCGGCATAAGACATTACAAAATAAAAGCGCTCTCAATTTTCGAGACATTTAGCGCCGAATGCGACGTAAAATCTTAACGATAGCACGAAATAATGTTACAAACATATAAATTGCATAACGGTAATAACAAACGGAACTCGAGGCAATTATTTATAAAGGTTTGTCATACCACCCCGCGCTATAAAAAAAATCGCCTCGGCAGATAACCTCGCTCATAGATTTTGGTTCCGTATAGAATAAATATCTATTACAAGATAATAAGAACCAACTTCACTCGATGTGCGAATCGATGTCATACATCCAATCAAAAACTTTGGTAATATATTTGCACACGTGTAATTAAATAAATTGCATTTTTATTGCTGCGAATTGAACACTAAACATTTCATGTAATAAATCAATTCTGTAATAAATATGCAATTTCTCAAACAAAATTTCTTGTATTTAAATCCGGTTTCATAGCTATTGTAAATAAGTATTGAATTGCGCTAGATGTTATATACGTTAGACATAAAAAAATATTATTATCATAAAAAAAAAACATGCAGACTCTCACTGCGTATTTTTCATCCTGTGATTGCTAATTTTCAAATTTTAAAAAAGGCCATGTAAAAAATCTGAACTCTGCAACTGAACTTCGAACAAAATTTTAAATTTGCGTTGTTTTTCATTAAAATTAAAAAGAATAAAGTTTTCGAACAACCTCTCAAGAAATAATTTTTTTCTATTTGCGTATTTGCCAGAAATTTATGCAAATTCAACTGACGTTGAATTGTCCCTGTGATGTCATCGGGGCGGTTGAGCTTATTGCGCTCCTTTCCACAGTAAAAAGCTAAAGCTATGAAACTAAATCTAAAATGTTTAGATAAGGTCACTAGGTATGTCAAATGAAATGTAATCCTTGTGAATCAATAAAAATATTATGACTTTATTTAGCCTATAATAACGTAAATAGTAAACATCTGTCCAGTTGACGTCACAGGGATATTTTATTAATATTTTTTGGAAAAACATAACTAAGGAAATTGCAGACTAAATTTTTATTATTTTAAGGAAAAGGTAGTCTGTCTACATTTTCGGAAAATGTATAAAAATTTTGAGCCAAGCCCATTTAATGAATTTATTTTATTATATAAAAAATTTCGTATGTATGTGTATATTACGTATTTAACAGATTTGCTTTATTTGTACGCATGTATACCACCAGGGGGCGCTGTATTAGATACTCGTGTTTCTCTAAAATTCTAATTTCGATTTTAACCAAGCAAAAAGCGCCGGTACTAACCAAATTTTTTGCATCACGTAGATATCAGCTCAGAACAGGTTCATAAACAGGTTTAACGGTTATAAAGCTACCAGGGTATTGATGTAGATATGTTTTTTTAAAACAGCTAGCCCGATTTTGAGGCGGTTTTTTGCATTAAATATCTATCACCTGTGAGAAGATTCTTAAACAAGTTTTGTGGTAATGAGCCACCAGGGGACGTTGCGGCAAATATTTTCTAAAAGTTTCTTAAATTCATTTTCATTTATAAGTCCTCAGAGGGTTCTGCAGTAGACGTTTCTTCAAAATGATCCTTTCACATCGTACAATCAATCCATCACATAAATTAAAAAAATTAAAAAAACTACGACGAAAAAAATGTTGAGTAAAAAATCATTTATCAAGTGATAACTACTGTTTCATAATTTCATTTTCTAGTAAGGCCATAATGTCCTTGAACATCGCGTGACTTTAGCTGCTCCAGTACAAATGCGTAGTCCATACGAGCGAAGCCGCGTGTGGAAGGTTAGTATGTGTTATGAACATAGAGTCATAGAGCTAAGAGTAGTATTATACAAGTCTTTAGTAGATATTATACATGATGTCGTGACATTACTTGTAGTTAAAATAAGTACGGCGGCAACAGTAGAAAATAATGGAAATACAAAAAGTAGTTTTGGATGATTTTAATTTTGTTTTATTTAATGTTTCTTGGCCGTTGATTGATTTTTACACGTTTTTAACACCGACGACGGCATTTTTTAATTGTTGTTTAATAATTTTTTTGCCACGCGGTCGCGATGAGAATAGAGTGACTGAATGAGTTGTTGCCGGTCGGCAACAACGCTAGGTGCAAACATTTGGTTCGTGGTGTCGATTCTACTAGTATATAGTTCAGTGTAATTTAGTTCATAACTTTTCTTTGTTTTTGTTTGAATAAAATTTGACCCAATCTGACCCATGGTGACAACCAAATTCAAACAATCTATTCGTAGAAATGTGTGTCTGTGAGGTAATAGCAACAAAAAATTATAAAATTTATGATTCTAAATAGTCAATTCATTAATTCTCATTATAATAATATTTATGCCGTTAACTGGACCGCGAGTAAAATGAGATGAATCGTGAACAAAAAATGTACTTCATAATTAAAAAACATCAATGAAAACACTTTATGAGAGTGACCATGTATGTAAACAGAGTTATTGTCTCACAATCACATAACACGAGGTTGAACGGCCATACAGACGACCATTAATTTGAGCTGTTTGAGCTGTTTGAATACAGATTGCGATCGTTGGCCCACATGGCCAATTCAATGGTCGGAATGCGGCGGGTGGTGGTTTGTTACTTATACGGTCTATTACAAACAAACGCGTCTAATCAAGCCCGAATAAGTTCATCAAGCTGCGATTTTATTCGTAACAACGGTAGCAAGTCAATTTACCCAATACCAAGTTTTCAGACACAATAAAAAGTTTTAAATAATAACAAGTTGTAAAAATTTAAACAATACGATAATTTTAATTTAGTCAATTGAAAAACAGTTACGTGCTGACAATTTAATCCGGAATGCGCAAACGAAAGACCAACCCTCAGTATATGTTCATTCATGAATTCAGTTATTAGTGCACGTAAACTATTCGTGAGATGTGCTGCAATTGAATGATGCCATTTTTGTCATACATAATATTAGCATTTTTTTTCCATTACTTATTAATACTATTACAATAAATACAGTTTTAATATTATAGGTGAATACAACGCTTTGGATATGTTGACTAAGTTGTTTGAATAAAAGTAGATACTGTATCTGATTGCATGTTATCCTTATACACTTCAGGGACTAATTTTATTTGACTGAGTACATCCATTCAAATAATTCAAGTAGGCTCAGAGTAATATATAGGTATAAGCTACTTGATTTCCCAAACTCTAATCAAATTCCTGAGGGAAAAACCAAAATGTCAGGTCACCTTAAATTTCATGGTGCAGTTACATGCCACAAACAAGTTGTTCCATTCACGTAAGAAAAATCAAAAAATTAAGATATTATCACAGAATTCAGCATTAGTTGGAACTTCGTTGCAGGTGTTCCATGCATGCCCGCTAATGCGATCAGATGTCCCTATTGTACATCTGTGACTATATACGATTTCCATCATAATTTTAATCTAGATGGGATTTGGTAATTATATATTTGCAATTCATTTATTTCATACTAGCTTTCCGCCCGCGGCTTCGCTCGCGTGGACTACACAATTTTACCGGAACAGCTAAATAGACGCGACACTCCAGAATATTGTGACACTTTCTAGAAAATTCTGCAATTTAACTACCTAAGAAATCTCTATACCTAATTTCATCGAAATCCATTTAGTCATTTTAGCATGTGGAATAGCTATCCCACAAGTAGGTCCTTAAATCTTTCAGCAGTTTTCGAGATAAACCGGAACAGACAGACACTACAATTTTATTAATATAATTAAAAAAATACTTTTCGCTCCTGACAACGCCTTCTTTATGTTTCCAAAATTTCAGTAAAATCGGATCAGCCGTTTCGGCGATCAGCCCGAATGAACACACAGACAAAAACCAACTTATACCACTTCTGATAACCAACTTTTTATGTCTGCAAAGTTTCATTAAAATCTTTAAAAGATTAGCTTGAACATACAGATAGACAGTCAGACAGACAGACAAAAAGTAGCGTATGTCATTCTTCACACTCTTTTTTTCACGTTTGCGAACTTTCATTGAAATCGGTTCAGTGGTTTCGGAGATCAGCTCGAACATACAAACAGATAGACAGCCAGACAGACAGACAGACAAAAAGTAGCCTATGTCACCCTCGATAATTCCCTCTGCACGTCTGCAAAGTTTCATTGAAATCGATTCAGTCGTTTCAGAAATTAGCCGGAACAGACAGACAGACACTCCAATTTTATTGATATAGATAACAAAGTATTTTAGCGAGCAATATTTATCTAAATAGGTGTGGAAATCTATACAGTGAAAGCCGGTGATATTATTTTTCATACTTTGTCAACTTAATATTCAAGTGTATTCCAAATTCATTGCTTAATAAAATATAGGTGGCATATAGCAGTTGTGATACCAAAAAAATTATATAATTACACCCAGAAATTCACCTGGACGAAGCCGCTATATGAACCTCTAGGAACGAGATCACTATAACTAACTACCTCACTTTCATAATCAAGAAAACTGTTTCCTCGGGATCGTTAGGAAAAGCTATTTGTAATCCTGAAATTTCGTCTCAAGTATTGACGCAGAATCGTACGAAAGAACAGCGTCAGCAAAATTGACAGCCATCTTATCTTATTGTCATATTTTTATTTTATCCATCGTTTTCCATACACCAACGAATACCCGGACGGAGCATTGCAAACTAACTACACGCTTAGTAGGTCAGCTGGCTGGGTACCCACGCGTCAACTCGAACGCGGCCGCCATTGCAGTGCTTCATTGGTCGTTCAGCGAAAGGAAGACTTGATTTTGTTATGACGTTTCTTTAAAAAATATGTGCAATCACTTTTTCTAACAATACTTAGCAAGATACTACCAGATTTATTTTTTTTTGAGTAAGTTCAAGTAGCAGAGTAAATAGATGACTATTAATTGCACAATCGATCATAGCTATGAAGATAGTTTTCAATTAATGATGAATTACACTCCAATAAACGTGCACCATATAAGCCTGTCTGTCTCATGAAATATTATGATTAGTCCGTGTCAATTTAAAATGTCATTATGTTAATTTCGAATTCCTGCACACACAATGTAATACCAAAAGTCAACTAATTATTCATGTTCAAAGACTGTAGAAAAACGTGAACAAAAACAATACGATATAATCACAGACACGAATCGATGTCGGCCAAAACAAGGCGTATGGAAAAACTTGAATACGTAATGCAATAATTGCTTTTTTTCTTTCTTGCAACGTTCATGTTTTTTAAGACTAATATTAAGAACATAACTTAACGAATAATAATACGTTTAAAAATGTTTTGTTATCGTTTCAGTTTTAAATGAAACTACAGTTAATTCAGACTATGATATATACCTGTAAAAACAACACAATATTTTATTGTATTTTACGTGTGTCCGCTTTTGCTTACACTTCGACAGAAGCTTTTGTGTCACTAAAAAGTGAAACTTAACGTCAAATTAGGATTTTAGGTAGTGCGATTCGTGTCACAATCCTGACTTGTTGTGAATGCGTATTGATTAGTGCACATATTCTTTTATTTTGGGAGCATAGCACTTAACTTTGAATGTGACAGACGACTCAAAACCGACAAGTTTTGTCAACTTTGTTTACTTTAAAAATTGTTATCGATAACTGTCTTTCATTCAATAGTACATGACTAGTTGTGACGGATTACACAATGACCAATAACCAATTGTGATAACTTCGGTTCTCTAACTAAACGGTCTGCATTAGTCCTTTATTAGATTGATTCAAAGCTCGGTGTTGTATAGTAATCATAAGTAGAGACTATAGTCTCTAATTGAAGAACGCAGACTACGCCTCCTTAACATTCTTAATTAACAAGGACCTAATTATAAATCGTAAACATTGGCTCGTAAATCCGTCGCTCGTCCGTCCATCCATGAGCCCGCGGCCATCGTTCTCTATCAAAATACCTGTAAGGGATCTGTCTGATAATTAAGCCATCAATGTATCGCGACAACCGCCTCGGGCGTCTATATTTCATTCGGTGACATTCAATTTACTTTACTGAAAAAGGACAAAATGAAAAATTAATCAATCATTGAAAATTGGCTGTACGCCGCAGAAACATAAAAATGTGTGGCACTAAATTAAGTTTTTATTGAGTTATTTTAAAACACTGCAATGTAATGTTGTTTATGCTTCAGGTAATGCATACGATCAAGAAGCATTATTGGAAACGAAAGTGGTTTTATCAGATTTTTCATATACTCGTTACGTACAGTTTAAAATGTAAATTTTTATTATTATATATGAAATAAAATTTGATATGATCTTTCTCAACAAATATACGTTAAGTTATCACCGTTTTTTTTTTACGTAATTATACTACTAGTATAATAATTGAAGGAAAATTACAGTGTTTCCGAAATTCCGTAAAAATATTTTATTTTAGCCGGAAGTCTCATTCTATAAAAATATTATAGATGTAAGTTCACCTGGAATCCTACATCTTTTTTATAGCAAACCTTGTTCTTAAACCAGTTTTTTTAGCTTCCATACGAATAACAGTTTTTGTTTTGTTAAATTTAATGTGAAATATAAAGCATAATAATCCATATTTTCTGCAGCATTTACTTTTGTAACTTTAATTGTTTACACGTACTAATATGTACCCTGTGCTATGAAACTGCTGATGAATAAGTTACTGATTAAACTAAAATTAACCCTTTATCAAAATAACGTTCATTTGTAAATAACTGTGGTTATGAAAGAAATGGACGCAACATGCATGCAACTCAACTCTATTAAAATTAATTTTATAATCAGTGTATTTCACAGAGTTCGTACCTTTGGGTACTGAATATATGCCTGTACAGTTATCAAATTCAAAAAGTTTTTATTCAATATAAGATGTTTACACACACTTATTGAAAGTCAAAATAAATTGATTACGTACCGGTTCAAACACTAGAAGGAGAAGAACCGGCAAGAAACTCCGCCCTGTTTATTTTATTTAAATATATGTTTTTCTTCGTTGTTTTTTTTTTAATTAAAGTGCTTACAACTATTACAATGAAGTCCAAGCGCACTTATCATTTAAATACCCCTAATACAATAGTAAGCTTTTTTAATAAGTTGGACTTTAACTCACTTTATAAAATGATTAGAATTCAAGTCTAATATTTCTTTTGGAATTTTTTTACAAAAACGGATACAATTTGGATACAACGGATACAACCTGAGAATTGATAACATATGCTTATGTCTTGTATTTAAGTTGTGGGCACCACCCACTCTAGAGAAAGCATTTAAGTTTTTATGTAGGGTAAAGTCCGGATAGTTGCCTCAGTCGGATACATGCCCCGCTTTTTAATAAACTATGTTAAGATTATAAGTTGTTTTAGCACTTTACTACAATAAATAGTGACCGCCCCACAGGCCTCAATGCTGCATAAGCTAACGGAATAGGCACAAATGTTTTGTCCATATGAGCAAAAATCTTGCGCGGCGAAACTTTGGCGGGCGTTATAATTATATTGGTAAGTAATTTCTATTGAATATTTTTATTACTGATCGTGGTTTCAGTCAAGTATTTGTTTCTTTGCATGCATTAGAGTTTAAATAACATTGTTTATTATGTTTTATTGTTAAATAATTTTTATTTATTTCGCAAATAAAAAGGGCAAGCATCCGCATCAAAAAGGATAGTCGCCCTACTTACTGTGGCAGATAGTTGCCCCTAGAGTGACTAAAAATTTCTTAACAAGCATAGAAGGATTTTAGGATATTGGGAAGAACTAAATGAAAATCAGATTGGATTCAATGTAAGATGTGTTGGATGTGGTTGCATGAAACATGTACAACATTCAAACACTGTTGTATGAGATGTGGAAAATTAGAAACCTTAGCTTTTGGTAAAAATTAATGTTAATACCAAAGTTAATTATCAAATTGTTATATTTTGAAGAAAAATGCTAATATTTGATAATAACTTACATAAATTTAAGTTTAAATAATATTATCATAATTGAAATAATTTTTATAATTAAAACTGAAAACTACTTAATGATGTTAATTAATATTTCAAATTGTACTCAATAAAAGATCTCAGTAAATTATAAAGACTGTTAAACAAATAATAATGATTACTGTAATAGATATAAATTTCTTAAACAACCTTATATTTATTATTTCTTATACTATCCCCGCACGAGGCAAGTATCCTCCGAAGCATTTTCCACGCTAGGCTACTATCCGCCATAGTAGGCAACTATCCCTTCTCTGAGAGATGAAATAAAACAGTATTTACTCAATACCATCGTTCATTATGCATACAAAAATAGGCTTCTAAAGAAGGTAAAAGACCTATGTTGTGAGATACATAGTGAATATTTTCAACAAGTTCATATTTTAAAAAAAATAAAGCTTTTTCGAAAAGTGGGGCATCTATCCGGCTTTTACCTACATAAATTATGTTTTCATAAATGTACTGACAAGGGACTGTCAAAATGTTACTTTCTCTAAAGTGAGCCTTTACACTATCTCTAGATTTTAATTTATATATACTCGTAGTTTAATTTTATATATTAATATATAAATAAAATTTAATTTATATATAAAATTTAATTTATATATTTATATATAGATTTTAATTTATGTATTATTGTGCATTCATTGTGCTGTACATTCCTTAACCGTATAATAGACTTTTTTTACCGTTTCGTATTTTGAAGACGAATTCTTATAAATATATGCTCTTATTTCAGAGCTTTAGTGCGCGGGCGACTGACGATTGTAGCGGTGGAAGACCGCCAACGTAATACTTCTCCCCTCTACGCTCGCGGTCACTCCTTACTCATGTATAATATTTACGTTTGACTAAATAACCACGTTGTACTGATAATTCTTTAGAAGATTATATTACTGTGAAAATTTACCAACCTATTTGTCTTAAAAAAAAAATTGACTTTTTGAATAATACCCAACAGATAGAAAAAATCTTGATTATTTACTATTTACACGTACTTATCCTAACGACCCCTCCTCCTATGAAAGAAAAATTACTTGAAGCAAATTTCACATAAAAATATTAAAATTTATGGGTGTGAGTATGGGTCTAAATGCGTGCGAGAGTGTGTATATATAATGATTCTGTGGAAGTTGGGGTGTGTCTTTGTTGAGTGTGTGTGCGTGTGTTTCATTAAAAAGAATGTATGTATTTATATGAAGCCGTCATTTGTTTCTGCTGCTGCTCCGTTTCCACTGTATTCATGGCTACGGCCAAGCCCCCGACCTGCTGATTATTGCATTTTTTTCCTATTGTTTTTAACAATCGTCGTTTAAAAATTATATTAATACTTTAAAGAAAACAGCATTTAAAAAAATATACAAAATGATTGATAACAGATCCATTACTCTATGAAATCGGTGCCAACCAAAGTAAACTTATAAACCTATAGTAATGTCAGTGTTTACATTACAATTACAGTTCCAATCAATATGGCGGATGTGAACATAGACACAAGTCGCGCCGCAGTAACCTGTTTTAGATGTAGCGGGACGCAGTGGAGCGAGGGGCATGACTGACCCTGCACGCACGCATAAAGCGTTGTATTCCAAGCACGCATAAAGCGTTGTATTCCGATCCGTCATAAAGTTTGATTGGAACTACACCTACTAAAAATATGAAAATGTGGAACAAATTCAAATAGTATGGACGGGGTACTAAGTAACTAGTATTTTCTACTATTCTTTATTACTAGTAGTTACTATGATAGTACTAAGACTACTCGTAATAAGTACTAAATTACTAAAAATACTTTTTTTGCATTGGCCGGCACGGACTCTATAAATAACTGCTTAGACATTGTATATATTTACCTAAGTATTAATAATTTTGTATATTCTGTTTTAATACTAATAATAATAATTTAATACTTTAATACTACGGAGCTATATCTATACTATGACCGGTATTATATAGTTACAAACTTAATTTTTAAGTCTATCTATACCTATAACATAATCTTTAAAAATATGAAACTTGTGGATATACTTTGAAAAATTAAAATAAAAAAAAAGACGGTATAAATTAAATCGACTCCATATCTATCTATGCTTAATTAAATTAAAATTAAAATAAAAAAAAGACGGTATAAATTAAATCGACTCCATATCTACACTTAACTACGTGTCAATAGAGGAGTACTCATAACTTAAAATTCAATAAACTAAATATATGTTGTTATAACTAGATTCATTCCTTTTTTCTTATTTATCGATAAATTATTTAACGTTAGTTGAAAACTACGACAGTCAAGTTTGATCATTTATTTGCGTGGCATATTATACCGTGTACTGTCTCACAATGTGGAACCAGTTTGTCTTTGTTTAAGGTATTAATATTATAATTGTCTATATTTTTTAGGAATATTTGAACATCCTTATTTTGATACGTATCTACATTAATATTTATTGTATGACTATTTGACATTGCAATATACCTAATCAAACGCGACGCGACGCTCGACGCAAGTAATATTGTGAGGCTGGGTGTGCAATAAAGGACCATTGAAAATAAAAACAAAACCAACAAAGAGATCTCATTAGAGGCACAAGTAATATAAATGAGTAGTCCTTATAGCACGGTATCTCGAAAGCTACGTACGGTAGATTTAAAAGTATCCGAAGAGCTTGGAGATAAACAAGGAAATTCAACTTATTAAAAGGTCGTTATTGGAAGCGGGCCGCGGACGGACGCGAGCGGCGATCGCTCGATCGTTTTATTATCATCGAAAGGATCGAGAAAAAAGAACAAGGCTTGAAGAACCGGTTCCCTGGACGAAAACGCCGTCCAGCGCCAGCGCCCGTCAGTACTGACACGCGGCCGACACCACGCAATGCCTTGCCGCTCTCACTGCCATACCTATTTTTATTGTAAACTCGTCGAATGTTATTAAATAAGACGAAAACGTTACAAATACGAATGTTTAAAATCCCTCTATAAAAATAATCTAGGATTGATACCGTATAATCAATTTAAATGACGCTGGTCATTTAAATTGATTAGACGCTGCGCATTGTGGACCACAGTATTAAAACTGAGTTCTGTTCAAGCAACGAGAAGACGATTCCACATATGTTTATATTTTGAATATAAAATGAAGTCCTAAAGATTGCTTAAAAGAAGTAGGTGCTTAGTGTGATTTCTATGGATGGGCTGTACAGCTAATTAAGATTTTATTTTTAACTACTTTTAGTTTAAAATCGTAATAGGTATTAATGTACAAATATAATAATGAAATATAATAATGAAATATATTTTTTTCTTATTCAAATGGCGCCTGCCGTCAATGCTTACATAACTCGTTTAGTTGATGTAACCATTTTATTTATAAAAAAATACAGTTAAATTAATAATTTTAATTTTTATAAATCTGCAGGATAAAATCCTGCGACTTATTTAATATATTTTTCTTAAAACGTCATATGATTTCTTTAAACATATAAAAATAGGTTTAAGTTGTGGCTGGATTTATCAAAATTATCTTTTTATAATTTTGTATTTTAAAAAGATAATTTTGTATTACTTTTTGTATTATTGGATATTTCTACAATTGGGTTTGTAACAAAAATAAACACATATTCTTTGTGTCTTTATTTAAAAGATTAAACAATTTTAAGAAACTAATTTCGTCTTTTACAAATCCGAAACTGTATTTATTTTACAAATATATTTTTGAAAACATTTTTAAAAATTTCATTAAAATTCTAATTCTAATTCTTTAATTAAATAGGAGCGATATATGAATGGCGGTACAAAATAGTTATAATATTACATTATTTTTAAAGATTATGTGATTTTAATAGTTTTTCATGTTATTGTTTAGTTTATTTGTAATATATATTTTAAAGTTGAATACCTGCATATTCCAACCCGTATTCTAGTTCAGAAACATGCGAGATAAATCTATAATATTCGTTACGAAAACAAAAATAAATATAATATAATATAATAAATATAACAAAATCAATGGTTGTTTGCTACAAACTGGTTTATTCGGAATTCTAATAGCTTGGACCAAATATACTCAATGTAATATAATCATTTTAAAAAACCACTTTTGCTTAAATATAATCAAACGCTCGTCCGGACCGAGGAGGGGGTATGTCTTTGTCTAGTAATAAACGTCGATAGTGATTGATGCTAATTGTTCACAGAGCTACTAAAGTCCGACATAAACAGTGAGAGAGACGGACGAGTCAGGTGGTATAGGTTATGTGGCAAGTTTATAGACAACCAGATAAACGTTTTATTGTCTCGCGTTGACATAATGGAGAAGTTAAGTAAAATATTTGGTACGTTCATTTATCACACGTCCATTGATTTCCTAATGGATTAAATCTATCAAAATAATATGATCGAAGTTTCATATATTCAATAGCTTTAATCAAATGTTTAGAAATATTTATTGAAAGGGGAAAAAAGAAATTTCCACACATAAAAATAAATATATTTCTTTATTATTTTAAATTAATTAAACTCGAACGGACTGTCAGGTGGACAGATGACCTGAAGCACCATACCGGGTGTAGTTGGATGCGAAAAGCGGAGGACGGTGTATAGTGGCGAACCTTAAGAGGTACCTATATCCTGCAGTGGAGAGACACGGGCTGACGCAGATGATGATGATGACGATGATGAATATTCACTCGGGGTTATACATTTCAATTCCAAAAAACAGTTTGCGCTCAAAGTGAGTTTTGCTTCAAATATCGTAGCAAAAAAGTTGCTTCTTAATAGAGTCTGGATACTCATTTAGGAAACAATACCGCAATGATTTTGTTGTTTTCTATACATTTAATAAAATTGTTAAGAGATCAATCCTGTACATAAGATATTTTTCCAGGCAATAATTATTATGGTTTATGTAAAGTATACTGAAGTCAAAACAATAATTTTTCAATTTATTGACTATTTATTTGTATGAACACGATAAATTAAAAAACAACTGAACCAATTTCGAAGAAATATTTTGTAATTTATTAGTCGTATTTCAGAGTATAATCTATAAAATACAAAAATATTACAATTTGTTGTCCTTTGTTACCTAGGATTTAAACAGTGAACAATTTTCTAAATGCTTTTTCCGGACAGGTTGGGAACCGTAAACAAAAGAGTGTTAACGCAGGCGAAGCAGCGGGCAGCAACTTGTTTATAATATGCGTTGCCGTTATATATTATTTACAATCGTTTTGAAAGGGCAATATCTTTTATGGAAAGTTGGGCTTTCATTGATAACTCTCACTTAAGTTTATGTCGGAGTTACCACAGAGAGGGTGTGACACTGTGAAAGGGAAAATTTCCATATTATATTGAGATTGTCGATTCAATAAATAAATGGCGGGGTTTTGAAAAGTGACGACCTGCGACCGGCAGGGGTCACGTTAATTATCGCTCGGAAAATGCGAACCCCTGTCGTAATTCAAATATGGCAATTACATTGAATTATGGAAACGTATATTAATGTTAGAAAGTATACATATTTCTTACAAACGTACAGACCACAAAATTGTTTATCCTGCCCCCACCACTCCGAAACAAAATGAGTCAGGTAACGTTCAAATTAAAGTATAAATCGTTTTCGTTAAACAATCAATCTTTATTATAATTTATTATAAAAAAAACCCACAAGCTCAGACAATAAACAAACTATTATGTATGGTGATGCGTGACTGCTTACGTATAGTTCCCTTCAAACTTTATAGCGGATCAGAAATCAAACCCTATAAGCGTGCTTGCGCAGGTACAGTCATCTGGTTGCTGCGACGCGACTTGTGCTTATGTTCACATCCGTCATAAAGTTTGATCGGAACTGTACCTATTGTTAATGTGCGTATTGGTAAGTTATATGAACGTATTTTAGCATAAATTTATATGTAAATGTAATTATTGTATATGCACGTGTAGATATTAGTGGAAATATGAAACTTATAAGTAGACAAGTGTTGCAAATGTAAATAATAATATACAGCAAAAGTTTAAAAGTGCACATTTAAAAGCCTACAAAAATAAAATTGGACTTTGTTCTTTCTCTCCTCATCGACATTGTTATAATGTGTGAAACGAAATATTCTTTCAGTAGACATTTTTATTTTCTAAAATTAGCGCAGATCCTTAAAAAGTTATATAGTCAAATGTTTTTTTTAATGCATATACAAAATGTTTCCTAAAACTTTTGGTCCCAAAAACAAAGATTAGTTCCTAATTGTTGTTTGTCCGGCAAAGCAATATAAACTGAAAATAAAGCGAAATGCAGGCATACGGTCTTGTTCTTTGTAATTCCATTGATAATATTTCTGAATAGGTTTGTAAGTGATTTCATGAAAGAACATTAAATTACTTATCTTATATTCACGGTGTCATCTAAACATCAATGATGTACAGAAATGTAAATGAAATGGAAATGTACAGAAAGTAATAAGATAACACTATATTTTTTTGTATATCAAACTTAGTTTCTTAAAATACCTATCCTAAATTACATCACATTATAAATTATGAACCTAAATAATTTAATTCAACTAAAGCTTGCGACACATGTTGACAAAGACATTGCTTTAGATTTAAAAAAAAAAAACTCCATACAAAAAAGAGATGCTAAGAGAAAGCTGCTCCTCGGGATATTTCTGAAGTAAAGATTTGAAAAATCAGTTTATAAAAACGAATAGATCCTTAGCTATGCTCATAATATTACATAGTTTTTTGATTTTCGGTAGTAATTTCTAGTAAGTATATTTAAACGATATTGCAAACAAAATATATACCTAACTAAACATGTATTTATCAAAACCTTCGTAAACATTCCATCCAGCATATTTCTAGTACTTGACAATGCTTCGAGAAATTTGAGATAAATTATTTCTTTATAATACAAATTGCATTCTTGATAATAATAATAATAATACGTAGGACATCCCACACAGCGCCATCCCAAACTAAGCAAAGCTTGTATTTTGTATTATGATGAACACGTTTCTTAGCTACACAGAAAAAAAGGATTACTTGAAACAAAGCAAATTTTCTCAAACCAAAGCAAATTTCTTAATTTCAAGAAAATGATTCTCTCCCTATAGACGTGAGAGAATATATTCTCCAGTATAGTAAAAAAAACTCTTGAATTTTTCCTTTTGATGCAAGATAAAATTCATTGAACCAATAAATAAATAACTCAGTCTGTGACAGTTAGTTATATTGAAAACGTGAATACTTTGTCTTGAGCGTATTAATAGTTTTTTTTGATCAATTTAAAACTTGTTTGAATCAAGAGAATCTTTAACTTGGTTAAAGTGTAAAAGTAAATAAACCAATCAATGTTTATTTCATTTAAGACAATTCGATTTCTTCACTCAAAATAAAGTTGTATTAAGAATGATTCACTATTTTGTTAAGTTAAGAATATTGTATATATCACTTTGATTATTTTTTATTCAATTTCAAGCTCTTTGTATATAAATTCAAGAAAATATTTTGTTACTTAGAGATTGAATTTATATTGATTCTAAATTTTATTTTTTTGGATTAAATTGCTTGTTATAGTTAATTTAAGACACATGATTTTATTGGTGTTGAGTAGGTATTCTTTACTTTTATACCAATATAAACCTAGTTATATATTGGTGTAATATAAACTTAGGTCTATATTGGCCTGTAAATAAAGAATACAAAGAAAAACACCAAATAATTGCATTTGTATAACATGATAATAAATTAAACAAATATACCATTAAAACATAAACATTTATTAAAATGCACACAAAACTGAATCAAAATTCTTATAAGAAATTGGTAAACGGTCTACAAACATAGACTTTTAGCACCCAACAATACAATTTCAAAAATCAAGTTTCACATATGATTCAGAATTCACTTTGAAAATTACGGAAATTACGTTTGTATATAAATCATTATATGAAATAGTTTGTTTTTGTAATGTTTGTATTACTTTGTATGCTCTGAAATGTGGGTTATAATGAACAATTTCCAAATAAAAGCAATTAAACAATAAATCGTTAGTGCTCTGATTAACAATAATTTTGTTTATTATGTAATATTCAGGTACATCATCTTTAACATTGTACAACAAAACATTGTTTACATTAAACCTGATGCCATTAAATTCACACCAATCAATATAAATACAGTGTTCTTCACTATCATTATCATAATTATCTAATTCAAGTTTTCCAAATGAAATATTATCCCTTAAACCTATTCCAGTGACATAACGTAGACAATACTTACTTTAACATAAATAAATATGGAATCAATGGCTTCTTGCGTTGTGAATTTAATTTTTTTTTGTTAATCTGCCCCTCGGCGGCACCAGATGACCCAACACATATATTTGTGCTGGAACTTTTACTGAAATAGGAAGGAAAATGATGTTTATATTTTGTATTTTTTAGAATGGTTTACACTATAGGTATCAATGTCAAAAGACACATACATTCATTTTAAATATTTTTCAGCATTTATTTTTATTCTGCTTTATTTATTCATATTTATTTATTCAGCAAATATTTTTCAACATGATGAGTAATAGTTTTTCATCTTAATTTTTCATAAAATATATCCCAATTCAAGTAGAAGTTCAGTCTTTTTTCAGGAAATAATAAATCAAAATCAAGATTTATTTTGAATTAGACAAGATTTTAACAATTAAAAGTTTATATTAATGCAATCTATTGAAATAAAAATACACACTGTAACATACCAATACATGACTCCTTATATCTTTTAAAATCTTCCAATTATTGAAAAACTCGTGAATGCTGTCAGTTATTTTGTTTGCTTATATTAAATGTTTCTTTCCACTTCTTTAATACTTCGTCCCATGGATCCGTACAAGAATTTAGCCATAAAACATCTTGCTGAATTATTTTTAGTCACTGGCTTTGTAAAATAAATCCTACTGATTCCTTAGGAAAAACAGTGATTATTTTTGCAGCTATTAGATTATACTCTTCATGTGTTATTCGACTGAAATGAAAAATAATTGTTACTTAATGAATACATCCATGGGGTAAGTATATGATTTGAAATACAAATAATAATTAATATTTTAAATATAAATTACTTACCAATTGACAATGTGTGTAAATATATGTTTAATTATTAAATCTGTCAACTGATTTCTTTTGCTGTTGTCAAGAAAGCCATAAGTTTCATAAAATTTAAGGATGCTCTTGCCACCTGGTGAAGTTTGCAAAAGTGTATGCAAATCAAAATTAGGAAAACTTCTTGTTACAACTGCCTCTGATTGTGGTGTTAACTCGGAGAATGATAAGTCATCTAAATTTAGTATAGAAACCTCTAGGACATTCTCAACCGTGCTCTTTGTGTTTGTCTCAGTTGTAGCCTGTCAACATAAATATGTAATTACAAAATATCCTATACATCTGATTGGGTACCTATGCAGAGTGCTCCTAAAGTTCCATACTTAAAAAAAAAACACATTTTAAACTAAATGTTCACTCAGCGAATAAATGCATATTTTTAACTTACACATGCAGTAATCAATTCTGAAATTTTTTCCTTCAATGTTATCCTGATACCTAAATGTGGACATAATTCTTTTCGATGTTCTGGAGACAATTTTGGAAAACATTCGACAGTTATACCATTTGCTGGAAAGTACAAAAGATTGCTCTAGAATTTCCAACCGAAATAAGGACAATATAAGCTCACCTATTGAATTGCGAGAGTTTTAGGTATAATAACTTAGTTATAACATGGGCTTTTAATTTTATCTAGATCAGTCTCACATGTTATAAAATGTACCACTATGCTGTCTGATTAATGTTTGATAGACTTTGCTAGTAGGTATATTTCTGTGATTATAACAATTTTAA
Organism: Luffia ferchaultella; assembly: GCA_949709985.1. Lineage (NCBI taxonomy): Eukaryota > Metazoa > Arthropoda > Insecta > Lepidoptera > Psychidae > Luffia > Luffia ferchaultella. Next base: position 20,679,164 of record OX453240.1, on the reverse strand, counting down.
TGAAATATTTTACTTACATAAAAAGTTTTGTATCACTTCTTGGGGTATACCCCACGAAGTTAAAGTTTCACTTATGGTTTCCATTGATACACACAATAACTATTGTAGCAGATTATATTGTGTAATATTAAAACTTGTAATATTAACCGCAATACTAAGTAGAAATAAGACCGACAAAACAGCACAACAATTCGTACGTCACACTAAACTGCACTAAACTGAAACCGCGGAAGCGTGGGGAAGTATGGTATTGCCAATCTAAAATTTAAAATACTTGTTACAAGAAAAAATTGCTTGCTTCAATAAGATTAGCTTGTACCAAGAGAACAAATAATAAATTTGTTATTATAAAAGTTATTCATATAAGAATAAATTGTTTCAATCCAAGTGAAAATGTTCTTGGAGCACCTTGTACATTTAGTCGCTAAATTTAAGAAAATATGTACTTGAATTGTAAGCAAGAATATTGTATCTTAGTTTAAGTTAATAATATAACAAATAAACACATTTTAAATTCTTGAAAGTAAACAAAATCAAATTCTTGAAATGAATTGAATATGTCTTTAATATAATAAACTTGTCTTAAATATAAGATATATTTTAAGAAAAAAAATATTTCGGTTCAAAATTAGCAGTTTCTCAGTTATAGTAATATATTTTTAAACTATGATAATGTTTTATTGAATCTACGATATATTTCTAGAAAATGCATTGTCTTAAATGAAGAATTCCTTTTTTTCTGTGTATATGTAATAATATGGAATATATATAATTTAGTATATAAAGGTATACCGCTTATGTCCTTTTCTACAATACTCAAATGTAGCGCATAGAAGGCCAACGTTAAGTAATATACATTTAGTTAAGTGCATTGAATTTAGCTTCCAGTGGTTATGAATTATGTGAAAAAAATCAAGTGACATCTTGTTAATTTAACTGCTTGTTATAATAGAAAGCACTTTTGATGCGAGCATTGGAAAAAATTCTCAGTTGGAAGGCAATTTACTGCGCCAGTCTTACAGCCAGACACGTCGGCCGCTGAACAACTTTGGTCCAATTAATTGGACGTGGTGCGCGTGAGTAGCATACGAGATGCAAAGAGACAGAGGGAGAGGCGCATTATGCCTTCGACGAAAAATGCCGAGCGAGCACAACCGACGCCTCACAGACGGGGCTATCTATCATCGCTAACATTAGCAATTCATATTGAAAACCATTAAGGGAGTAATTGTGAATTAATATAACATCATGATTTACTAAAGAAACTGGCGGATGCGGTAGTATAGGTTTATTTATTTTGGACGACCGCGTGGCCTAGTGGGTAGCGACCCTGCTTACGAAGCGGGGGGTCCCGGGTTCGAATCCCAGGTCGGGTCAGTAAGTATTTATATGATGAACATTGATACTGTGACCGGGTATTGGTTGTTATATGTATGTGTTGTCTTCGCTTGGTACCCAAAACACAAGCTAATGCTTAGTTTGGGGCCTGGACGTTGTTGTGATGTATACGTTATTATTATTTAATAAGCTACCAACGCCCTCGACTTCGCAAGGTCTTCATAATTTTCAATGTTTCGAGAATAAAAATTGTCCATATATAAGTAATATTCCCTAAATTCCGTCAAACTTGGTTCAGCCATTTCGTAGATTAGCTAAGACAAACAGATAGACATACCAAAACATTAAAAAAGTGTTTTTTATTTTGTTTACTTACAAATACATATAGACACAGACAGACAATTCAATTTTATTCCTTTGTGTAGATTGTATAGGATACCTGTGTATGTGAGAATTGAATGTTTACAAGCACTTAAGAGAAAAAAGAATGGTAGACTTGACCGCCATCATGGGTACGATTCATCGTCTATATAGGGCGCAATTATTTGGGGATGAGTGATTCAACATAAAGTAATGTAATTGAAACTAATATTCCTTTACAGAATCACTACAATACAGAGAATAAACAATTTTAATAAATTTGGCAAAAACCGACAGAGCTGCGACCGAATCGATGGTTAACTCAAGAACGATTTTCGTGTCTGCTTCTGTCGTCGGTAGCGAATCTCGTTTGGACTCGCTCAGATTTTATGTTATAAGACTCGTTCAGGCTTACGCTAGAGGAAGCACAGCCGCGCTATCTAAAAAAAAGCCTCTCTTGGCCTTTCGAGCCTCTCTTGGCCCACACAACCTCTTTGTATTTAACCATATTATGAAAACTAATTATTATTTAAATTAAGACATCAGCCTATATAACTTTCGTCTCGGTTTTGGTTACATAATGCCAATAGCGATGAAATTTCTACTGACATGGTCGAATCAAATAATTTAATTCCTATACTTATATTCTACATATTATATTTAGTAATAAATTAAGTTTATATTGATTGGTTCCGAATAACTCTAATATACCTAATACTAATATACAACTTTACAACAAATAAATATAACAAATATAATATTATTTCGCATTACTATGTGGCCAGATAACGAATGTTTTACTAAATTACGAATTAAAATGAATTACATATTAAAGCAAAACCACAGGTTATGAAATAACGAGACAAGTTATATCCACGTATTTGAAACTTGTAGCTAAGATACCCCAGTAAATATACCATTGAGCTAAGAATAGAACCAGTTGCGAGAATCAATCTAACCTATATGGAACGTACTGGAACGTATACGTTCTATGCATTTTATTCGAAATTAATTACATTTATGATATATACAGATTTTGTATTAATATTATTATTATTGTTTTTGTAAGTAGGCATTTTTAGTTTGTAATTAGTTATTACTTTACAATAATAACTGTAAAATTTGAATTAGAAATACATAATAAATTAACAATTTTCAATTAAAATATTACATTTGTTATTAAATTTCTTATAGTTATTATAACTTTGTTAGATGTTTGTATTCATATTTTATCGTATTAATAATAATTTCATATATCCGCACTAATATAACACTACAACGGACAGTGAAATTTGAACGTTTACAACTCAAAAACAACTGAAAAGATTTTTATGAAACTTTAATATTTCAATTGGTGAAATAGTGTTTAAGTTATAAAGTATTTATAATCACGCTACGATTTTTAAGAGCACAACAGTAAGAACAAAAGTGTTATACGTTGACGAAGTCCTAGGTGGATGCTACAATTATAAACAATATTCCTTCATTTAGTCAAAGAGTTACTGGTTATCACGAGTAAGTACGCTCTATCTATATGCATACTATAGGCTATAAATATATAGGCTATATTTTACGGTGGCAAAGGCTACTAATTTATACATGTTTCTCTAAAACGGTTTGGGCGATTTCAATTTAGTTTTTTGCATTACATAGGTATATATCATTTTAGAACAGGTTCTTAAAATAGTTTTACGGTTTTAGGCCACCAGGGAGCACTGCAGTAGACGTGTGTCTCTAAAACGGTAAACGGTCTAAAATTTTGTGGTTATGGGCCGCCAAGGGGCGCTTCATATTCTTAGACCAGTTTAAACAGCGTAGTTTAAACTTGATGCAGTTTTTTGCATTATATAGGTTATAAAATAACTTTAGTAGTTATGGATCACCAATAGCGTTGCGGTAGATCTGATTCTTTAAAACGGTTAAGCCGATTTTGATCCGTTTTTTTTGTTACATAGGCATCACCTAAGAGCAAGTTATTAGATAAGTTTTGTGGTTATGGGCAACTCAGAACATTGTAGTAAATGTACTCCTTTGATACGGTTTAATCGATTTTGATGCGGATTTTTGCATTACATAAGTAAATTATCATAAATTCTTAAACAGATTTATTGGTTATAGGTCATTAAAGTGCGTTGCAGTAGATGTGTCATTCTAAAAACGGTTGAACCAATTTCAATCCTGTTCTATACATTACGCAAAACAAGTTAAATGGTAATAAGCCCCTAGAGGGTGCTGCAATAGATAAGTTTATCTAAAACAGCTGAGCTGCTTATGATGAGGTTTTTTTAATTACAAAATTGTCATCTCAGAACAGATTCCTAGATTAGTTTTCAGTTAGATGTTTCTTCAAAACGACTTTTTTATCGCATCATCAGTCTATAGCGTTGAGCACAGGGTTATTGACCATTAAAATAATTAGTAAATGAAATATGCAAACTATTTCTTTTAAATACCTACGACGAAAGAAACGTGGTCCATGCAGTTTCATAATTTCCTGGAATATCGCTCGACGAATTCCGTCACCGCGGACGAAGCCGCAACCGATAGATAGTATTTTTTTTAAATTGTATTGTTATGGTTTCGAGTCATTAAAAATCCTTCTATTCTAGATAAATCCGTTAAGTCCTGGCATCACTTTACAACTATAAAGCAACTTCATAGGCAATGGAATTTTTTCTAATTGGCATACCTAATTATTCAAATGGAGTGTTATTGAATAGATGTATTATAATTTTAATAATAATAATATCATATACATCACAACAACGTTTAGGCCCCAAACTAAGCATTAGCTTGTGTTTTGGGTACCAAGCGAAGACACCACATATATATAACAACCAAGATCCGGTACCAGTTTCAATATTCATCATATAAATACTGACCCGACCTGGGATTCGAACCCGGGACCTCCAGCTTCGTAGGCAGGGTTGCTAGGTAGCTACCCACTAGGCTAAGCGGTCGTTAATTTTATGTTACATGTAATTCTTTACTTAATTATTTATCCCCTACGGTAGGTATAGTAATAATAATTCTTGCAATGATTTAATTTTAAATTATACTAAAAATATAATACGTAATAGCCCAAAGTAAGTACATGTCATGAAAATCTGTACCTATATAAATTCCAAGTGATAATTCTTACTAACGCCAAATCAAAGACTACGTAATATGCCTGTGTAGACTATCTATATACGGCGGCCCTCTGACTATGGTCAGACATACGTGGCTATATTTAGTTGTTACATAGAGAATTCTCATATAAGCTAGGTGTAGTGTAGTTAATAACATGAGTGATATCAGTATGCACGAGGTGTCCTCGTTATCAGCGTTGTCACGCGCGAGGCGGGGCTGAGCGCGGTGGGGAGTGGGCGGCGCGAACGGCAGCCTGTGACAGAGCAACACATTACGTTACACTAAACTGTAAAGAGTATATAATGACAGTAATAGAATAAATTAAACCAATGAACAGTTGCATTTAAAAGGATGAAATAAACTAAGTTCGTTTCTGTAACTAACGACAGCATGCGTCTTCGTCCGCTTGGACTAAGTACATATTTATATTATTCCAATTTCAACATAAATCCCGTTAGCGCATAGGTACTTGTTAAATCCAAAGGTAGTTTTTTATTCTGTATTAATTAAACTTAATCACTTTTTCATAGGAGAAAGAAGAGAATTTTTTGTCCTTCCTCTTCTAATTATCTTCATCACTTTATGTATACTACATAAATACTTCATTAGGAAGCGAAGTACATACTAATTCGGTAATTAATTTTCTAACCGATATTGAAAACCATTTCAAAATAGGTTGCTCGGGTTAAAATAAATACCTAAGCGGAGAAACATAAATGAGGTCAGACGCAAATTTTGTTTTACATCTACTATTCAAAAGTTACTATAAATTACTAGTGAAATAATTTTAAAATTCACAAACCCTCAAATAAAAATGTTTTCAAAGTAGCTAAACGACGAGATTCAACACGACAAAGCAAAAAAAATTGTTCTTTCCTCATTTTCCATTGTCATCCTAAATATGTATTTTCGCGATTTTATATAATAGACATCTATGTGCAGGTTACAAATGTGCAGAACCATGCCTTTTAGCTCGACAGCACTAATAGACTGCGTGAGTAAATAGCCGTAACATATAGAAAAACTGCCGAACCGAAATGGAGAAACTACAAGAGGTTCTTATCGAAATCCAAAAAATAGACATTTGAGTCCTATCAAAAAATCTACAGATTTCGGGCTTCTCGCAACTATCGGAGGACATTGCAAATAAACATCAAAAATAAAAACTTATGACACATTTTCATCAAACAATTTTATTACATTTTTCGAAAAAACTTATGGACCAATTTTCGAAAATTTGGCATCATTCAATCTCCCGCAAGCTCTTGCATCTTTTGACACTACCTACTGCCTTTCGTCTACACTTCCAATCAAATTTTATGGTGGATCCGAACATAGGCACAAGTCGCGTCGCAGCAACCAGTTTTAGGTGCATCGGGACGCAGTGGAGCGATGAATATATAGCTATACCTGCGCAAGCACGCCTATAGCGTTGTATTCCGATCCGCCATAAAGTTTGAGGCAAGCTATACCTTTATAACTTCCTGAAATATAGCCGAATCTCACTCTCCGGGGTACTAACTGATCTGATATTCATTCAACGAAAAGGGCACCTGTCCAGTCCACAGTTTTCGACCGGTTTCAATTTTTTTTTTTTAAACAGTAGACAATCTATCTGCCTCGGGAGCTTTTTTCATTTTTTCGATATTAGCTTTCGTTTTCGAAACAATCAACTTATTGTCCAAAAAAATGGTGAATTTCGTCTTTTTTTAACCATTTTCGATTTTCTGAAAAAATTTACGGATCCATTTTAAAAACTTTGGTATCATACGATGATCCATGAGCCCGTACATCTTTTGACACCATGTCTTTTGTCTACCATTATAAATTTCGGAAATATAACTGAATTACACTCCCCCACGAAAACGATCTGATATTCAATGTTAAAATTTTATCAACAAATTATGTGAATCAGTTTGAAATTATTAGTACAGATCTAATTATTTAAATTAATTAAAACATACGCACGAGTACCGCTGATAACTGAACCTAAATTTAATTTCAAGTAGCCACAGTACAATTTAAACTAGTTTAAACCATTATCAATAATCTCGTTTTGTACCAATAACAATAAACAAATACAGTCATTTAAATACATTATCTGTCGCAATAGGTGCGGCTGAACAGTCACGGCTTTTGTTTAATTAAATCATCTAAATTGAGGGAAGCAAGATACAATTCCCGATTCAAGACACAGACTAATAAATTTTACTCGTGTTATACAAGTACGTTAATCTACTTTATCTACTGTGATTAGATTAATTGAATCTATCCAAACTTGCGACCGTTGCAAAATTTCAATTTTATTTACACTGTTTATTTATTATATTCAAATATTTAATCAAGTTATTCATATATCAAAGAATTCACCTCATAAAACTACGAGTTTTTGTCAAGGCCTAGAAAAGATTTACGTTTATATGTTGAGGGAAAAAGTATTTGAAAATAATACTTTAGCTAAGAAATATTAACATGACAGCTTAGATAGCATAAAAATCAGGATGGAGCGTCGAAATGATCGAAAACATGAGCAAAATAGCAGGCTCACTGATTAGATAAATCATTCAACATAGTTGCAAACAAACATTTTGTTAAATTACACGTGAAATGTACTTTAATCTTTATTTTCTTTTCCAGTCCGAATTTCACATGTGGCTCACACGAAATTGTACTTCAAAGTGAATGTTTCAGAACATCAACGTGTGTATATTTCGTCTACGGCGTATATTTTTCTGCTCATATTTTTCTTGTCACAATGCGGTATCTCTATGAATATCCATGGTTGACAATTATAACTTTTAACAACGACTTCCAGTCCCGTTCGCTTTATTGCGTTTTAATTATCATAAATAATACAGTCGTATTCGGTCCATAAAGAAAACTCGAATGATACAATTATGTCTCATAAACGATGTATCTCTTTGTTGGTACATTATCCGGCGACAATAATATTAGTGTGGTAGCGACAAATCGTGACGAAACCGAGTTCACATAGATTAACACAGCGGCCGACTCTAAAGTGAAACTGATATAAATTGAAGTAATTCTGAGCCTTGAATAAACACCGACAACTCCGACAAGCCCACACCTTGTAACCTCGACAGTTATTTCAATATTTATTTCGTGCTCTGGGCATAACTTCGTTAATCATGTTAAATTAATTTATGATTGAATTTACAGTAGATAAGTTCATAATAGCAATTTGTTTCAATCTAATTTTAGTGAAAACCTAAAGTAGATTTGCGTAGTAGGACGTTTATACGTGAAGCATCTGCTCCTGTAAAAGATGATTGATTTAGAAAAAAAAATTGGGGTGTCAAGTATATTTATACAATAGCGCCGCGTCCCCTATTTGAGTAGGTACTAGACAATGATGGTCTTCCCTGTAAATCCCATAGCTCTTAGAAAGGGGTTAGCGCGTGAACAATCGGACAGTTTGGCAAGATGACCGTTCGCTTGGACATGTTATTGTTTGAGGTTTTTTTTTAATCACGAACTGCAATAACAATTGCAATAGAAAGTCCATATCAACCGGTTTTTTGCCACTGACCGCCGTCAGATATGCAACGTGTGAAACAGTATGCAATCGGGGTCTCATCACGATTTTTTTTTTAATTTTGCGACTTCGTGCAGGACTAGGGGTCATTCATTATACTTCAATAAATTATACTATGGATTACGATAACACTGCGAGCTTTGTACAAAACGTGGTGCCTAGGGATCGGGCAACGAAATCGTCGTTACATTTTTTTTTAGAAGTTCAACGACCACTTAGTGTGTGGTATGAATAAATTAAATTAATTTCGTCCAAATCCGGATAAAAATCTTTTTCACCGTGCACACCACAATCGCTTTTGTGTCGCAAAGAACGCAAGGCGAACCTGTTACCGTCGTTAACATGACAAATGTATGCTTATATCATATCACAAAAAAAGAAAAATTTGATAGCCTCATTCACAGTTCAAACAAATTTTAATAAGACACTCGCGATACGACGCTTTACATATTCATGTTGCTCATTTGCCGGTTCACTAATTTCACGAAAATAATAAGTGGGACATCGTGCCCACCATTCTAACGCGTACGTGAATATTCATGGTCGGAGCGACGCGACGTGGGAATGGTGAATCCTAGCCGAAGCGGTCACTACAATGGTCAGCATTGTCCCCCATAAATAATTATCTTTGTCCGTTTGTGTCCTTAATAAGGGTCATCCCGTCGACTTTAGTTTTCTTAAGGCGAGGTCAAACGGGTTTTACCGTAGAAAAGGGGTGTCCGCCGCGGCCGGTTCTCGTAGTATCGGATAGATATTAATAAAGTTTCACACAGGCCGCGGACAAGGGACATCGCTCTACGTAAATTAAATGATGTACGAACCCTTTGTGTCCTTTCACATTAACGATGTCCGACGATACTGTCTCGCGAGGTCTGAAAAGACACGCTGGGGTACGAACTGGACTGACCAGTATTATTGCGCAGTGGTTCGCTTTTGCGTGAGAATGTATAGAAATCTGCGAATGGTCAGTTGCTTTTCTTTACGGTCGCACTGAAGGGCGTCATCGAACTGCCAGTTGGCGATCCAACGGTTAACGTTAGGCGATTTATTTTATCAAAGCTTCTTTGTATCATAGAAGGTCACATAATAATATGTATGTGGAAGTTTCTGCCCACCAATAAATCAGCGCGACTATGTATACCCATAGAGCTATCTTTATCAGTAAAAAATAACGTATGATCCACCTATCACTATGCTTTTGAGGTTGATTTACGATTGTCATTATTTTTTACGAGATTGATTGCCTTCGCTGCCATCCTTGCTTTCACTTCCGTACTCGCCTTTGAATGACTAATAATTGCAATCATTTTCATTTCCTCTGCGAAATAATTTTCTCAGGCCGAACTGAACCATAATTTTTAAATGACTTTAAATTAATACAAATTTTGTTGTTGTAACGCTTTATATTAGATTTATTACTGCCCAATTAGAAAAAAGTTTTTTATACCTAACTTAATTGGAATATGTTTTGTCTCTTTCTTTCAGCCCAAATGTCACAATCGAAAGATAAAGACAAAACATATTTAAGTAAACCGAGTCTAAATAACGTTTTTGAATTGGACAGTAATAATGTTTATAAAGCGTTACGACAGCATAATTGGTATTAATCTGACTAGAAAGAATTATTGAATTCGACTAAAGGTTTGCTCTAGATACGATGCAACGAGCCAACTGCCTTTTAGTTAGGTTATTTTTGTGGTATCGACAACCCGTAGTATCTGCTTCTTGAAAATCTCATTCATACTATTTTTCTCATGTACCTACCTTTTCTTGTTTGAAATTCAATCGCATTTTCATATCTATTCGCAATCCTCAAGTCATTTTAATTTTGCTAATTGAATGTCATTAATTAATAAAACTTTAGTTAGAGTAATTTTTTTTTTTTACTTTTTTCTGCAGCTTTAATAGAAATTCGAGAAACTTGGATGTCTATGTTACTTAAGACCTTAACTATGTAAAACTAGAGTTAAATCCACACGGGATGAGGATAGGATCCGTTCCGTAACAAACAACAAAATATAGGACTCATTCAATTTTCGTTTATTACAGTATTTGACATATATAGCCACAAAACGAAGTATGTATGTAACTCACAATAAAATAATTCATGAACATTGCGGCGGGAAGAATGGCGGACCTGCGCTACCGGGTACACCTACGCACCACAATTCAGAGTAGCACTGAACGTAAGCATGGTTTTCTTTGTTCAACTGTATAGTTACGGTTTAGTTGGGCTGAAATGAAAAAAGTCTTATATACAGGAGTTTCTAAAAAGTTCATACGACATTTAAAATAATACAATATCTAAAATATTGTTTATTGTGTAATTAAAAACTATGGAAGCAATCTACAAATATAAAGTCTATATATACAATCATAAAAGCTAAAAATAACCAGTCCCTGGCGAACCTGATGCAAAGGTACCTATAACGCTCGCGGCATTACCGCGCTGGATCGCTATGGCGAGCCTCTGCATCAGAAACGACCCCGAGCGGGGGTCGTTTCTGGGGTCACCCCCTCTCCTTAAGTCGGCGACCGATGCTCCTAATTAATTTTCTGGCCTCGAGGCTCCAACAGCCCGTGGTCTCCACCGCAAAAGGAACGAAGATATAGGATTTTTCCAAGTTTGTGTATTTATTGTGTTTCAGACGGGCCGCGGACTCAGCGGTCGCCCCTGCCACACGCATTGTGTAATTATAATAATTATTGTGTTATTGTATAAATTATAGTAATCTTTTATTTTTTGTATGCTGCATGGAACCTACGTAACAAAATCGGACTACTCTGCAAAAAGTTATAATTTAAATTATTTTTATTAGTAATTTTTTTCAAATTTATCTATATAAATAGGACTAACTTCGGGTATACCAATAAACAATAAATAAATAAATACCCTTTCTAATAAAAAAGAATTATCCAAATCGGAAAAAAGTTATGCCTGGTCATACATGTGTAGCTGTAAGTTTGCTTTGAATAAATAAATAAAAAAATTTAATAAAAAATTAAAATATACGCGTCGAATTGAGAACCTTCTCCGTTTTTTTTTTCGTCGGTTAAAAAATAACTTCATTTATAGAAATGGCTTTATTTTTACTAATATTCTTACTGTGTTTTATTTATACAATAAAGACTCTTTTTATTATAAGAACAACCTAGATCAAAAGCCATCACAGATGTTAGACGAGTAACATGCCGTTACGCAGAAAGCGTATGAAAATAAATGAGTTACATTTGAAGGAGTGATGGTTATCTTATCATTGTGCGGTGCCACCTTAAGCGGGCGGAACCCGTCTTATTATTGTCCACTGCGACACTTGAAGCTCTTTCAGATAGCATCTGTCGTTACAAAGGATATTAACTATTTCATACACAGAATAATAACTATACTTTGACACCACCTACATTTTAATAACTGACGTATATTTGGTGCGCACATCTCGCTTTCAACTTTACAGATAAAAGCAAACGAACAGGACTTTTTAAGGTACCGAAGTCAAACTCGGAAACCTTATAATACAGTCATGTCTATCCACTCTGTTCGTCTACTTGTCACAGCTTCACAATTCCTACAATTTTGAAACCACTTGTAATTTTATATATAGATATTTAATATATCAAATATTTCACTTGCCTCGAAACTCTTTTTATTATATATTTACACTATCCTTTCACCCGCGATTTCACCCGTGAAGAACTACAATTTTCACCGGGACCACTTAAAGAGACGCGACGTTTCAGGAAAGTGTGCGGCTTTCTGAAAAAAGCTGAAGTTCTAGGGACCAATTATTCATTAATATTTTTGTAATTATCTTTTTTTTTCTCATGAATATTTAATTTATATAATTTTATATTTTTCAGTTGTTACTTTTCGGCGTCCTCTAGCAGCTTTAAAATAATAATAATGTTTGGAACATTTCACACGCGATCAACTAATCCCAAATTAGACAAAAATTGTACTAGGAGTGATCAAAAATTAGTGAAAATGACATATATCCTTGGCAAGAAAATAAATAAATACTGGCAGACATAGCTCAGATATTTGTAATATTAATAAAGAAGAAGTCTTCGGTTCTCTTTTGTTTTTTTTTCTGAATGTAGTCATTCGTTTGCTTCGTATCGGAACGTGTTCTCAAAAATGGAGAAAAATCAAGTGCAAGCCGTTATTAAATACATCTGTTTAAAAAAGTTAACGACGCAAGAGATTCACTGCTATTTGCAGGCAACATAAAGAGAGTCTGCTCCGCCGTATTCCACTGTTGCGAGGTGGGCTTCTCAATTTCGAGTAGGAAGAACAAGCACGGAAGTCGAACATCGTTGGCGGCCCATCGACGTCAGTCACCCAAGAAAATGTTGTTAAAGTCGAGAAAATTGTATTGAGCAACCGAAGAGTTTACCATCCGTTATTTAGTTCAAGAAACGGGCATTTTATATAGAAGTATTCAATCCATATTGAAACAATCTTTGAATATGAGAAAAGTCTCCACAAGATGGGTGCCGAAAATGTTAACAGTCAGAAACAAAATCGGCTTGACATTTCGAAGACATTGTTGGACAAGTTTCAAGTATAATCCGAAAACTTTTTGTCTCGTTTCGTAACAATGGACGAAACATCTTTTTGATCCCGAGACAAAACAACAATCTTCACAATGAAAACGGCCATCATCACCGACCCCGAAGAAGTTTCGTGCCGTGCCATCGGCTGGCAATGGCCTTAATATTTTGGGACTCAGAAGGGATATTGTTGATTGATTACCTGGAGCGTGGACCACTATTACAGGCCAATATTATGCAGCATTATTTTCTAAGTTGAGGAATACCATCAAAGAGAAAAGAAGAGGGAAACGTCGAAAGGGCGTGCTGTTTCATCACGACAACGCACCCGCGCACTGCTCGGTAGTTGCGATGGCTGCCATTAAACAAGCTGGCTTTGAATTGGTTGACCACCCCCTTATTCACCAGATTTGGCGCCTAGCGATTTTCATCTATTCCCCAAATTGAAAGAATGCTTAAGGGGAAACAGGTACGAAGACGATAACGAGGTGATGGATGCCGTGGAGAGCTTTTTACAGGACCCAGACAAAACTTTTTTTTTTAAAGGTATTGAAGTCTTGGAAAAGCGCTAGACTCGGTGTGTAGAGAGACTCGGAGACTATATAGAATAATAAATTATTAATTTATCAATAGTCATTATATTCTATCTCATTCTCACTACTTTTTGATTTCGCCTCGTACTATGGGAACCAGACAACTTATATACATTTAGGTATGTAGATATTTACACCCAGTAACAGAACAAACAAACATGTTCATGCACATATATTTGTCCTGCGCGAGAATCGAACCCGCGATCCTTAAGTCAGCAGTCGACGTCACCGATCACTTGACCAATAGATCAGTCAAACTTTTGTAAGAATCTGCTCTGATACCAGTCTATGGCAAAAACTCACACAGAAATCAGCCCAGCCGTTTCGAAAATCACGCTACGCTCCCTAGTGTCCTATTACCGTCAAGTTAATTAATAATATGCTCTAAGGTGATACATACCTATTAAAGCATAAAACTGCATCAAAATCGGATTAGCCATGTTAGAGGAACATATCTACTGTAGCAGCTCCTCGTGGTTCATGGGTGGCGGTGGCGGCCCTGCTCTTTATACTCATGTAACATAAAAAACCGCATCAAAATCGGTCTATACGAACTCGGACTACATTTAAAAAAACAGTTCTACTGAAGCGCTCTCTGGTGATTCATAATTACAAAACTTTTCTAATAATCTGCTCTTAGCTAACATCTATATTAGGCAAGAACCCTATAAAAATCACCTCAGCTGTTTTAGGGAAACGAATCTACTGGCAGAGTCCTCCGGTGGCACATAATCGTAAAACGTGTCTGATACTTATGTAATACAAAAAACTACATTAATATAAACGCAGTCGTTTTTAGAGACGTGTCTAATGCAGCGCCCTCTGGTGGTCCAAAACGATAAAACTGTAGCTTATACTATCACTTGTAGAATGATTAGAAACCCTCAGTTATGAGTTATATCGGTACAAACACACACATAGACAGCAGACGTACACATGCCCTCACACACATAAATAACTTTATATAATAGTATAGGTAATAATATAAACAGAAGCACAACAGAACTCCTGTATTCAAAATTTAGTACTTACATTTTATAAAATATACACCAACTTTGTTTTTGGGTACCCATTTTTGGGTAATAATATTCGCTTGGTTTTCTTTTCTTAATTTAATTAATTTTTTGTTTAAAAAATTACCAAATCGATAGTAACCCATCAGCGTTTTTATTACAATCACAGTCAGTAATCGAATCGAGAATCTCAGTCGGGTAAAATACTTTAGATTTTATCTAGACAATTAACTACAGTATGTACACTTATTTATTGACTCATTTGTATAACATTTTATTTCTATGTATCGAGACAGATTATTCCGATAATCCTTCTCTCGTTTTCATTTTAAAATATATTTTTCACATACACACAAAGATACATATCTTGTAAAACATATTCAATGATATTTGTTGGATAACAAATTAGATTTACATGGCAATATTGTATTGCTACTGCCTATAAAAAGATAAAGCGTGTCGAAAACTTTTATTGTTATAGCATCATCTCGAAAATTTAGTTTTTGTCTATAATACAAATAAATGAATTACTTTATACGAACTACGAATATTATTCGTTTAAAACAATTCCCAAGGTGTTCTGCCCATCTTTAAGACAAGGAGTTGCAAAATGAACTACAAACATTTACATTTAGGACCAGTGGTGGATTCACCAGTAGGTTGAGTAGATAGACTTGAGCCTAGTGCCACGTATGGCTAGGGCGGCAGATTTTAGGGGCGGCAAACTTGGGGTCAATTTTTTTAATGTCTTGCAGAAATTAATAAGATTCATGTATATTTAGGTATATAGGTACCTTAATGTTATTAGGTTCACAGAAACAATTCAACATGTAATAACTAATATGTTTCATCACTCAAATATTTTTTTCTACAATTTGGGTTAGTCGCGTTTTAAGTAGCCTATATACTGACGGCAAATATATAAATCCAGCACTGTCCAAGACCAAGTTAAATAAACCATTAATTAGACAACGTCAATTGCCTGTAATATATAGGTCAGAGATTTAACGTTTTTTTACTACATTTGATATTCAGATAATACCTAATATATGGAAACGTTGATAACAGAGGTGTGAACATAGTGGACATCAGAAGACGCGTTTCTCAGAACAAGCAAAAGCGCGTCCCGTCGCCGTCGGTTCGGCGTTACTAGTTCAATTACACACAATCTTAATATAAATCTGAGCGTTATGAGGCCCTCGTTATTTAGCTGAGATGAATTCTCGGAAATGTGTAAACTGCCGGTGAAAGCAATGCGACATGACTGTGTAACACGCGCCGCGACCGCTTCGGCCGAGACTCCGTGTCGCGCACTTTGCCCGACACAACCGATATGATCTCTCCCGGAATTCGCTACTGCGGACTCAAATCATGGCTGTGATAACAAACTGGCTTTCTAAAACAACAAAACTGTTTTTGTTAACAAAAACAGAATATAGATACCAGTAAGTCCGTTCTCACATTGTAAAATCTGATTTCCACAATTTATTTTATATTTCATTTAGGTATTTATTAAATTTACAGTTTTTTCGTATGTTAACAATATATCCCACAAAATTGCGTTTACAGTTTGAAAATGGGAACCGTGAGTATGCTATTATTTTAGTGTAAAAAATTAACTCGATCAAAAGTGAACAAAAATTGTCAAAACTTATAAATTAATATAATATTAGTATGACCATTAAACACTAAAAAATATTTCTTTAATTAAATTTAATTAATTCCATATTATAAATTATTTTAAAAAACGATAAATAAAATTAGTACCACGAAGGGAAATTAAGGAGATATCGGAGTTTCTTCAAAATTGCTCAGGGTGTTAGTTCCGTACTTACTGATGGGATTTTAATGTCATGATATCCATAATCTCACAACGTTGCATTTTTTATTTATTTTCGAATAAAAATAGTTTGACGAGTTTTAGATTAAATAATAGACTCGAAATTGACGAAATTGCTTTTATGCAAGAAACGCCTTATTACGAAGAAGGAGTAATCGTAAATTATATTTAAAGCTGCCAAATCCTACACCTATATACGGAAATTGTTTCCGGTGAGGAACCACTTACTCTTAGTCTCTTAGAATCTGAAGCGAATCTTAACTATTTTAAGCTTAAAAGTTTAATATTCTTGACTATTTGCGACGAAAAACCGAATTGAAATTTTGAATTCATTAAATAAATAATATCTTCTGGAGTATATTTATGGCCACCGGAATTAAAAACTCGAGAATTTCAGTAATATAGTCGTAATGAGCCTCAAGGCTTCTTCGATTCGATTTCAGCTTGTTATGTGCTCAAAAATCATTCGACTTTATATAGTAATAAGAATATATTGGCCATAATTTATTTATTCTCAAGAAGCATCGTAAAGGAAGTTTAAATACGAGTCAGTTTAGTTTTTCTTTTTTGTCCAAAATAAACCAAAAATGACGTCAAATTTTTCAGGAATGATTGCTGTTTTTCAATCGACGACGCGGGTTTCACGACATAATTGATGCAAATCCAGTGCATAAGATTACATAAAAGGTTTAGAAAATAAGGTTCATTAGCGGCATTCAGTGTCCTCATAGTTTATTAGTATTTACTACATTGGCTTAATTTATTACTAATCTAATAACTATGAAATGTTATTGAAGTTATAGCAGTAAGTGAAATAAATATCTTAAATTCCTATTTCATTTCCTATTTATTTTCCTTTTGTGGGTAATGAAAAGCGAAGTATTTTTTACCGTGGGTGCAAAATTATTTCCTTCGCAGCCCTGCGGTTTGGATTTAATATTTCACGATCGCCCTAAGTACACTATTTGCCCCCTTATTAAATACTATTATTCTCATAAATATCTCTCGTAAATAGAGCGACTTTTTTCGGTAACTAACGTGTTAAAGTTCAGTTTAGTTTATAATGTAGGTACATTTTATTAAGACAAGAAGAAAAAGGCTTAAAATTATTACAGAGGTAGCGTAATTAGTAGAACGTTCATTTAAAATTAATTCAGGCTAGCTGCATCAATTTTTTAAAAGATAGAAAAGAAACAAAAAAAAATCTGGAAAAATTGCTGTATACATAGTTACTATCTATGTTCAAACGTTACCAAATTATCCTGAAATATTGGTTTATGCTACCTGTTCCGACACACGTTTCAGCTATTTTTCTTTAAAAGCTTATCTCTCAAGCTTTGACGTCTTAATAAATATAAGTCCTTTTCCAGTTATATAAATATATTCAGTTATTTGTGCGTATTGTAAACACGCTGAAGGTATATTAATGGGCTGTCCAATTAATTATTATAAATATTTTTTTTTAAAGGAAACCTTTAATTTGTAAATATATACTTTAGTAAGCCCATATTAAGCCAGACCAACAAGAGACAATTAAGTTACCGTTAGTTGAAGAACAAACTTTATACTCCATGTCAATACTGGTACAGTTATGTAACCAAAACCAGAATGCAACTCAGCTGTGGTAACTACATAAAACATTTTATTACTGCAGTGTCGGAATTCTAAATAGTATTAAGACTTAAAACCTTAAAAATTATCATAATGCTACTAGGTATTATTATGTGATTATTATATTCTTAAAAAATTACTAAGGGTATAATTTATGCTCTTAAAAAAATTGTTATGGATCTCAAGTTATTAGAAAGTCCTTAAATAATAATAATATTACTTTATTTTTTAATGTTTGAAATTATAAAAAGAATAATCAGTATAAATATATTACAAATAATGTGTCATTTCCGAAAGAATTAAAGATCCATATTAATATTTTATTATATTTATTATTTGCTATATAGCGACCGCCCGCGGCTTCGGCTGCTTGGATTGCATATTTGTATACAGAAATATCTGAAACTGCCCTGAAAGGCCGTTGTCTTGTAACGAGGAACAACAAGGTAATTCGACAAGACAGCGGACCAGATAGGTTTTTCTTACAAATACGGAGGCTTTCAACTTTTTAGAACTCCGAAAAGACGGAACGCGATACGAACGTAACGTCTTGAAGACTTTTTGAGCATTTTAACTTGGTTAAAATAAGGCGACACATGACTCCTAGAAGGTTACAAAAGCAAAATCTTAGACAAGTGTCTTGAACTTGCTATACGTATACTCCTTTTAGTTTAGTTCGTTTTAGTTAATGCAGCTACAAAGCAAGTAAAGAGATAGATCCACGGGTTATCTTATACAGATTCCTTTCAAACTTTTTAAAGCATTTCCACTTTGTAATGAGCTGTTCATAACGTCATTGTCTGCTGAGACATCAAGCTGGCAGATGAAGCCGAAAGGTAATGGTGATCGGATACCGGGGCCCAGAAAATTGATTGACCGAGAGCTTGGTGTGGTGTACATATCTTTTCCGTTTTTTCCGTAAGGTTCAGGTTCAGAAGGCTATGAAAATGTAAAACCATCAGTAAAACACACCGCTGAAACGATATCTACGCAGTACGGAACGGAAAACGTTGATAAACTATTAGGTAGGTATCTTCAAAATTCATTTACCTAATTATGTTGTAAGCTCTGCGTGGCATTTATTATAAATCGTATATAATCAACACACAATACGCACAACTTAATTAAGACTAATCAAGACATGTCTTAGAATAATATTAACAATGGAAACATTAGCCTATAAATCGTGAAATCAATTACATGCGCAGGCGTCGTCGTTGAGGGCACATTGTGCTGTCGAGTTGCAGCTGACAGCGCTACTGACGTGACGCGACACCGTCCAATTTGTGCTCCTCGAGACCACGCCGCGCTTTTCTTGACGGTATAAAGTAAATTAGTACACTTGATTGTGTACATACGGTCGAATGATTTATCACACATGGGTATTCACTAATGGTGTTTCGTCGATGAGCAAACACGGAAGCATGAGCAATAAGTACCTATAGCATACGAGTACACTCACGTTAACAATAATAACTATTTAGCAAAATAGAACCAAATTCGAAACCTTTGAAACACGAAACAATAATTCAGAAAGAGACAGCAACATTAAATTTTCAAATTTGCCGAGGTGTTATATACATGAAAGTACGTATTGACTAGAAGCCCTCTTCTGCGTTTACCGTCTGACCACTCATACTCTCTAGTCGGTGTAAGATGGCGAGTTTCTGTCCGTGAAGTCCCTGCGCGCTGGTCTTCACCCCCGCTAAATTGCGTTTGACATTTTAGATACTGTGAAGTGACATTTATGACTCTATTAAAACCAAACGCTGCTATTGAATTATTTCCTCTATGGTTATATACGATATAATTCGATCCAGCTCGGTGAGTCTTCCGGCATCTTGTGCCAATTGGACACAAGATTGGTGGACCAATTACAACAACGTAGTCACAACCTAAATACTATAAAGCATTTACAAGTCGTGCCTTTACTATTTTATTCGAGAATAATTTTCCATGCAATTCTCAGAAGCTTGAAAACTAATGTACGTATCGTATTTTGTTCACAATTTAAAAAATATATGTATTGATAATTTACCATCATGGTTTTTTTTTCGAGTTAAACTATTTCTATAAAATCGAAATACCACTCATAGACTCACTCATAATCACGGTTGAGCCGGATTCACTGAAGTGAATCACACGTTTAGACTTTAGATTTATTTTGTGACCTAACCATCCACCTTCATTAGTAAAAAAGGATCTGGGGGCACGGCCGTGCCCCCACCAAGTCGAGCAGAAAAGCGTCACGGCCGTACCATCCTTTTCTCGAAGCAATTCAGACCATTTTCGACCCCCTGTAACTTCGTTGTGGATAAAACTAGAAGACTGAAATTTTCAGTAACTATGCAGGCATATTATATAAGCATATTACACGTTTTAATTCAATTTGAACCAGTATTTTTAAGAAATTATAACGGGTCAAATTTCTTAATTTTGTCACTCACTGACTCAACGATCATCAAAACTCTAAGGCACTTCTAGCAGATTTAGAAGCTTCAAATTTGGAATATAAGTAGTGTTTGGTGTATGAATCAAGGAAAAACTAAAAAATCTAGAAAAGACCGCAAAGAAAATTAAGCCCATACAGCCAAGTCTTCAGTTAAATTTTTCAATATTGGCTTTATTCGTAACGATGTTTTATTACGGCAGTTATTATTATATTAAATTGTAGCTGAAGCTCAAGAAGTAGTACCGGAAAAGAGAAAACGGGAGGCTACCTACAAAAATAAGAAAAGTTCATAAGTCCGGGAGAGGGCTTTAAGAAAATTCGTTGCTGGTAGATATACATATATACAATAAGTAGAAGTTACCGAAAAGGAAAAAAGTAGAACTGTCTACAAAATACAAAAAGAAATGAGATCCCATCAAAAACAATACTTGTCAAAAAAACCAAGTCTCGCAACTCAGTTGTTCTGCGGTAAAAAGTTGTAAGATCCATGTAATACCAAGTCGGTTATTAATTTATTCAGTCTCTACTTGTAAGTATGTAATGTTTTATATAAATATATTGAGACTTGGCCATCGCCTGAAAACACGTGTAAATTCAATCGCCTGAAAACACATGTAAATTCAATTATTTAGTGTGATGGCCAAGTCTCAATATATTTATATAAAACATTACATACTTACAAGTAGAGACTGAATAAATTTTGTTGTTTTTGATGGGATCTTTTTTTATTTGGTTACATTTCTATGGGGGTAAGTATGTATGAATATTTTTTCAGTTAAATGCATGAAAATAAGTATTTAGCGAATATGTCAGAAACTGAATATGCTGCATTTTTGAAGATTTTTGAAAATTTTACCCTTAAAAATAAAAATAGTGGATGAAAGTTTTTACGGGAATTAGCGCTTCTTTAATTTACGTTTTTTATAGAAATATGTAAATCTATTTTATTAAGAAAAATTCACATATCTACAAAAATGTCGAAGTTACAGAACTATGACGTCATTCGGTTCCAACACTATGGCCTAACGCGAACCATTTCTATAAACCGCACACCGAGTGACATCACCCGCGGTTGATAAACACCCAAATTTTGATTAAATCGATGTTAAGAAATTTATTTTAATCAGTGATAATCGGTGGTATTCCAAAATTCAAACACTGCACCTACTGATTAGTTTGTAACACTAACATTTGACGCAGTTATGCTGAATAAGTCGCGCTCATTCTGTAATCACACGAAATTAGGACATTCGTTTTCATGTCTGACATACTAAGCGTCCACTACGAAAGGATTTAATGAAATTTTATCCCTAAAAGAGAAATATAAGTAATAAACGTTTGTATGGGACTTCTATAATTTATTAAGTTGTCATAAATACAAGAATATTTACATTTTGGGTCGGAAATTAAATATATCGTTTTGTGGATTTTTTTGGAAATTTAACCCTTGAGGTAGTAAAACAAGGGATAAAACTTTGTATAGATCTTCCATCATTTTTAAAGTTGAAACGGTGAAATTTTTTATTTGACTTTATGGTGGAAAATTAAGAACACCTGTTTTATCATTTATACGAAAATCTTTAAAGACAAAATACTTAGAATTGGTATTTAACCTTTTGGTTGAAAATTAAAAATGGTGTATTTCAGTGTTTTTGTTAAATTGTAAAAATAAACGCACATAAGTAGTGTAATCGATGCTAGCTAACCCGCAGGCGGTCACTAGAGCTTTAAAAAATAATTTTGTCTTAAGCGGCACGAATTAAAAATGCTAGACTTCAGACTCGCAGTTAGTTTCTGTTCAGCGATAGGAAGTCAGTCAATCAGATGTGACGAGAGGAGGAACTATTCCGATTACGCTATTTGTATGACATGAACCTTACTTCCTAACAGACCCTGAGATAAACCACCGCGCGTTAAATTATTAACGGGCGGTGGTTTATCTCAGGGTCAAATTATGAAATTGAAAAAATGTGTAACATTGTTTTCTATTGATGAATTTAATCCAAATTGACGTAGAGTAAATTAATTAGACAGCAGCGTTTGGTTTTAATACAGTTCACAGTATTGAAGTGACATTTCACATTTTCGGGGGGTTGAAACCGGCAACCGGCGCACGAGGGTTTCTCGGGGGTGCGTGGTGATCTTGCGCACAGAAACTCGAACTAAAATTCGCTATCTTACACCAACTAGCTATAGTATGAGTGGTTAGACGGTAAACGCAGAAGAGGGGTTCTAGTACTTTTATACAAATGAAGCTGTAAGGCCCATATACTTTTCTTTTGGTTTTTGGTAGTTAATATGTATTTTGTATATAAATCATTCGCATGATATAAAAGGTATTGACTGACTGACTGGCCATATTGGCCGAATGGTTAAAGACTATATCTACAGAACCAAAGTTCGCAGGTTCGATTCCGACATATCGACAATTCAGAACATGTCTATTTATTCCGTGTCTGGGTGTAAAATATCTAAATATGTATCTATTATAAATAATATTTAAGTACGTATTAGGTCGGGAAAAAAGTCTTTTCGCATATAGTTTTGATACTTTTAAGAAAATCTCTTTGGTTGTACTAGTTGTACCTGGCTGGTTTTGATACCATTAAAATGGTTACATTTCAATAAAAGAAAAAATTTAGTAAGATATTTTTTCCCGCTGATTTTCGTTTGTTTTTCTTTCTGTCAAAATGAGTGAATCCAATGAAGAAATTCGATACATTTTAAAATTTTACTCTATAAAAAAGGAGAAAATACAACGCAAGCTGAGAATTTTTTTGTGTGTCGTTTATGACCCTAATGCGGTGTCAGTAAGAGTAGCACAAAGTTGGTTTAAACGTTTTCAATCCGGGAAATTTGATGTCAAAGCTGCACCTCGCTGTAGTCGCCCTGTCACGGCTAAAATGAACGTCATTTTTTAAAAAGTGGAGCAAGATTGGCATATCAGTAGTTACGACATAGCTGAAGATCTGGGAATTGATTACAAAACAATTTTGATCCATTTGAAAAAAGCTGAGTACCTATACGAAAAAGTTCGACATTTTGGTGCCACATGAGCTCACTGAAAGAAACCTAATGAACCGTGTACTCATTTGTGATTCTTTTTTAAGACGTAATGAAACCGTACCGTTTTTTAAGAGATTGATAACTGGTGATGAAAAGTAGATCAAGTACGATAAGAACGTGAGAAAAAGGTCGTGGTCAAAGGTCGGTCAGGCTTCACAAACTGTGGCAAAAACCGGACTAACTCGCAATAAGGTGATGCTGTGTGTTTGGTGGGATGGGAAGGGTATTGTTCATTATGAGCTTTTACCGCCGGGCAGAACCATCGGTACGGATCTCTACTGCGAACAAATGATGTGATTAAATCAAGAAATTGGGAGAAAGCGGCCGGAATTAATCAATAGAAAGGGTGTGGTATTTCGTCACGATAACGCTAGACCTTACACATCTTTAGTCACTCAGAAAAATTAAGAGTTTGGCTGGGAGGTATTAATGCATCTGCCATATAGCCCTGACCTAGCACCTTCAGATTTTCACCTGTTTCGATCTCTTTATAATTCTTTAGACAGTATCAGGTTAACATCAAGCGATGACTGCCAAAACGACTTGTCGCGTTTTTTTTTTTTTTGATCAGAAGTCCAAAATTTCTACAGCACTTGGATTATGGCACTACCTACAAAATGGCAGACAGTTATCGAATATAATGGCGTACATATATTGTAATTAAAAATAAATATACTTTGAAAAAAAAGTCTTGAGTTTTCATATAAAATGTGAAGAAATTTTTTCCCCGGCCTAATATATCGGTTTTATAGTAGTAACCCATAACACAAGCATAATATTTGCTTACTTTGGGACTAGATGGCGCTCATTATTATTATTGCGAGACGAACAGACGGACAAACAAAATTCCACATACGCAAAACTTCGTACATCGGTTGATACTGTTGATGGTAGGTATTGTAATAAAACATATTGTTGCAAGTTGCATTGCATTCAATTGAAACACAATCAAATTAAATTAAAAATTATTATCATTTATTATCACAAAATTCAATTACATTACATTCTAAGAATAAATTATATAACGTAAATCATTGTCATTATTATCATTGCACATACTTAAAATCACACATTTTTTTTTTATATAAAGAGCAAGCTGAATATTATAACAGCGCCAGCGCCTAAAACTTCATTAGCATTATGCGTTCCATTTTAGTGCTTTGCAAATCTGGAAAACAAAATTAAAAATTTAATACTGCAAAAATTACATTTAAAAAACGTGTTACGTACACAGTGAAGGATTAATTATTTGGGGTTGATGTTCATTATTGAAATTCAAATAATAAGTTTAAAACAAATATCTCAAAAACTATATACTCGATATATCTTATTCAAACCGATGTTGGTTTAAAGATTACGTTTTTAAGATAAAATTACTTAATTTATTTAAAAAATTTCCACCCCATCGTTTAAAAGTTAAAGTGGGAAATTTTTTAGACCAGGAGCGCATATCTCAACAACTATTAACTTAAATAAAAAAGTCTATAGGTACCCCACCGGTTAATGTAGCGTAGAAATATTTTTTTCGTCCCTCAGTTACCTGTATGGCCATCTACCCCAAAACAATTTTTTTGTGACTCGCTACTCGCTATTTAGCGGTTTATAGATTGCATTTACCTGCCAAATTTCATCTGTATAGTGCCAATGGGTACAGAGTAAAATAGCTATGACAGATGGATGAACGAACAGACAAACCAACGGACAGGATGAAATTATACAGATTTCGTTGTTTGACATTAAATTTTGACTATAGAATCCCAAAAACCTGTCATAAAAAAATTTGTAAGCAATAAATTACATTCATATTTACCATGAAACTTCCGCATAGTTTTAACATCTCGTATATTATTTGTAAAAGCGTTCGGCACAGCAACAAATAAGTATATGAGCAAAATAAGCAAAGTGTTGATCTCGCTGAGACTCCAAAATGCTGTTCCTTCACTATCACCTAGAATCAACAATATTTTTAAAAAAAATTTATATACCTACTGATTAATATTTTCTCCGTGTTTTATTTTCACGTAACTTACTTAACTAACTTTGTAAAATTTTATCGTATATAAACACTACGAAATCAGCATTTACTTAACAGATAATTTAGTTTTCTTCTTTAAGTAAAAAAAATTACATACCGGTGTAGCGCTCCCAATCTTGTTTAGCATCTATTGCGGTGATAAGGTTTTCCCCTAAACTTTTCTCCTCTTTTTCCCACCAATCAGATAAGAATACAACTTTTTCCATTCCATCTGCAATTATTTTGCTCATTATTAGTATCATAATATCATGTAATTAAAAAAGATATTTTTTATTTTCTCATACAGTTACTTAACCTTTAAACGAAAATTCATTACATTCCTCCATTTGGGATAGCCAAAATTCATTTGCTGTGTTATCATCGCTCAAAACAGTATCGCGTTCTGAAACAATATTGAAGGTAGATTAATTATCACAAATATCAAACAGTTCATTATTTAAGACACATTTCTGAATCAAAGTTACCTTCATCGAAAGAATAAGACTTTTGTTGGGAATCGTCGTGATCATTGTTATCGGCGTGATCATCAGAGTCTTCGTCACTATATTGCTCGTTCGCAGCAAGAGTATAATTCACGAAGTCGCGACACCCACATCCGCATCCGGAGCCGCACCCGCGTCCCTGGCGACGTCCTTTCGGTTTCCTTCGTCGGTCGTCCTCGCTGGACTCGTCCTCTGATCCGCTCATGGAGTCATCTGAATCGTAGCTGCCTGAATCTGACTCCGAATCAGACTGATACCGTCTCGATTTTCTCGATGAACTGCCGCATTTACTCCTTCCGCTACCACATCTTCCCTTACTACTCCCGCAACAAGATCCTCCACTGCAACATTTGTCGTTCGAGTACCTCTTGCTTCTCGAAGGCTTTCTGTACGGCATTTCTATTATTTGATTATTGGGTCCATCTTTACCCACAGTATCCTCGACATGTGTTAATGAATTCGCATGTAAGATCATTTTAATATTAATTAAGTTTAGTCCAGGTTTCACATTTATTATGGAATTTGTTTCGCTGAATATCACGTCATCTTCTATTTCTAATTCCTCTCTAAAAGTTACCTTGAAATATTTAAATAAATAATTAAAAATGAACACCCTATAATAATGATCATGCAATAATTATGTCTAAAACTAATCTTATTTAAAAAGTTAATCATAAAGCAAAAACATCAATAGTTATAAATTATAATCTCACCTCTACCCAGGTCATATTACTATAACCTTGATGGAAGCAAAGAAAAATACACAAAATATTTAAAAGATTCATTTTAAGTTTCTTGCTCAACCACTTAATTGTAAATGGCGGCAATTATACGGCAGATCGCTTTAGATTTTGTTTTTTGGCTACCTCACAATTTTATTATTATTGCAACTGTTAAAAAAATTCGATCTCACTGTTAAAATACCCACCTGTTTTATACCACAATATTTGAATATATACGAGTTTCTGAATATATAAAACTTTATTATCAGCGTTCCGCACGAGTTCATATGCCCATCATCGCAGTTAGATGCTCATCCAAACCATAATAAATAACCTCATAGTAAGTAACTATCATGAAAAGGAAAGATATAAATTAACCTAAATTTAAGTATAACCGTTTTGATATAAATAGAATGGTAAAGCTCTAAACTAGAAGGATCATTCCTAAAAATTTGATTCGTCAATATTTTAAGGTCCAGGTCTCGCTAAAATTAGATGAGGAGACCCTATACTACGCTTCTCTTTGATTAAACACTTTTTTTCGTAAGTGTAATATCCAAAAAAAAACTTGAAAACAGGCTTTAACGTCTACACGTAAATTTAAACATAAAATAGAGATCCGGGTCTTCATATGCTTCATTTTTAAATTAAGATGTTACATATATATGTACCTATGCATCCCCCTCGACTTATACGTATTCATGTGCTAACACCTTATTTTAGAAAATCCTATTCCTATTTACCTATGTAGTTATTACAATTTTCTATTACGTGTAGATAGATAGGTAGGTAAGTACAAGTTTTGATAAATTTAGGTATGTTAACCGTTACTTTTTTCTGTACTAAACATCGATGTACCAACATAACTAGATGGGCTGTCCGCGTTCTAAACTGTCCGCGCAGAAAGTCATCCAAAACGCATTAAGTCCTCCAACCGGCTTTTAGTCAATGTAATGGCTTAGCGCCGAAAAAACGTGCGCGATGTCGACTTGTGTCGTGAAAATTTATAAAACTACTCGTCAAAGACGCAAAAAAGAGCTGAATATCGTATTTTCGATAAGTAAACATTTAAATTTAACATTAGTTTTTGCCTGCGGACAGTTATTCAATTGTTTTTTAATTTAATGTGAACATTATCACGATTTAAATAATCGTTCCATTCTCGTAAACAGTGTGACACGTCCGACCCGTAATAAGTGTTCGTAAGGACTGGTAAGGAGTGACCCGACCCGATGAGACCCACGCGCGGTGGCCGCAGCGCAATTGGTCCGAAGAAGTCTATTCTTAAACGTCTTATATTAGAATTCTTCTCAATGAATATATGTCATAAGCGTTATGATTAGAGCTCAATTTCCATGCTTCATGAAAGAAAAATAATTCCATCCGAAGAAGTGAATTCTAAAAGGTCTTATATTAGAATTCCATAATAAGAATATATGTCATGAGTTTTACGAATAGAGCACAATTTTCTTGATTCAAGTAAAAAAGGTATATATAAGGTAACAAACTGTAATACGCTACATTACGGCACAATACGGACGGTTTTGTTTCGCCTTTACACAGGCGACTTCGCATCCTGTTAAAAATGGTAGATCAATGGTACTAAAACAATTTCTCAGGAAATTCATTCACTGGATCACCACTAGAGTTATATGTTCTACATTGCTGGAGATACTGGACACGTCTGTGCTGCTGAGCGTGTTTATAGTATATTCATATTTTTGTATCAATCGTCAACATCCGGATCAAGTTGGGCTCGCTTTCATATTATCAAAAATTTAAATTGGTTAAATCGTTTATGTAGGATTAATAAATAGCACATACTGAGAATAACTAACTTAGATAGGTACTTGAATAAATTACAATACATTGTACAATTACATTGGTACAACCTAAATGACAGCGATCACACATTATCCTCTAAGACAACTCAGATTAATGTTTCTTGCCATCTCCTTGGGTCGCGGAGGCAAAAATTTTATGTTGCCAGGAATGTTCGATATTGGAAAATATGAGGATGCACCACTATATGTTACTCTGGTCCCACACATATGGACAAACATTTGGCCTTAAAATCAGCAAATCTTTTCAGCAATAATTGACAAATGTTTGTCGAAATTGTACCTCCTACACTACCTGGCAAATGTTTCTTTTCCATACGGCCACTTTGAAGTGCGCAAGAAAACCGACATGTTATCACGGATAGCAAATGTTTTCCGCACAAAGCATTACCGATACGAATTGCCTCTCACACATGCGTGAATGGTCAATGTTTGGCATGTTTGCCATTTGTGTGGGACCGCCTTTAATAATCACCAATTTCGTTGGTGTAAGACCGAAATATCAAGATATTTTTATTATGTGCGGACATGCACCGCTACAGTTGACACACACCAAGACGATTCCGTGAATATTAGAAACACCAATATGACCATCATTCAATTAATTCATTAATTAAACGTAATTTATAAATTTTAAATTATCAGTATTAACTTATTTTGCCAAATTTTTTAATTGATCAAGTCTTCTTCTGGATGGCTCCTGACTCCACTCCGCCTCATTCTTTGTATTAAATTAAACAAACGACCAAACCTATAATGCTGTGGTCTCTCTTGATGAAACTTACACGATTTTAAGAGGAGATAACTAGAAGTTCACTGTTTTTTTTTTACGAATTTTGGTAGTAGGTACCGTTGCGAAGTAACAAACCGACAATTTTAACAAGATAATCAGATTTCTCTTCTCATTGCTTTGACAATAGTTACGCGACGAAAGGCTAACGTCCGTATTCTGAGTATATTCCACATCCATCCATCAGCCCATTAATGCTCCACTGCAGGGGCTTAGACCTCCCCTAGAGATGACGTGCTTGGAGCTTGAACCACCACGCTGCTCCAGTGCAAGTTGGTGGATATTAACGACTGCCATCTGTTGATGGCAACCGGAACCGACGTCTTACCTGCTCTCCGAGACACATTCCACATAACACTTGAAAACTTACCGAAGTAATGAACATTTTACTTGATGAAATAGGTGAAATAGAAATAGAAATAGGTGAGAAGACATCCAGCTGTTAAATATGTCATCCACATGAACCTAGGAATCCGGACGTAATATCGCGAAATAACTACAGATACACCCCTCCTAGTCAAATAAATATAGGAAAGTATTTTGTCACACTAAATTATATATGACGTCAGAAGGTCCAACAAAAAAGTATTTAACAAAAAAGTATAAAATCATTTTAAATTGGTTTTTAGGTACAAAATTAATTTTGTATTTGTAATATTTGTTCATCAAATTAATTATAAAATGTCTAATAAATTAGTTTTATTAAAAAAATATTGTATTTCCATTTACAAAAAACTCCATCTGATATAGACCAAAAATTAAAAAATATTTATTTATTTATTCAAAGCAAACTTACAGCTACATAATAGAGACTTAAAGTCTTTCGAATATATATAATTCAAAGAAAATTTTAGAGAAAATATAATGTGAATAATTAAAACACATAGGTACTTCAGTTGTGAACAAAAATGTTCATTATTAACTAAAGCAGTGAAAGCCTATATAAATAAACAAGACACGTCACATTATTATTTTTAACGCTAATTCGGAATATTACTATTAATATGAAATTATTTATATTAGTCTACTCATTTCCGCTTTTGATTTTTCACTTGAATTTTCTGAATTTTCAGATGCCCTGCCGTCTTCACCAGTGTTTATATTATATTAAACAACTATTCCATATTACCAAACAAATCTTTTTTTCAGTACAGCTCAGATTTGATTCTAGACTACCATTAGGTACATCACAACAAATTTCAACATAAGGTTTAAAAATAATAAAAATAGTTAATAAAACAAAAAATACCACAATCGACAAATAACAATAATACCTAGACATCCCACACAGCGCCATCTAGTCCCAAAGAAAGCAAATATTATGCTTGTGTTATGGGGTAATAGACAACTAATATACATACTTAAATCTTCTTTATAATATATGCACATAGAATTTTGTTTAAATTATTTTACTTAAATTAATGAAATTTTAAAAAAAAAACATTTAAAAGAACCGCGCTACGCATGAGTGCATTATGGTATTGTACCAAATATAATAGGTAATGCGTCTATAAATAAATATAAAATATTTTGAAATTTTGTGTATAGCAAAATTATTAAAATTATAAACAAAATTATAAAAATTATAACTAATCAAAGTAAAGTGAATAAGTGATATTATCCAATGATAGTATAGAATTTGCTACAAAAGAATGTATTGTATGCTTAATTACGAAATATATCTACCTATATAATTTACTAAACTGCCATAAATGTTTAGGCGCCTTCCTAAATACCTAAAATATAATCTTGAAAGAACTTTGTCACATTAAGTGAAACATTATGTCAGCATGGCTAACATGTACACCGCGACAAAATTATTATTTTGCACCGGAACGAGATGTATCTATAGGTGACATGGTGACATATAGAGCTATCTCGTTTATAACGCGTCAACAAAATTTTGTCGCGATGTACACGTTAGCTAGTAGAAGGGTAAAAAGACCTCTAAGACGACTGGCTGGTTGATCAAAGCTTGATTGATATAGCGATCTCGGCTTCGTTTGTTGAATCCATTCTAATGAAAAATCAATTAGCAGTAAGTCATAGAATAATTAAATTATGCGATTAGAATACTGAACGATTGATCAGCAGTTGGTTACAGAGAGCTCCTTTAGAAATAGGAATCCATCTATCTTGGCCGATGGCTTCTGCGTAGCTCGTCACCGCTGTTTCGCTCCTCGCACAAACCGACCTAACCTATCCATTTAGAAATTAATGTAAATAATTTCTAAGGTTAAACGGTGTCAAATATATTCTTGTAAAGCAATATAATTTCCGATAAGTCTAAGTGTTGTTAACTATAGTATTAATAAACAGAACAACGTATTTATTTATTACAGCTGAATAGAAGGGCGCAAAAGCTTGTCCACAGCATCGTAGGCGTAGGGCATTTTTTTCCTATGGATTAAGAGCCGTCAAGCGATTACATTTTTTATAACTTCTATGTATGCGAACAGGGTAATTGGTTCACAAAATATTAAAAATCTTACTCGGAACTTTCAAATTTTCGCAATGACATGTTTTAAAATTATCTAATACCTATCTCACACTTCAAGTTTATTTCGCACCTGTGATCGTTAGTTAGATTGATTTTGATCTGTAATCCGAGAGCTCGTGACCGTCAGACTCATGAATTTATGTAAAAATTTAAAGATACAACTTACAAAATTTATGTGCCGAAGCCCTTCTATGGTATAATTACCTGGCAGACATTTTAAAAAGGCGAGTTTTGTATTTCTTCCGTCATCAAATTTCTTTTTTTGTTTACACAATTACCTGGGATTTGTGGCAATCACTCGTGGAGAACGAGTAGTATAGGAAACGTAATGTCATAGTATCTATATCTATTCTATATATATTATAAAATAAAGTCCCCCGCCGCGTCTGTCTGTCTGTCTGTCTGTCTGTCTGAACGCGATAAACTCACAAACTACGGAACGGATCAGCATATTATTCACACTAATCAACAGAGTAATTCAAGAGGAAGGTTTACGTGTAAAATTAATAAAATATGAGGATTATTGTTGAAGAAGTCGGAAAAAATCAAGGCGGCTGGGATCTTTCATCGAAAACGCTGCCTAATCCTTTTGAGATATAATAAAATAATGTATGGAAGAATTGTATCTCTTTTATAGGACTAAAGAAAAGTCCGCGATGGCATATGTCTAACTTTTATAGATAGCTGACTATACCTATTTTTATGTTTAAAGAAATGGTGTTATATGATGAGGTAATTGGAAAGCAATTTATACGGATACAGTATTAATCCTTATCAAATTAAATACGTTATTTACCTTCAGCATTTCATGCATATTGTGATTACCCTTTACACTATACAATTTAAATCAAAATCTTAGGAGCTATCGCTAAATATAAATACCACGCGACAAGAAACTGGGCGCTGCGACCGCCGCGCACCGGCCGGCGTGGTTAGGCTGATGTTATCAATGTTGTATACAGAGAATTATTGTAGGTTGTTTTTATGTATTTATTATTTACTTTTTCAAATATTTAAAGAATTGAAAATAAAATACATTAAAAATACTCCAAGTAAAATGATTTTTTACATTTGAATCTAATTAAGTCCAATCCACACGTTCGACGCAACAAGCTGATAGGAAACTACGCAGAAAAAACACACGGGTTATATGCTCTGCTACCCGTGAGAAGCCGGGGCGGGTCGCTAGTACTTATATATAGGCAACATATAGGCAATATATAGGCAAGTTCGTAGGCTGTCATGCTTTACACGCAATCGTAACGTTTTCACACAATCGGTTCGTTGTGGGAATCGCATTGCGAACCTCTCATTTCGAGCGATTTTATGTTTATAAGAAAATATGTAAAGTACTCTAAAGACAGTTTGGGAAACGAACAGCTCATTCAATTCGCAAAAAAAAGGGGTTTTAGCGTAATAAACCATAGTAATTAAAACATAACCACGAGTTATAAGCGAACACTGGAAGGATGAGTAGGCTACATCGTGACGTGTCACACCTCGTTTCCACCAAGTATAATACACTGTACGATACAGTGATACAGTATGGATATGACAGTATAATACCGTGGATTATATTTGGTGGAAACGACGTGTTAGTTACCTTTCGCAGTAGCGAAACATTGAGTAAATAAACTAAACCATTCTAGCATTCTATGTATTATAGTACTTCTACAGGTCGATTACTAATATTTTATATTACTAGTGATTATATGAGTAGATTATATATTGCTAGTGACCCGTTTACAGCTTCGCTCGCGTGGCACTCGTTTCTCGTAGGAATCATTTATTTATCTCAGTCTTATCTCATTCCCGTTGTTCCCTTCCCGTTTACGTTTCATTACACAAATATTGTATCGTTTCCGTTCCTAGCCCTGGTCTCATATCGTTTTCGTTTCCATTCTCATTAAGAATCACTTTTTTATCTGTCTTACCTCAGTCCCGTTATTCCCTTTCTCGTTTTCGTACCCGTGACACAAATACTTTATTGTTTCCGTTTCTGCCCTTGTCCTATCCCGTTTCCGTTTCCGTTCCATTCTCATCAAGTAAAGGGGGTGAGACTGAGGGCAAAGGGACTTTCAATAAACAACAACACAATTTTAGGGAGGAGGTAATATATTTTACGGAAGAATATGTACCAAAAAATAACAAATGTACAGAAAATATTCCTGAATCTGATCTCAGCGCTACCTACCGGGTATAACTGTAATGAAAGTAAAATATTTTTGATTCAATAATTATTATCGAATAAAAATAAATAATAGAAAAACGTCTAATTGCAAATCTAAACCAACTCGAATCCACTTGAATACACACACAAAATTTCATCAAAATCGATCCAACCGTTTAGGAGTTTGATCTTCAATACTATATCAATTTAAATATATAAAGATATAGTAAATTGTTGCAGACTGCATGTGAGGTGGATCGCATATTTGTGTGCATGAACACATCTATTTGTTTCGATCCTGAGTGTAAAAGTATCTATATAAGAATATATTTTAAAAAAAGAATATTTAAATATTTACCTTTTTTGAAATTTAATTAAAACAAGTATTAAATGTGTAGGGATCAAAACAAACATTATCGTTCAAAATAACGACATACCGTGTAATAAACTTGTAAAGCAGGACGACAAATAAATGACCATAAAAAATATCTCAACAATTAGTGTAGGTAGTCATATTAAGTTGCTCTGTGAACTACCGATGCTCGTAATCTATGATGGACATAATCTGAAATTAAGAAATCCATCAGAGGACGTAAATGGACGATGCGGAAGGCGAAGGACATATATTGGCGTGCTAAACAAAAAGGCGACCTACCGTACCACCCACCTTGGCCCTAGACCTCCCAAGGCCTAAGTCCAGTACAGGAGAAAACAGATAAAGACCAAAGATGACGATAACGGAAATAAGGGTAATCAATATTTCAATTAGTTCTAAGGTTGTAAATTTTTATTTCCTTTTACTATTGTCTATAATATTATGAATTCCCTAAGGTCATCGGTACCACCAGGGGTATAGCGGGTCTGAAGCGTTATGAAAATACTAATGTCCCGACTGCCTGAACCATCTAAAAGATGCTGACGCTCAAGTCGCATAGACCATTTTTCGTGGTATATTCAAATAATAAAATTTCATATAACATTAAAATAAATTATCAAATTCACAAGTTTATCACTTCGTTTAACTCCTCATAGAAATTTAATTTTTTTTATTCATTATACCAAAAACTTAACTCCATCGGTACTCCTATACTACTCAACCTCAAAAGGCGAAATAAAATAGAGGTTAGATAACAATATTTAACTTTATGTAGCATAAATCAAATTTATGTAATTGAAAGATAGATTACAAAATATACATAGACAATATAGATTGACATTGGTTTATTTTTGAACATGAATCAACTATTACACATGACATCCAATAACAGTTAATTTAATGAATATTTACACTTTGTTGAAAGCTGCTATATCAACACTCTGGACCTGCAAATAAGAAAAATACAATTTTACGAACTTTTTCCTTAAAATTTTCTATCGTATGGGGCATATATGGACGTGGAAGAACAATAAAAAACATGAAAACATTGATAGTAATGCACAGAACATATAAACTATACTAATGGAGAGACCGCTAGCAGGCAATAAATCCTATACCCATAGACTACATCCCCTTTTACACACTTCTTCACTTCACTTCAGCAGCCCATTTTTACCCCACTGCAGGGGTCTAGGCCTCCCCCAGGGCGAGGAGGGGGGCTTTACACACACCATAGCTGTATTACAAATGTTATAACCAAAACCTCGTAGCCCGGTGCTGTCGCCAATATGACACGCACCACACACTGGTATACACTGTAAGTATACCACTTCACTTGAACATCTTCGCGATGTATCTAAACTCAGTAAAAGATTTTGGAAAAACAAACGCCATATCATTTTATATAACCCAAGTCTATTAATGTCACTTTATACCTTGTTTCA
The DNA here is from genome assembly GCA_949709985.1 of Luffia ferchaultella. NCBI lineage: Eukaryota > Metazoa > Arthropoda > Insecta > Lepidoptera > Psychidae > Luffia > Luffia ferchaultella. The sequence goes on along the minus strand of OX453240.1, from coordinate 20,643,291 downwards.
AAATATTAATTTAAATACCATATTCATATAACTACTCACATAATCTTCAAATTTCTCGATCTCCTCGATGAGCCAGTCCACGGAAACTTTGTCGTCTTCTACGACAGAGGAAATCTGCAATTTCTTTATGCCATAAGCTAGTGGCACGAGTTTAGCGGCACCCCACAGCAAGCCATCGGTGGCGATGCTTCGGACCATCTTCTCCATCGCCACCATATCGGTCTCGTCGTCCCATGGCTTAACATCCAATATTATGTTAGACTTTGCTATCAGCACGGGTTCTGAAGAGAGAATATGTGAATTTATTAAAATATGTACATAAAGTTGCTAATAAATTTATTTTAAAATTTTAAATAACTTCCTAACCTTTTTATTATTTTAAGAGGGAACCCAAGGTATATAATAATATATAAGGAGGTATAGTTGAGAATCAAATACTTAAATCTATAGTCTCTGGGAACTGTAAAAAAGAGAACACTTGCCGTTAAGATTATGAAATTTGGCAAGAAGCAAGGTCGCACAATACGAGTAAAGGGAAAAATCTGAAAACCGTTAATTTGTAATTATATACAATGCAAAAAAATATATTTGGCCTTTTATGCTGTATATTTTGAGACTCAAACTATTGTGATGTCTATGTAAAGAAGCACGTCGCTGTGTCATAGAATGTACTCGAAAAGATCACACGGCTATTCATACACATCGATCAAATACAAAAACATCGAGATAAAAAATAAATTCCACAAAAGAAATACATTTTGAAAGCGACTTTTTACTCTAAGAAAATTACGCCTTCGAAAAATACAATTTCAAGATGGAATTATCAAGGTGGCGCCATGGCGCTAGAACTTTCCCACGCTAAATTGGGATTATAATTTTGAAAAAGAATATTCGAAGATAGAATGTTCGAGATGTCTGTTGGTGGAGGATTTCTGAGCGTTATGAAAGGACGACGACGCGACGTCGGAGTCATTTTACTAATAAGTCAGTCCCGACTAACTGTGGGGTATAAAGTAAGACAACAGTGTAATTCGTGATCTGTGTGAATTATGAATAAATCAGTTTGTGATTTTATTTCATAATAAAATAAAGTACAATTAAATCGGTGTTTTAGGGCATTCCATATATCTTAACCGATAGCCCGTAACCCTATTGAACTATTCAGCAGTTACTAAAATATGTTAATTCTATGGTGGATGTGATAGAAGGGCCTGAAGAAACGCTCTAGAACCAAATTGGCGACGTCCACATTATTATAAATATGAAAATGTCTTTGTCTGTTAAGTCTTAACCGGCTAAACCGTTAAAGCCATTTTGATGAAAGGTATAGAGATAACTTAAACCCAAAGAAAGATAGACACGAGGCTACTTTCTACCGCGGAAATGATTATATAGGTAATTATTTCAAAACTATTCTGCAGAACCGATTTTGATATAGACATAGCTCAAACGGAACGACATCAGGCTACTTTTCATCGCGGAAAATGCGTGTTTTTATCAACTTTCCATGGCTAAATCGGAATGTACCTTTAGCAGTCCCAATACAACCATGAAGTCCACCTACTTTTGTATACCTAAACTATAGCAGATAGAAACATAATATATATACCGCCTAAAAGTTCCATTTGACAGCAACACGAAAACATATGTTTTAATGATTGATATTAATAATATCCAATGATGTCATACCCTCTGAATGATTGTTCTCAAAATTTGTCGAGGCATAGACGTCTGCGTTATAAAATGTTTGATTCTCAGACCGGGACAACTCAGTCAATGACCGGGACAGGGAGACATGGTGCCATAAACCGGGACGTGTCTCGATCTACCGGGACGTATGGCAGCCCCACTCTAGATTGAATATATTAATCTATGGGTATACTAACTTTTAGCCTTTTTAGCGTTATAGGCAGCGAGGCGCTCCTCACGCAGACGCGCCGCCTCCTCGTTTTCTTCCTCATTGTCAGAGCCGAATAAGTCCACACCGTCGTCTGACTCTGCTCCATCGCCACCCGCGGGCGTGGGTGCTGGCGCGCTTGTAACCTGAAGTCATTTATTGTCCACATTGTTTACTATACATTTACAAATTCGATATTATGCCATAACATAATCAGCAGACAAATTCATGTGTTTGTGTACATATTTAGTTAGTCATACATTGCTAGATACATTGTTTATTTTCAGACATGAATATTGTATAATAAGTTGTACTTAATGTATTAGTTAATTAATGAAAATAACTAACCAATAAACATATAGCGTATACACCACAACAACGTCTAGGCCTCAAACTACGCAGTAGCTTGTGTTTTGGGTACCAAGTGAACTAACATGAATAAACTAAACACAATTTAAGATTCCACGAATAAAGACATATCTAATTTGTCGATTGGAAAGTGAAATAAAAGTTTGTCAATAAAATTGCAAATTTGGAACAAATGAATTCCATTCTATAAAACTTTTTAACATTTTACCATTCATAAAAGTACGAATTGACTAGAAGCCCTCTTCTGCGTTTACCGTGTAACCACTCATACTATAGCTAGCTGGTGTAAGATGGTGATTTTTCAGACCGAGTATTAGTGCGCAAGGTCTCCGCGTGCCGTTCTCCACCCCCAGAAAACCCTGCGCGCCGCATTCATACCCCCCAAAATTGCGTAATGTCACTTCGATACTGAACTGACATTTATGACTCTTAAAACCAAACGCTGCTGTCAAATTAATTTACTCTATGATAATGTTACTACAAGGAAACTTTAAAACAATGATACCTTAGTGGACTGAGCAGCGCTGCTTCTTGTTTCTAAAGCCTGCACTCGGCTCTGGAGCCCTAGAACTAGACTTTGCAAATCTTGGACTATTTTCTTGAGATCAGAGTTTTCTTTCTCTAAACTGTTGACTTTGTTCATGAGTTCCACATTAGGCACACCGGCTAAGGCCGCAACACTATCCATCTGTGAATTATAATTTATAAATTCTATCACTTATACCAGATTTGTTTGAGTTTTTTTACTATACTCTGTTCATTTAGATTCTTAAATATAAACAAACCTGAATATTTGATTGTGACGTTTTAAACATTTATATGCTCATAGAAAGTTAACATCACAAAAAGTTGCTCTTGATGCTGAACCAATTACTTACTCACTAAGAATGAGCAGTACGTTAGTTGTAAATATACGATAATATAAGTTACTCCGTAGGTTTCATGCCTCAAATACAAACTAATCGTTCTAAAGTTATTTAACTACGATAGATGCCTCACCACAAATATCTAATTTCGAGAAATTTCGTATCATTTAATCTTTTTACCCAACTATAGGAAAAGGAAGGATATTGATGTGGGGTTTGCTTATGCTGCCGTTGAACTTTTTGCGACCAAATAGTTCAATGACAGCATAAGCAATCGCCGCTGGAGATCTAAAAGAATTTAGTATTCATATGAGTATATACTCTCCAACACCAGAACAGTACTTCAAGCCCTAAAAAGATGTAGTATCATATTGGGGTCATTAAAAGACTGTCATCAGATACTAACAAAGACAAGTAATTACAATAATGTTATACTTCAGTGGATAAAGGAACACAATGGTTCTTGTAATAACTCAACAGATCTACTAATAAGACTTAGCGGTTGGCCGAGTGGTTAGAGACACTAACTGCAGAGCCAAAAGTCGCGGGTTCGATTCCCGTCCGGGTTGTCTAGTAACCCATAATAGAAGCATAATACTTGCCTACATTGGGACTAGATGGCGCTGTGTGGGATGTCCCAGGTATTATTATTATTATTGAATAATAAACTCACAGATATTTTCTACCTGATAATAATATAATTGTAATTACAAAACACTATATGATGAAGAAGAAGTTAATTTTTCAGCTGAATCAATATCAGAATTTGGATAAAATGACATTGTAAGCAAAAAAAAAGTAATGATATTAATAATTAGTGCTCCACAACACATGTAACACTAAAATGAGACTAAGTTACCTAAATTACTTCCAAATTTTTATGAAGAAAAAAACATCCCAGCCTTATCAGTTTCACAAATGTACACTAATATTATAAAGAGGAAAGATTTGTATGTTTGTAACAAATAAATTCAAAAACTCCTGGACCGAAAATTTCAATGAAACTTTGCACACATGAAAAAAAGGTTATCAGGAGTAACATAGGCTACTTTTTGTGTTTAACTTAGACAAACAGATACACAATCTGTTTGTCTGAGTTAATCTCTGAAACGGTTGAACCAATTTCAATGAAATTCTGCAGACATGAAGAAAGTGTAGTGATGAGTGACATGAATTTCGTTCCGTCTGTCTGTTTGTCCATCTGTCTATCTGTTCCAGCTCTTCTCCGAAACGGCTGAACCAATTTCAAAAACTTTGGAGACATTAAAAGTAGGTTGTCAGTAGTGGCATGGGCTACTATTTGTATTTATTTGTAAGTTCTATGGATTCTTAACAGATGGCGATGTAAATTAAATCACCGACACAACACTCTAACATCTTTTGACATCTAAGTAGATGTCTACCTACATGCAGTAAATGGCGTCGTGTTTCGATTTCTAGATGCTAATTATATGTCGGTGGGCCGGAGTGTTTATACTGTAGCAGTAGATCTTTATAGTAAGTGGCTCGAGTGTCTACATGAGCGGCGAAACATCAACGAATGCGCTCATTGGCAAACTAAAAATTCTTTTTTCTTGTTTTGGGTTACCTTTAACTATAGTTTCTAATAATGATGTAAGAGGGTCCTCGTAGTCTTCGACCGCGCATCTCTATTCAAAACTGAAAAAACTGGCTAAAAAAATTATTGAGAGATGCAGGGAGGGTGAAAAATTTACATTATATGCATTATTATGTGAAAAATCCAAAAAGATGTTTTTTTTAACTAAGACAGAAAATTAAAAATAATAATTCTGGATTGAAACAACAGCGGCATGTACCGGGTCCAACTCTAGCTAAGAACCATCCAGTTGGTTTCATAAGTACAAAAAATTACAGTATATCAAAACCTTTAGGAGGAAAATTATGAACACACACACACTAGTCCTAAAAGTGTGTGTGTGTGGCCCTTTAACCTTTTTACTAAATATAAGGTGGAAAACTGAAAAAAAATTTGTTAGTACAACTTAAAAAAAACACTTTCAAATAAAATTGCTTTGAACAGCATATATTTTTTAGTTTTTGCGATGTTTGTTTTTAAACTTATTATTTGAATTTTAACCATGAATGTTCATCTCAACTATGGAAACATACGTGGTCCGACATATACTGGGCTGGTTTCAACTCACTTAGTCTCTTCAAAAAAATACAAAATGGATTATATATTATATTATATGAAACCTTCTCCGACTTATATGTACCTAGGTACTAGACGCCAGGATCTCTGTAAATTGTACGGCGCACGTAACCTCAAGTAACGCAAACGCTCTGAAGATAGTCGAATGCAATTTCGTTGGGGTGATTCTCGAACCGCTTGACTTTTAGTACCATGAGACAATTTCATTAAAACATATTTTGTTTCTTGTACAAACATAATTTTGTATCGTGAAAGTGGGTGTGTCTCTTATAATTATCGGAAATTGTAGTGTTTTATATGGCTTTTGAGAATACAGAATTACGTTTTTGCTAGAAATATTTTCATTTCATCGACAATGTCTCATGAGATATAAAGTCAAGTGGTCCGAGAATAACCCCCTTGTTTCCTTTGATCTTTCAAAATTTGTGTCTGAACCGCTGCGCTGAACGAAATAGCGAAAAGAGAAGTGTACAGCAATGTAATAGATCGAAAAGACATGAAATGAGTATTATGTGCAACTGTCGAATTTGAAATTGTCAAAAATTTAATTAATAAAAACTAAATTAATAAAATATGAAGTTATTTGTGTAAGTAACCCCATCCGCTTTTTTAGAGTTTCAGGTGTTATTTATACACTTTTCAAAGGCACAGCATAGCATATTTCTCAAATATTTTTCAAAAATACACAATAATGTCAATCAACTACACTGACAGGCGGTCCACAAGCAACTATCATATTTCAAAGTCATTCAGAGCACTGCGATCTGAATGATTTTCGTGCAGAGTTTCATACTGTGGTACGTGCAATCTAGTACCCTAGCCTAGGCACATATAAGTCAGTGAAAACCTTTTATACAACATATTATTCAAATTCTAAAAAAAACTCCAAACGGACACATGAATCCAATCAATAGATTTTGCTTTTACTTTATTATGGAACTGAAAATTATATTATACACAATTGTGATAAAATAAGTACTGCATAAAAAACAATGAAAAAGTGTTACTTTTACCTCATTTACATTAAAATTTAATGTTAAATCCTGTAACCCCCTGTTACACCAGACACCAGTTTTTTGCTGAGTTTTTTCACCACAACCAGTGTGCAGTTATATAGAATTAACTTGCAAATATCAAATAACCTTATCAACCTGATCACTTCTAACCAAAGAAAATAATTGTCATTGAATAAGGAACAATCTCAGTATCAAAGTATTTGTTTTGGAACCAAAGGCAACAATAATTGACATGGACAATCACAAATGCTAGTTTTAAAAGTGTCTACTCACACATTCAAGTGAATTTTTGATGTGTTGCCTTGCCTTTGCTACTTCACTGGCTAAAGAAGACTGGGTCGGAATGAGAGGTGTTACATGACCCTAAAAAATAAAGTAAGTACTAAGTTAAGTACACATTCTTAATAAAGTACTTAGTAATTTTATGCATATTATGCATTCATAATGTTTCTTTCGTACTAATACCATACAGATATGTCTTCTAGCATATAAAACAGTTTACTATGATTTTATTAAACATTAGAAAACTTATACAATTTATAAACAAATCTAAGTCTTGTTAAGTAACATAGTCATACAAATAAATTAAAGCATAAGCTTATTACTTTTTATATATTATTTTATTGTTACATTTACTACGAATCATGCTAACATCCACAGTAATAGAGTAGATATATTTTAAAATACTTTTAAATAGATATCAAAAATAAAATTATTATTATTAAATTATCATTAATTTTAGTATGAAAATATTACATAGATATTCTATATTCATTTTGCACGATCAGTTTAAGTTCGAGTATTTTGTGCAATAAGAATCTTCAATATTTCAATTTTAAATATTATTAGCAAGTAGCTGAATTAAGTAATACTATAACAAGCATCGTCAAAATGTATTTGTTACAATGAGGTTACTGAGAGTTGACAGCAATGACGATTCTACTTGTGAAAGTCTACTGCACACCAAAGTTACCTCATTAGTAGGTTTATCAATGTCATTAACTTCGTGGGCTACTTTTTCTGATTTAAGCTTTTTCTGTTGGTTGTCCTTATTTTTATTTTGTTTCGTCAAACAACCAACATTTTTTGTACTATTTCCATTATTTCTCTTCTCAGATTCAATTATCGTAGGGAGTAGAGTGTTATTCGGAATTGTTTCCTTTTCAGAAGCTTTGATGTCTAAATGTTTGTTTTTATCCTTTTCTTTGCGTGTTTTTTTGGATGTTGTACTGTTGTTTGAAGATTTATTATCTTTATGAGCATTAGCAGTAACTACAGAATTTGTTTTCATACCTCCACCCTTGTTACCTGTCTCGACCTTTACCAGTCCAGAATTATGAAGCTTGTTAAAAGAAAGACATAATCAGTTATGCAGCAATATTCAATTATTGTTTCTCTACAGCAACCCAGAAAAATGATCGCTAATAAGATATTATTCAATTAAAGGCCCAAACCATTTTTTGTCCTTAGAACATAAGGTGTTCTTGCATAAGATCAGATTGAAATAAAGAGAATATTCTACTGATGTGCTGATTACAATCATCTTGTATGCTTACCTTTGCTAATGATTCATGGTAAGATCGCTCAGCTTCATCATAAAGCGTTTTGTCTGTCCAAACTCTTTCATTAACGAGTGAAGTCATTTTCATTCTGGAAAGTAAAAATTTGAATTTTTTATCATCCATTTTATATTAATTACACTACCTTACACTATATCTAAATAGTCTAGCTAGCTATGCCTAAGCTGACTCAAAACTTTGGTTGTTTCTAGTTTCAACAAGTTTACATTTATCCTACACTTCTTTCATAACATTTACACTCTACTGCTTCTGAAGCTTCCCCTGGAACTTTTATATTTAGTTTAATCCTTGTGTCATGACCATATTAATGCCTCTTCTTGTGTTTGCACCTACATTTAAAGGTCAATCATTTGTAGGTATGCAATTCCTTTCTGAACGGTATTAAATGGACAATAAAATAAAACTTGCAGTTTCAATTTTACCATGAAACTTGGTTGGATTTCAAGAAGCTTTTAATGCCTTACACAGCAATCATCTAATTCCTAAAAAAGTTCAATTACACAAAGACAGCCATATTTTTCAATCCCTAAGGCATGAAACAGTAACAAATGAATTTTCATGAACTAATGTGAGTTATTGAAACATTATGTAAATATGTACTACGATAAATACGCAGGTATGAAGACATACATACCAAATTTAAAGTTTTGAACAAGGTTTTGTATTAATATATTTTACATTTATGTAAGGTAATTATATTTATAGACTTCACCCTTGAATTTGTTCCAAAAAACACAGATCATATTTAGAGCGGTGCTCTTGGTAATAATTAGTAAATGTGGTTTAGTTCCGCATATTATGTTTAGGAAAAAATTTTAAACGTTTTTGAAACACGTTTGAAACAATATGGTTTTTGTTCAGTTCATAACCACATAACGTAATAAATTCGTTATTTATTAATCACATATGTGAAAAAAGCTGATAATGGGATTAAAGTCAATTAAAATAGTATAATTTAAATTATAAATAAAAATGTAAATTACCGCAAAGATATGGCAAGCCGTTCACCACCGTTCACTGCTTTCAACTTCAACACCGTGCAAAAAATGGCAAAAAGCGCAAAGCTAAAGGAAACAGATTTTAAAAATTTACGTGGACCATGCGTGGACTAGACCCAAATCCCATTGATCCCAATACTTGTCACTTGTCAATCACTATACTTTAAAATGACTGTTGATGGTGATGATGATGACGTGCCTGTGATGATTGGTGATGACTGTAAATCACTAAAAATCCATAGATATAATAGAATAGAGTAGGCACTCTAAAGCTTAGAAGCTGTGCTTAGAAGGAATGTTTTACATATGTTTAACTTGTTCTAACAAGTAGAATAAAGTATTAGAAAGAAAAAAGTAGCTGATACAAAATCATTGCTGCTTATTATCAGAACGTTGCCCCTGAATTAATTTCAACTTATTGAAACGATGAAGGTAAATCGTGCATGACCACAGACAAGTCAACCTTATAGACCACGCTTTGACAGGGAGTAGCATTCGCCAAGGCTATGTAGTGACACTACATAACTACGTCTTTTGTGAGCGGTCAGTTGGAAGCACGTCGGAAGCCATTAAATTGTCAATTTTGAACGAGCCAATGAAAACTAGCCGACCTCTCCCCGCACCCCGCCACTTTTTGGCGATTTCGTTTTCGTACTGACGTTTATTAAAGCGTGGTCTACTCATGGGTCTACTGTGTGCGTGACCAACAACGTTATCGATATATTTGAAGTTAAATATTTCTATTGATTGTAGTAATAAAATATATAGGTACGTTTATTTCTTTAGACTTGTACATTATTTTCGTTTCCAATAATGATCATGATACGGTATATTAATAATAAGTTTTATGGCTACAAACATCGACAACTTAAACACTGGTTGATTATGACCCGGCACAAATATTCAAACAATATGATAGACTGATGTTCGAAATCAAAACGTAACTTAGAGTTACTAATAACTGAGCGGTCAACATTTACGAAACAAACAAACTAGTGATTAGTAAAGTGATAAAGGAACAATTAAGTAAGCCAAGAAATTGAGGCAATGTAAATTACAATTTTCAGGATTCCGTGATCGGATTTGAAAAAACGGAACCCATATAGGATCACTCTTGTAGTGTCTACAGTTGTCCGTCGATCACATCCTATTTTCTCTGAATCTATAAGACAAATAGAAGTTAATTTTTAGTACAAATAGAAAGTTTTGTGGGCCAATTAGGAACGTATAAAATTAATAAACTATTTTGATATTGGGAATCAATTTAAGATGACTAATTAAAAAAATTTATGTAAGTACATTTATCATGTAACATAATAATAATAACGTAGGTATACATGACAACAACGTCTAGGCCCCAAACTAAGCATTGGCTTGTGTTTTGGGTACCAAGCGAAGACACCACTTACATGTAACAACCAAGACCCGATACTAGTATCAATATTCATCATATAAATACTGGCCCGACTTGGGACTTGAACCCGGAACCTCCAGCTTCGTAGGCAGGGTCGCTACCCACTAGGCTAAGCGGTCGTCACTGAAATGAAATAAAAAAAAAAATGTTATGAAAAATGCATAGGTTTATGATAACAGAAAAATCTAAACGATAAATTAATTCACAATATGGAACGCAAATTAGAAAAAAATCAAATTCATTATGTGATACATCAAATGAAAAGATACGTTATGGGAAATATGAATATATACAACTTTTTAAACCATACAATGTAATATGTAAAAAATAAAATTACCAAAATTAGTTTAAAATTTTACTAGTTTCGTAACAGCCAATATACTAAATCTTTCAACTAATACATAGTCGAAAGGTTTAGTATATGGCTGTTTACAACAAATTATTCTATAAATCATGTGTTATAGGTAAATAACAATTTCTTAAGCCTTCTGGGTAGCTTGTTTCTTTGGTCTACTTCGCTCTTCGCATTAGCACAAGTAAAACCTGAATCATTTCTTAAATTGCAAATTTAAGGGATGATTTAAAAGCAAACAACCGTTTACTTGGCGTCTAGTTTACTCTTTTAACGGCTTTTATCCATTCACTTCGTATCTCTGGATCCAAAAAAAAACTACAACAAAAATTTAAGTTACAACTTTGGCACAAACTTTTCACCGCCCGCGCTGTTGTTGTCGGAAACGAAGTCATTGAAATAAATTGCATTTAATATAAAGTGAGGAATACCCACTCTATTTTTCAAGCATGCAGAATCATAAACTAAAGAATTCGGAAAATAAATGTTAAAGATTGTGGGCACATTACAGAGAAATGAAGCGGTGTATTTGGAAAAAAAATTTATATATAATTATTTTATAGTTTCTGATGCGGAATCGTGTTTACACGAGTCGGACTTGCATTTGACCGGTTTTTTATTATGAGAAGATTATTAGGCCGAATTGGTACATTAATAAGTTGTCAATATAAAATAGCGATAAACTAAACTACTACGATTACGATTACGAACGACTCTCTAAACTAAATTTAATAAGACGCATATTTCCATTTAATATCTTATTATCATTATATAAATCTCTGGGGGAAATAATTACATATGGACTCAGCAGCTACGGAAACCCTATAAATCTCATCTTAATTGATTTTATGAGATCCAGCTGCGCATTAAGTATAAAAGAGATTGTGCCTCGAAAAATTAAAAAACAGTATATAGAAAACATCTCTAGTCTCTTCTCATTTTATAGGGTACCTATTCACATATACCTATTCATGAAAAGGTTAATTACTCTATTTTAAGTAAACAATTTTTCAACGAAAAGTTATTTATTGACTCCCAGTAATGATAATCGGGTACGCCGACAACATAACAAAAAAATCGTATATTTCAATATAACAAATTGTATGACAAAAACACACTAAAATATAAAATACCTTCTTTGATTTATGAAATACCGACCGAAATTATAGCTAGGTACTGTGCTAGGTACCTAATATTTTTGTTTCCATGATGGTTTCTTCTATACATCGACTTCTTCTATAGGTTCCTTCTATCCACAGACAATTTTATCCAATTTGTATCGCAAGAGACGAAGTCCGGTGTTGAAAGCTTGGGTTAGACGTTCACAAAAGAAATCACAGAATAAAAAAAAAACGGCCCAAAACGTAAATATAAGCCACAAGTAATACTTTGGAAATTTTTAAATTTAATAAAAACGTTTGAACGTGTTGATAATATAAATAATATGATCATCAATCACTTTTCTTTCTTTTCCTGTCAATGGTCAAATTATTTGGTCTACGTTTTTAACATTTTTCTTCCGCATTGAATTCAAATGTACTGATGGAAATAAATTTAAAATTATTTTTAAAAGAAGGTTCATACGGTATTTCGAACAAAATTCAATAAGAAAATATAATAAATTAGCTAACTAGCTTAACTACTATTAGATAGCAGGGAATAGTGTCATCTTCAATCAGATAGTGAAACTAATCATTTGAGAACTAAGCTTGATCAAATCAAAAGATGGCGCTGAAGTTTTTATTTTTCGTATAAATGAGAGTTTCATCGCCATGCCAGTGATTTCCATCAATGTCCATTGGCTACATTGAATTATTCCAGAATTATTCTGTGTTATTCTGTCATATATTATAGTTTGAATTAGTTTGTGACTGTGTTTGTCTGTCACTAAAATTTTACTCTATTATCAAAGCTATTTTTTATTTTATTTTACATAGTTATCAACAAAGAAAGGCCTAAAATAATAACAAAGTTAATTAAAAATATAATTTTAGTTTTTTCGTGTAAGTGGAAACCATAATGGAAGAAAAGTGCATTGCCATGCTATTTAGATGTTTATGATGAGCACCGTATATGAGCGATTGTAGTTGGTATGTATGTAGTATACATACCTACCATACGTTTGTGTACCATACTTTCCGAGAACTCAAATATTTTGAGTAATTATGCAAATATGTGCTCCAGAATTGAAGATATCGAGGAAGATAACACTTATCTTTTTAATATTCTGAAACCAAAACTGTAAGTATTCTAAACGGACTAACTTCAATGTTTTTCCGTTCAAGGTAGAACTGTGCATTACACGTGATTAATAAGTACAAAATAAGTTTATTACCTTTTTCAAGTAGCCAAAAGCATAGGAGTCAAGGAGTTGAAAATGAAAATTTCAGATATCTAAGTCATTTTCGGTTCAACTATTGAAAGAGGACTATTTCCACTTCAACCACAAAATACGCTATTAAACAAAAAACAAGAAAAATTACCAAGCTGTTTAAAATCCAATTAAAACAGGAACAATAATTTATATAGCAGCCAATCTGTAAAAAGAACATTAATAACACGATAAGACTATCACTAAAATAAAACATTGTATTTATACCTTAATTCAAATTAAAACAAAGTATGAATTTCCTTACCTAACTTTAGTAACGGAACGAGTGAAAATTCGATTTGCGTGTTGCTCGGCAGACAGACGCTGCCGCGGCACATTCCCTTCGCTGACTTCGCTCGCTCGTCTCGCGCATTTTATAAGTTCATAGTAGATTTGAACAGTAGTTAGAGTGCCTGTGTACTTATTTGATTTTTATTGTATTTTTATTTTACTCAAATTTTAGGGGTTATGTAAATGATTTTTTTTTAAATAAAAGTAACTGTTTCCTCTCCAAAAAATATTATTAAATGAATATAACTCAAGGCAAACAAAAAAGTTGTTGCTTAAACATAAATGTTATTTCCGTTTCTTGTTGTTGTTGTTGAGTTGCGCCTTATTTATATTTTTTTCTATGAATATTAGTAATATAGTGTGCACACTGTAAGCAAAAGTATAAAAACAAGCGAGTCGGTTCTGGTACTCATTGTCTATTATTGGTCTTTTTTTTTTAAAGTATGACTGCTTTTTACAAAAAAAAAAAAAAATGAAATTTCCATTTTCCAGACTTTATAGCTGTGCTAAATTCGAATGAATTTTGTACATTTCAACCAGTAGTCAAGTACATTCTAATCAAATCAACTCATGTGTTCTACACACACCCTCAAGCATATAAAATACACACACACACTCATACAACCATCGCACATTATTAACAACCGTCACACTCGAGAAAACAAACTGTATGATTTAGTCCTAAGAACGGAGAGCACTGATGCCTATAATACAGGGTATCCTAGTTTAGGCATCAGCAATCTGTCCAATTTGATTAAATGTTTATGCTTGACTATACGTCTAAATTGTACATGTTAGCCTAAGTTTCTTTTTTGGAAATAAATTATTATTATTATTATCTGCTGAGCATTCTTTGATCACATTGATGCCGCTTAAGTGCAAATGAGAAATTGTTTTTAATTTATGCAAAAATAGGTTAATATCATTTTAAAATAGTAATACAGTATGACACGGTTTATTAGCAAAATGTGCCATGTAATACGTGAAATATTAGTAAGTCAGTAATGCATCTTCATCATTTTCATGATACATAATTTTTATTACAGATCAAGTAATTGTAAAAAATGCAATGGAAAAGGAACTGTAATTCTCCGTAAAAAAGATGTTTATTGTGACATTTGTTTTGTATCAAATACTTGTCATAAATTTAGAGCAAGTCTTGGCAAAACCAAAATGTTAAAACCCAACCACAATATTTTATTATCACTCTCTGGTGGTTTGGGTTCAATGACTCTCCTAGATTTGGTTCATAGTGGAATGGCCTTAGACACACATAAGAAATTAAGAGTAATCCCTCATTGTCTACATATAATGGGTAAGAATTTTTAATGTTGTTTTATTGAAATATTTTGACTCAATATATTTATAACAAAAATGGCAGATAAGCTTTTAAGACTGGCGACATTCATATGTATATTAACTGTTGTGTAGGTAGTTTTGGTAATTAGAATACAAGGTGAATGTAACCAATGTGATACACAAGCATCATAACACCTCGTTTCCACTGAGTATAATACACTGTATTATACTGTCATATCCATACTGTATTACTTTATCATACAGTGTTGTACTTGGTAGAAAAGAGGGGTTAAACGCGCCTAAACCAAATTTTGTCACATTTTTCTTGTGAGCAATTTGTTCATATTTCCAACCAATAAAGTCACAGTAAATTCAAAATCTACACTTATGACAACTATAAAAAAAATTGTGTTCATTATAAAATAGTCTATTTATTGTTTTATTTAACCTCTCAGTGCTATGACTGATATCCCTGCCCTTCTTTTTCTTATTAATGCGTGCCGCACCTGTTTTAAAAGGTTAGCAATTTAATTGTGAAACTCATCTTACATCATCACTTTAGGTGATTGTTAGGTCGGTTGGTTGATAACTGACCAATTAATTGAGTAGATAAAGACCGTAACTGCGGAGCCAAGGGTCGCAGGTTCGATTCCCGTCTGGGAATAATATTTGTGTGCATGAACATGTTTATTTGTTCCGTTGTCTGGGTGTAAAATATGTATATATTATAATATTTAAGTACGTATATCAGTTGTCTGACATCCATAATACAAGTTTGCTTAGTTTGGGCCTAGATGGCGCTGTGTGGAATGGCCCAAGTATTATTGGCGTTATATATTTTTCATTGTACAGAGACACAAATTATGCAGTTTATTTAGACAGTTTTTGTAGGTACATTGGACAGAATGACTAATGAACTTACAATGCACATTCATACAAACTTGAAAAAAATACTGCCTCCCAATTTCAACTAATTAAACTTATCATATTACCTTTTTTAGATTGCTTGAGTCTCGGTGCAACTAGTCAGAAACTATTGGAGACAGCAAAGAAAATAATAGATATATGTGGAAAATATGTAGTGGATGTTTACATAGTTCACATGTCATCATACATACAAAAAGACATTAAATTACCATCTCCCAATCAACTACCTGATCCGGAAGATATGAATCAATATATACATGAACTGGGCAATAATCTTACTCCGACTGGCAAAAATGACTTGATAGCAAAAATAAAACGGGACCTTTTCATTAGAGTTGCTGAAAAATTGAATTGTAACATTGTATTTACAGCTGAAACGACCACAACATTAGCAGCGAATATGCTATCAAATCTTGCTATAGGTAGAGGGTCACAGATAGAACATGATGTGGTATGTATCTAAATTGTATAGCCCGACATAGTACATAGTTTTGAACTAGATGACCATATTGAAGAGTCCTAGGTTTTATAAAATTTATGTGTAATGTTGTCATACCTTTAAAATATAGATTTGATTAAACTAGTTAAGCGCCAAACGCCCTTGTCATAGCCAGTTTTCATATGAAAGAGAAATTTTGCACTTTCAGATATCTAGAACTTTCATAAATCTGATGCCTTTTTTAAGGAAATAAATAATTAATTGTATGTCTAATTAAGTATATCACGTTTTTGATTTTTTTTTTTTTAGTATTTTCACTTGTATGGAAGTTAAAGTTCGGATACAAAATTAGTTAGTTTTTTTTTTTTAAGCTGCAATTTTTAAATATTTCAAAAAATACTTGTTGGGTCACATTTGCATGCTCCAATTGTCACCAAATGTTTACAATTATGTGATGTAAGGCCTGTTTGTGGGCAATTATTCAGCGTATTTTGGCACCAATTTCATTATTTGTTCAGTATGATCTGAAATATCTGTCTGTGATTGATGGACTGACAGACACCAGAATGATCACACAAAGGTCCCTCTTTTTCGCCACTTTTCGTCCATAAGCCAATAGCTATAGATTATTCTGTTGTGTTTTCAATGTTGGATACTGAATGTTTTCATTTTCAGAGTTTTTGTGATTCTCGCGATGTAACTGTTAAGATTTTAAGACCTTTGAAAGACATTAGTGCTGAAGAATTAAAGTATTATTCAAATATTAAAAAAATTACACCAATATGTCATACTAATGTACATCAAGACAGTCTACAATCTGTTATCAAAACCTTTGTCACTGACTTGCAAGAAAATTACCAAGCTACTTTATCAACAGTATGTAAGACTGCAGAAAAACTTGGTGTGAACAATCAACAGGAGATTAATCAGATGTGCATTATTTGTCAGGTACTTAAAATCTTAGTAAAATTCTAGTTTAAAACCTTTGTTGCCCATGTTACTACCAACATGCATATAGACCGACTAGCTTTCTACCCGCACGGACTAAGCATTTGAACTGGGACTGGGAAGTCGTACATCATATTCTTGTTTTATCCCATTTGATAGCCACCTACCTTTGTTTTAGACCTGCATCTATAAAATGAATGATCACCCTTCGCTGTTTACGTATATGAGGGAAGGATAGACTGACGCAACCTTAAGCGACCATATTTAAATTTCCAATAACTCTCAATTTCAAACATGTGCAGTGTTAAATATACAGATCATTGCTAATTCAGCCAATAAGAAAGTCTAAGCTGTCTACCTGTTTTCAGAGCACTTTGGACACTCAGCACGGTAAATCTTCAGCATTGCAAGCAACGAATTTTTCGAGAATGGTCTCTTCTGTTCATCCCAGTAACTTTGAAATGGTTGCATCAGCACATGGAGAAAATTCTACAGCCGAAGGGAGCTCACAAAATTTATCTTACATTTCTAATGTTCATAAAAACCTTTGTTATGGCTGTAGATTGACTTTCTCCGAAATAAGAGATTATGATTGTGAAAAAATATTTTCAATAAAAGGATAATTTAACAATTTTGCTTTGTAATTATTTTTTCTGATGAGTTTGATTCTACAATAAATACAACCAATCTGTGCGGCTCTGAAGTTAGTCACAAAAATCTATGGGGATATAAGCATATTTCAGAACTGCAAAAAACTGTTACTTGTACTGTACTTTAAGGTAAACTACTAAACTGGTCAGAATTAAATTCTATTTAAAGCAAGGGCTAGGAAACAATTTTTTGGTGGCAACAGTAGGTTTCTTTTTTATCCATGCCAGGTGTCAGGCAGCAAAGAAGCCATTGCAGTTTATTTATAAAGGATAGAATCATAGAAAAATTAGTATCTCCCTTTTTGGGGTTATGTACCCAACAGTCAAATTTGTACATAAATGGAACCACTGGTGTCAGTTTTTATCACCCCAAACCCTTAATCATAAAATGAAACTTGGCAGTTAACTCGTTTGATGACCGCTTAGCGTAGTGGGTAGCGACCCGGCCTACAAAGCTCGAGGTCTCGGGTTCGATTCCCAGGTCGGGTCAATATTTATATGATGAATATTGATACTGGTACCAGATCTTGGTTGTTATATATATGTATTGTCTTCGCATGGTACCGAAAACACAAGCTAATGCTTAGTTTGGGGCCTAGACGTTGTTGTGATGTATATGTTATTATTATTTAAGTGAAGTTTATAAAACATCTTAGTTGAACAATGTGCTAACTTCACTGAAAACTAATTAAATATTATCTAGTTAGTTAACCATGATCCTAGAAAACTAATAGAAATTATATCCAAATTTTTATTATTTTATTAGGCTATTGCTCATTTACTAAAAACATTTACAAACTAAAAGCTTGTCCAACACCCTTAACAATAAAGTATACGAAATTCCAAATAAATATTGGATTACTTTTAAAAAAAATGAAAGAAACAGTGGAAATTAGAGTAATGGTTGGTATGAGGACATGAGGAGGCTCGATTTGCGCCTGTTTTTTTTATACATATGCTCACACTACATAGAAGTACCTTTGCCGCTGTAAAGTTATTTACAAAAAGCGTCGCAGTAACATAAAATAGGAGCGCGGAAGAAATGAAGGAGAGGTCGCATAGCGCGCGCTATCCGACCATGACCCCGAAATCTCATTTAACTGGTTCCATTGAACACTTTTCGACAAAAAATGTTTATTAATAAGTACGTTCGTGGTTCTATATGTGCTGTGTATGGATGCAATAATTATAATCAGCAAAGTGATAAAATAAATATTTTTGGGATGTCGAAAAACTTAGGTTAGTAAGTGTAACTACCTACAAGAATGTAAAATTTAAAAAAAAATAGCTACATACAATACTATTTTATTTCCTACCTACAGCCATCATCCATGTACTTTATAAAAACAAAATTGATCCTAATATATGTGTATACAAAGGAAACTAAACTGTATAAATAAATTACGCTTTACAAAGTAGAATCGCAACACCTCACACCCAGAGATGGCGCTGCTGAATTCGCAGCCAATAAAATGTATGGGAAACGTCAAGAGCTGCACATATTAACATGTATTGTATAAATATTAAATGGCCTTCTGAGATTTGCCCGTTGCCCCTCGCAGCCCGCGCGGCTGTATCTGCGCATTGAGTCAATCAAAACATTTTTTCTATTGAAAATAATATTAAACTAAACCTAGCATACTGTCTAGGTTTCAATACAGTAATTGTCAAACTATGTGAAGTATATAACCGACATAAATAAAATTACATAAAAAAGGTACAATGTACAACCAAACAAAAGGGGCATACAGTAACTGATTGAAAACTCAAAATTTATTGTATTTATTAATTACTTTATTGGAAAATAATTTATAATAGAAATATATGCAGTGATCTTAAAAATATGAACTAATTATATGCTTGTTTTTGAAAAAGAAAATCTTTTATAATTTCTACCTGCATTTTCATTTTTGAAGGTTATTAGTAATTTTGAATGGAAAATAGCATTCCACAAAATCATTGATTTGGTGGGTAACAGGGGATAAGAATATGTCTATTCACAGATAAAACCAACCAAACCTGTCAATTAATTATTATTTTTATTTAATAAATGACCTAAAGTTTAGATTACGAGTAATGGATGATGTATTTTATTTAAAAAAAAGACATGTTATTATTATTAAAATTTTGTATTTATATCACGATATCTACATTTACTTCTATTACATAAATACAAAATTTTAATTATCAATATATCAACGAAAAAGCTTCTTAACCAATGTCTGCATACAGTATGTGTAGGTGTGTTATTATACAAATAATTACAATATCAACACCATAGTTAATAAATGCAAAACATCAAGTGCAACCAACAGAGTAATTATTTATTTAGCGATCACTTTATACAAATCAATGAGGTTCAGAAATAAAAAAATATATATATATGAGCATTGTCTAAAGATCTTTTTACACCAGAAATTCTAAACAAACACTAGCTACTTAGTCCAGGAAACAGTGTAATTTTGCTGCAGTTTGTTTTATTTAACTGTGGTTCACACTGTTTATAACAATTCATACCATAAAGTTAGAAACACTTTTAAAATAATCTATAATCAGCTTTATTATAATTTAAACACTAAATTATATTGTCTCTTCAAACTATATGTCAATGCCACAATTATTTTTGAGAAGGTGGATATTACATGTCACATCGTCTGGCGCTAGCTGCTCGCTCCACTCGGGACAGCTGACTGAACAGCCGACACTGCAGTGATATCTTGGTGTTGTTCCTTACTTGGCTCATAACCACTGACCGCACACCTCGCACTATTATATTTATTACATAGCATAGGAAGGAAGAATGTTACTGATGCGTTTAATGTTTTTAAATTTACTCTGCTGTTGTAATTGGTCCTTGCAATGCGTTCGGAGTTGGAGAAGAGGAAGAAACCATTCGACCTTGCTCCTTCACGATCGGATCTGAAATTATATCAATATTAAATTTAAAATAGATCCAAACACCCAGCACTAAAATGCTAAAGTAATAAAGGCTTCTTGGTAGATGGAGATATAAAAAAATGGCTAACCAAAATTGAGCATTATTTAACAAAAGCAATGATCCTACATGATCTGCTTATTGTAGGACTATACAGGTATCTACCATCAAAAAATTTTTGCTACCGTGGTGCAAAATGATGTCAAATGTAATTATGAAAATAATATGAAAAACCCAAGACGGCGGACACCGCGGTAATAATATGTCAGTGAAAACAAATCTGGGTTCGAATCCCAGGTCGGGTCAGTATTTATATGATGAATATTGATACTGGTTACCGGGTTTTGGTTGTTATATGTATGTGGTGTCTTCGCTTGGCACCCAGAAGACAAGCTAATGCTTAGTTTAGGGCCTAGACGTTGTTGTGATGTATACGTTATTATTATTATATGAAATTACTAGCAAAACAGAAGTTCCTGATAAATCCTAAAATGTATGTAACTTTTGACACATTCAACAATGCTGTGTTTTTAGGAACTTTCACTTTAATTTTATGATTCTATTTTTATGTTACCAAAATGTATCAATTAACGTAACGTAATAATAATAATAATAACAACGTATACATGACACAACAATTATAACTAATTTTAGTTGGACATAGTATTTCCTCCTATTATTGATTTATAATCATGTTGGTTCAAAATTATTGAGCAATATGAACATTTTAGTAATAAACAAATTCATATATAAAAGGGTTTTAGTTCATAATTTGCATGTGACAGATGAAAAATATATTTTTAATTATTAAATGTTTGCTAAAAATAATAATAATGAGCGCGTCCTCTTCGACTAAATTATGTATCATACGCTTTTTCACAAGCTAGAGTGTAAAAAACTGAAGCTATATGTTTTGAATATACGTAACTCGGTACCGTTACTTAGAAATAATCGACGTTAGCCCATAGTAATGTAACAGAGTGACGTAATGACACAATTTACTTTAAAAATTTGTATCTCTGCCATTTTTTGTAGATATCAATAAAATTATGTCACTGATAAGTTTTTCTTAACAAATATAACATATTTCTATTATATGCAAAAATGAAAAATACTAGACATAGGATATACTCTTGACTAAATTTAATTTTAGGTGTTATAAATGCATCCCTTAACCACACATATTCACGTAACAAACATGTTTGGGAGGTGGGCAACTCACTAGCCATTACGAGTTTGAACCCATAGGAGTTTGCTTCGACAACCACATAAACCAATCAAAGTCCAGTTAAGACCTAGGCTTATCTTTCTGTTGTAGTTGCCAAAGCATTAAAATATTAATAAATTTATTTTATTTAAATATATACTACCTTTCTGCCCTTACAGAGAACAACATTATTAGCGAATGACATGGGCTATATTTTTGCATGGACTACACAGTTGTACAGGGACCCCCTTTTCCAGGATAAAAAGCAGTCTATCTCACTCTTCAGCTTAGTTAATAAGCTGAATACCTATGCAAAAAATTGTAGTGGGTCCAGTACAACTAAGCTGTCCATGCAAAAATCCACGCCCATGTTACTCGCTAATAAAGTAATTTTGTAAAGGTGAAAGAATTTTTAAAATCAGTTAAGTAGTTAAAAAGTAGTAAGAAATCAAATCTTTCCTCATAATATTAGTATAGATAATATAGGAATACTATTACGATACTCACAAAAATAAGGGTGGTCCATTGCCTCACGAGCTGTGTACCGCTCGTAATGATCATAACGCAAAAGACGATCCAGAAAATCTAAAGCTTCCGGCGAAACCAAATGTTGGTTTTCAGAGTGGACAAATCTTTCCCATCTTTTGCGAGAATGTCTATCAACAGTACAATAAATATTAGTCATTAATACAAGGTTCTATCTTAATGACTAACTATTAAATACATCAGAAAAAATTAAATATATTATTTTAATCACCTTCCTAATATGTCGTTAAACCGTGGATCCAGTTCTATATGGTATTTATCCAAATAATCAAATAGTTCTTCCGTGCCCAAAACCTTTGCTATACGAACAAGCTGATCATAATTATCGTGACCATGAAAAAACGGCTCTTTACGAAAGATCATTGATGCTAACATACAGCCGAGGGACCACATGTCCAAAGAATAATCATACATTTGATAGTCCACCAATAGTTCAGGACCCTGAAATGATTAAATTATATTTAATAATAATGCATTCACATGTGTTATGCAAATAAGCATGAGCACACAACATTTAAAAACTTTAAAATTATCTTGCTTAATAAATGTGTTTTTCAGAGTGAAATGAGAAACTGGAATATCTAGATAAAGACTTGCTAACTTGTTGCATTGTTTCGTGTGCAAGTGCAAGCTACCAAATTAGCTTTGGATGGTAGCGTTACTAGAAACTCGGGTACAAGTATCTGTCAAAATTATACAAATTAGCTTTCTAAATTATTTATTTGCATTTTCAACAAATTTAAAGTGTTTTTTTTTATATTTTGAAATGACAATGCCTCAATGTTGTTTAGTTCATTTATGCTAGTCTGTAATCAATTTTTCTGTAAATTGAGACATTAATGACAAAAAATGCAAGGAATTTTACTGAAAGCAAACAATAACATAAATTTGACAGATATGTATATCAGGGTTGCAAGTGGCGCCGCATAGTGGCAAAAAAGTTACACATTTACGTGGTAATAAGAGCTTTTCGACAATAAAAATAAGCATTCTAATATTGATAAGAGAGGTTATTGTACAGTAAAAAAAAATACAGCTAAATGAAAGTTACAGAAATTATTACATGTACACGCCTCACGACAACAAAACAGTGCATAAAATAAAAATTCATTTATTTTGAATTAAGACACTGCTGTCACGTATGAATGTCATAAAGCTACGTTTATGTAGGTTCGTACATGACCACTCTAAGAAGAACACTGCAAGAAACTTGTGGCTTATTCTTTTTTGTGCCAGCACTACAAACCTTTTTCTTAAAAAGTAAGTGAATTAGAACTAATTAGTCCCTATTATTTTTATCATACATACATTATTTTAAATTGTAATATGTTTTAGATAAGATGTCATATTACATAATTTTTTAATTTGCTTATAGACAAATCTGTTATATTGCTTGGAACTTTATTATAAAATCTTACACATTTACTCATTTCATGAAACTTAGTACTGGGTACTGCAAGTTTACGTTTATATTGTGTGAAATAAAAGGCATGCAAAAAATAATAAAAAAACAAAGTGTCATAATCCATTGACTATTCTGATTGACAATTGACCTTCAATTAGTGTCATCTATTGTCAGCCTCCCAGTGGCAGTTATCGAAACTTATTTTTTAGATCTCATGTGGAAAACCCTTTATTAATGGCATGGTATGTTTATGCGGCCCGCCATAACATAGTGTAACATTGAAACTCACCTTAAAATACCTAGAGGCGACGCGAACATTGTACTCTTGCCCAGGGTGATAAAATTCAGCTAGACCCCAGTCAATGAGACGTAACTTCCTATTATCATGGTCAATCATCACATTGTGGGGCTTCACATCTCGATGCATTATACCCATACTGTGGCAATAGTCTAGTGCCTTGAGTAACTCGTATAAATAATATCTGTAACATCATAATAAAACTTTGTTCATATATGGCTAATAAAGTGAAGACTGGCAACTTACAGCCATTTCTTTAGATTTTTTTTTTCATATTTATAAACTATTAAAATTGATGTATCTAATGTGCAAATTAACAAGATAAACTGCAAAACTATAGTAACTATAGTTGTTTAAATTTTGAATTAAAATCTTTTTTTAAATGGAATTTTATATTCTATATAATCATTGGTGCTTAAATCTAAGCCTTAAATTAAATATAGTCACTGGCATCCAATACAATCATGGCCATAGAACTTTTTAAAGGCTGTTGGCACGTGATGAACGAAATTCATTTTCCAACACATCCGTCACTCCTGTCAGTTCTGTCACACTTTTATAGTTTCTACATTTGTAGACGCAGGTGAATAAAATTTCACACGTACATTAAATACGCCACGTTGGCATTTTATTAGTTGTCAAAAACGAATTTCATTTTATAAAATATATCACCATCTATTATGAAAAGGGAATAACTTTATTTTGTTTATCCTGTCATTTGGGATTATCGTTAGAAAGCTCTTTTAAAATAAAATTTCTAGCCCACTTATTTCAGCCCTTTGTTTCTGAAATATTCAGTTCAAAAATAGCTTTTCTCGTCTTAGTTTCACATATTTAAACTACATAAAAATCTTAAAAATATCTTGTAGGTAGATATTGATTTGTATGTTCAATCTAAATAAACAAAAAAAAACTGAGTCCAAAAATATGGCATATGCATATTACTACTTAAATTAAAAATGAGCTGCTGACTACTATTTTTACCTAGCCGTTTTTTGTGGGATTACATACAGTGCTAATTTACCTCTCTTGACATTTAGATACCACTATATTTGCAATATTTTTTAATTTTGTGTATGCAGGTGTGGTGTATCATTAGATATAGATTTTTGGCATAAAAATCCCAGTGAGTCATCATTGATAGTGCATTTATTTACTCAATGATAATAATACTGAGAATAGAAAATGATAGCAGCAATATTTTTAATGGGTTTGTTTGGTTCGAATGTATTTGAGAAAATCGAAAAATACAGTTGGTATAGAATAAAATGTGATATACCTTATATCATAATCTGACAATGTTTGATATAGTTGTTTGAAATCAGTATTATTCACATGTTCAAATATAAGCGCTGGTGTGCGCGAAACAGGATCCTTCACAACAGCTTGTAAAGTTATAATGTTTGTGCCTCCTCTTAAATTTTCTAAAATCTTTATTTCCCTTTTGATTTTCTTCTTTTTTACCGGCTGAAAAAAAATTGTCATTTAACCAGTTTACTTAATTATAACATAATTTAAAGAAGATTAAGTCTGTATTTAAAATACAATTTAGTTAGTAATTACCAAATGACAAATAATTTGTAAGTTTTTACTCCATGTGGCATTCTTTATTCCATTTATAAACATATTGCAAATTAACATTTTCAGATATTTACAGTTCACAACACTTAAAAAATGCCTACGAATAAGTTTTGTAATTTTTATTAAAAGTTCTTGCAAAAAAATTATTGATTTATAGCAAACTAGTAGCGGCTGTAGTTGTCTACAGGCGTTAAACCTCACTGAGAATATTTTGTATATAATAGCAAAATGCAAATGTACTTACTTTTAATATTTTCACTACACATTTCTCATTATTTGTGATATTTATTGCCTCAAATACTTCACTGTACTTTCCACGACCAAGCTTGCGTACTAGCTGGTAATCATCTTGGTTACCCCAGTCAACTACATAGTTCTCGTAGTCCCAATATTCTCTAGGTTTTTGTGAATTAACATCTGCGTATACACGTGCTCTACTGGGTAATGCCATCGCTTTACCCCTATGCCAACTTAAGTTCCTCTCAGCAAGACTCTTTCCGGAAATTGCATATGTCTTGAGTAATGACACTGTGGATACAAATATTAAACAAGTCACTTTTTCGTGTTCACTTCATAATATAGAAGCAAAATATCGGTGATTAAACTTCGTCTCAACCATTAATTTAACATTATTGACATAAATTACTTCGACAAATTGTAAGAATATAACCTAAAAGTTAACGATGTCCCTGCAGAAATCAAATCTCTACAGCCGAGACGACCGACGTTAGGTCCATAATGACTCAACTAGGATAATATTTTAAGGTGAACCAGTTATTTGTTCTACAAGTAGCGTTTTTGGTTCAACATATTTTTAGTAAAAATTTGGACAGATATATCGTTAAAAGAAGAACGCACGCCATTACTCTTCAAATGATTGAATGGCTACGTAAAGCGGGTTGGAAGACTTTCATACCTAACACATTCCGGAAGTTAATCCTGAATAAATAATCAAAACAAGATATTGTAGATAAAATGTATTATGAATTAAATAATTATACACAGCCTATGGTAAAAAACACTCTCAGTCACAATTAAACCGGCTCTAATTCCATAAAATACAAGATGGACGCCCATCCACCTATATTACTCCTCCCGCCCGCCACGAAAGAAAATAGGTGAAAATTAGAAGACAGTGTTGCTATTACTTCAACAAGTACAACCACAGAGTACAACAATTAAAAACAAAAATATTCCTAATAGATCAATTGCAAATTTTATCATTTTTTTCAAGCACTAGATGTGACCATGACCGTTGTAAATCGTGATTTCCATCGTGATTTATTGAATGAATTGACGTATGCTACAATCACACACGACTTGCACACGACCACACGAACATTGCGCTAGTCTATGCCACAGGTCTAGGCTATGACGTTACGTTTACATGTTGTTCTTCCGTTTACCAAATTTACCATGCGTTTACCTTAAGCTACCCCCAAACTCACCAAAAACCTAAAAGTAGAAATTAGGATTTTCGTCAAACAATTAGAAACTATTAAAAGAAGCATTAAATATGTAAATCAATCGAAAAAACCTTAATTTCCACTTAGATTTTTGTACAAACGATTTGAAACGGTTAAAACAATCAGTAATATCGGTTAAAACCATTAGAAAGAAATATTTTTTAAAGTTGCATGTTAATGTTTATCAATTGAATCGTGGCATGTGATCATGAAAAATAAATACCTATCATTTAATTTTCTTTGTAAGACTCACCAAAATCTTATATTATCTATGTTTGTGGAACCATAATTAACAGATCGCGGACCACGAAGTTTCATTCACCCTTTCTAATAGTATTTCGAAATAAATCATATGATATCGGAATAAAAAACCCATAATGCGCGAGTCGAACTTACACTTGGTCAGTTTTATAATGAGTATAAAGTTTCTATTGAGTGTAGGCGAACGCTAGTGTGTTGAGGGTCCGCTCGTGACGACTTGTGTGCGCTCGCCTCGGTTCGTCGCCGCTGCCTTTCTTGTCGGTATTTTCAAATCAAGGTAGCGAGTGGTGAGCGCGAGCGGCATTTCCACTCCCCCTCGCCGAAAAGAAATGGTTGTTTATATTGTCCAGTTTATTTTGCGCCAAATAGTTTTTTTTTTTTTTTAATATATTACTACCAAAGTAAGAAGATGTTATATGCCATTCATTTCGGTCATAATGACAATATCATTTTAATTAATTCGTATGTCAATACTAAATGTCATGTTGTTTTTTTTTTCTTTTGAGTTGTCGTAACTGATTTATTTGAATACAAAGGTATTTTTTGTGGTGATTTGTAATTAAGTATATTTGTAAAATTGTTATAAAAACATCAACATGGCTGTTGAAAGAAAGAAGAAAGAAAGAAAGAAATACCATTTATTCACGGCTATACGGTACACACAGGTCAAACACAAAAATAAAATAAAGTGAAAAACAAAAATAGAATCAAAATAAAAAGTAAAAACACGAACAAAAAGGTCTCCGCAGCCGTGAAACGCCGTTGCAGCAGCTCCTTTTTTAAGCGACTTCAAAAAAGAAGGAGGTTACTCAATTCGACCGTATATATGTTTTTTTTTTTTTTTTTTATGTGTGTTCAAGAATAACTTCGTTGTTTATGAACCGAATTGGATGATTTTTTTTTGTGAAAGGGAGATATCTCCGAAATGGTACCATGATAAGGAAACCAGGATCTGATGATGGCATCCCAGAGAAATCGAGGGCAACCTTCGAAAATCGTATTTTAAAGTATCGTATTTTAAGTATTTTGATAAAGTACTACTACTAGTACTATTTAATGAAGATCGGGAGTCGATCTGATGATGGAGCTGAAAGACAGTCGAGAGAACTCCTTAACGACTTACAGCAATTACCTGGTGTTTGGACTTGATTTATTTCTATTGATGAGAACTTTGCACCCATAAAGGTTATAAGTACGATTACAGGTCTGATGATGGAGACCATACACAGTCGAAGGAACTCCTTAACGATTTATAGCAATTACCTGGTGTTTGGACTTGATTCATTTCTATTGATGGAATCTTTGCACCCATATGGATTATAAGTGCCATTACAGGTCTGATGATGGAGACCATACACAATCGAGGGAACTCCTCAACGATTTATAGCAATTACCTGGTGTTTAGACTTGATTTATTTCTATTGATGAGATCTTTGCACTCATATGGATTATAAGTGCCATTACAGGTCTGATGATGGATACCATACACAATCGAGGGAACTCCTCAACGATTTACAGCAATTACCTGGTGTTTGGACTTAATTCATTTCTAGTAATGAGAACTTTGCACCCATAAAGGTTATAAGTACCATTACAGGTCTGATGATGGAGACCATACACAGTCGAGGGAACTCCTTAACGATTTATAGCAATTACCTGGTGTTTGGACTTGATTCATTTCTATTGATGAGATCTTTGCACCCATAAAGGTTATAAGTACCATTACAGGTCTGATGATGGAGACCATACACAGTCGAAGGAACTCTTTAACGATTTATAGCAATTGCCTGGTGTTTGGATTTGATTCATTTCTATTGATGAGATCTTTGCACCCATATGGATTATAAGTGCCATTATAGGTCTGATGATGGAGACCATACACAATCGAGGGAACTTCTCAACGATTTACAGCAATTACCTGGTGTTTGGACTTAATTCATTTCTATTAATGAGAACTTTGCACCCATATGCCCAAGCAACACAGTGTCGTGAAAAATGACGCTAACTTCGCGTCATTATTTAAACTTTCACGTCTTTGGTAAAAAAACCCGTTAAGAATATCGTGATTTTTTGTCTTAGTGTCGTGGTTTGACTATAATCACGCCATTCAATGACGTGCGATTTTGCCTGATAACGTCTTTAAGGATTAAAAGACGAATGTTGGTTGCTTCAAAACCATTTTTTTTTTTTCAAATTGAGAGAAAACATCATTTTTTGCATTAAGTATCGATGTAGTTGTTTGCTATTGCGGTTAACATTGAATTTAGCATCATTTTTATTTATACTACATTCCCCACTACTTATGTTTTGGAATTGATTATTCCTTTATATTGTCAAAAACTCAGAAGAAGTAAATCTGAAAAGCTAAAGGGGCATTTTCTTAATTTGTTTATATTGTAATATCAGTTAAATATTATTTTAATAAATTATATTAAAAGTACATATTTACTATAGGTCTATTTATTTTATTTGTTTGGGGGTGGTACCGTGTTATCCACGTGTTATCGTTACGCTGTGGTGGCAACACTGTCTCCAGCGCAGCCCGCTCATTTGTCTGTCAGCAGCTGTCAGTCAGACAGAAAATAAACTAAGGCGGTAAAAGTATTTACGTGGTATAAATAATTAGATCAGGAGCAAATTAATAGTGATTCCTTTCACATCGATATTGTCACAGTACTTATAATTATTAATCAATGTATGTCGTCGCGGAAGAAGACTGTGGCGACCGAAATGGCGCAATAGTGATCGTCAGCAGTGCTTGGCTGACGCCGAAAAAGTGTGAGAGCTACTGGCCTCCCTTTAAAGTAAGTGCTCAGTTTAATAGGTGCTTGCAAAAACTTGAGCCTGCTAATGAAGATTGGCCAATAATCAAAATAAAACGGCGTTTCTTTGAAACCGGTAAGTACCTAACCTGAAAACATGTTCATAGATATAGTTCGCCTCAAACTTTATGGCGGATCGGAATACAATGCTTTAAGCCTGTTTGCGCAGGTACAGTTATATGCCCTTCGCTCCATTGCGTCCTGCTACACCAAAAATTTTAAATTTAAATTATCAACATCAATCTGGTTTTCACATCTATTGACACTCCGAGCAACAATTATATGCATGTTCATATGGTTCCATTATATACCGAAAGTGGTGGAAGACGATGTGGATAGATGTGAAAACCAGATTGATGTTGATAATTTTAATTAAAACATGAAATTTCAAATCATAATACTAAAAGTTCTAAGTTTTCACTTCTATCGGCAGTCCCTATAATTTTTATCTTATGTGATTTCATCAAGTACATCATGATTTTTGCTTTTTAGTAATGACCATATAATTTGGTATAAATTAAGTATAAGTATAAATCCATTGAAATAATAAGATACAGTTAATATAACAATTTTAATTAATTTACATAGATGATCTAATTGTGGCACGTCAAAAAGCTAAGGAAGCTGAAGAAAATAGTGAAATAAATGAAGATGATTACAATTTCCCCAAAAAAAGGAAAATTATACCACCCAAGAGAAACGCTATAGAAAGTTCCAGCGATGACGACATAAATATTGATATTTTTCATCAACATAAAAATAATCCAAAATTCAGAAATCAAAGTGAGTTTGTTGGTTAATTATTCACTTACTTCTTATGTAATTGTAAGCTCTAAATTATTTTACTATTTCACAGATGTAATTATTATACAATATCTGGGGGGAACGTTATGAATTATAGCCTTATATGGCAGTGGTTAGCTAATGGTTGGTAGGTATAAGCATTTTTACCAAAAGGGTCCTCGATTCAAATCCGTAAAATTATTTTAAAGTTCAAATGTTTTTACTGCGGACCTTTAGATGTTTATTTTATACTCATAATGGTTTAGCACCTCTAAGGTTGAACTATATTTTTGCTTGACATCTAATTAAGCATGTTTATTTACTTTATTGTGTTTCAAAATTCTACTTTACAATTCATATTTTATATTGTGCATACTAGTTTACAGGACTAGCTATATATATGTGTGTGATTCTGAAGTTAGTTACAATAATGTTGCAGTAATGTAATTTCACAGAAGCATTACTTAGGGAGCATGGCCGACTTGCACTATAGGGCATGTGCATCTCATCCTACTTAAAACCTGTACTTAAATCTCTGTCATTTTTAGGCTCGGCTCCATTACGTCCACCTCCTGTCAATGAAGATATCAGTACTTCTCAAAGAAGTGACTGCGTTGCAGGTAAATTTATTTAGATTAATTGTTACAAACTGCTTAAACATTTCAGGTTGTACTAATACATTTAATTATTATTTTTTAAGGGTTGTCACAAGCAATATTGTCTGGTGATTCTGAGATCACTATACCTACACAAAGAAATTCAAGTGTCATAGGTATATTTTATTTACAAAACAAACGTAAATTAGTTTTTAAATATGTTACCTTTTATTAATTTGTAAATTTAATTTAAGGAGGGCCACTTCTATCCTCTGATAGTGCTGTCATTTCAACCCCAGTAAATAGAGGCCTGAGAGGTAAAGTAATCAGGATTTTTGGAATATTTTTTTATAAATGTTTTACTTATTCTTTGAAATGTATTAATATAGTGGTGAACATTTTTTACAGCATATGAACATAAATCTCTGCAATTATTGACATGCATAGTGGAACAAAATAACCAAATTTTAAACTGGATAAGACACCAAAATGAAAAAGAGCAGAATATTCAAAAAAGTATAAAAGAGTTGAATTTACCAATTCAATTTCCACTGCATGACGAAAATGAATTGAAACAGCTGGAAACATATCTTGATGACGATAATAATATAATTGAACTGGTAATTATATTCACAAAAATAAATTAGGCCTTTAAGGCAAAACTATTAAGCAATTTATTTTAGATTTATTTTGAGGCATTTTCTTTTATTTTGAGATTTACATTAATTATCTATTAATTTAATTTTCAGTGTAACTACTTCTCAGGGTTTCAAGGGACATCACGTACAAATACTGTGAATACAATATTAAAACACTGTATGACAAACAAATTGGCAACAAAATTTAGTTACAGAGGGAAGAAAGGCAAATTACCATTTGAAGAATTGAATTTAAGAATAGCTGTTATTCGTGTGTATTATTTCATATATTTTATGTGTTAATGTAATGGCATATTATTTATTTTTTAAGTATTAAACCTTGATAATGATAGTCATTTTCATTACTAGGTGCTGTAAAACGATTGTTTAAGTTGCCATTAGAAAGAGAAATTGAAAACGATATAAAGGTTTGGCTGAAACATGCTCCTCAAAGATTTTCTATAGAAGAAAAGAAAGTGAAAATGCTTTATGGTAAAAGAAAGGAACAGGTTTAAGTATTCAAGATGTCTATAGTAAGTAAACGACAATTGTATCGAAAGATTGCAAAGAATTTGCAAATGATAACAGATAATATTATTGACCAGTCTACCGAAGATTGTAATTTAGGATCTGGTGGTTTACTTTTATTGGAAAATAATGATTTAGATATTAACACTGATTTAAATTTTTGCGATGAACAGTCAAATATGTGTTTCACAAATAAAATTGTACTTTCTAGCGTTACACAAAGAGGTACAGGAGATATGACAAGTATACCGTCTTTGATTGCGGAATCAAATAATGATTCTTTTGAAGTAGAATTGTCTTCTTTTTTACGGGAATGGGCTCATAAATTTAATATTTCACATGTTGCTTTAAGTTCTTTATTACAATTCTTACAAATACGACATAGTCACCTTGTTTCTGATGCTAGAACATTAATGAAAACTCAAATTAAATACACCATGAAAATGTTGACAAATGGGGAATACATTCATTTTGGGGTTAAACCCTATCTATTAAAATTAATATGTAATTTATCTCATAGGAACATAAGCAATATTGAATTATCCATTAACATTGATGGATTGCCTCTGTTTCATAGTTCAAGCGTTCAATTTTGGCCAATTTTAGCTGATGTTATAGGTTTCAAGAACAGTATTTTTGTCATTGGTATTTTTTGTGGTACAAGTAAACCAGAATCATTAGAATCATATTTAGAATTATTTATAAATGACCTAAAAATACTTTTACAGAATGGTATATTAGTGGACGATAAAATAATATCAGTTGATTTGCATAGCTTTATTTGTGATATGCCTGCTCGTGCATTTTTGAAAGGAGTTAAGTCTCATAATGGTTATTCAAGCTGTGACAAATGTACATGTAGCGGAAGTTACATAGAAAATCGTATCATACTAGATGATTTAAATTCTCCTCTGAGGACAGATGGCAGTTTTAGATTACAAAATGATGAAGACCATCATATTAGAAATTCACCATTGGTTGATCTACCAATCGGCTTGGTATCTTCATTTCCAATAGATTATATGCACAGTGTGTGTTTAGGAGTCATGAAGAAATTATTACATACCTGGGTTAAACCCAGTAAAAGTGATGTGAAACATGTAAAATTAGACTCAAAAAGAATAAACCTACTTACAGAGAGATTGCAATATGTAAAACAATTTATACCTCTTGAATTTAATCGTAAACCTAGGGGAGTAAATGAACTCGATCGTTGGAAAGCCACAGAGTTTCGTACCTTTTTGTTGTATCTTGGACCAATTGTTTTATTTAAAATATTAAGTAATCATGCTTATAATCACTTTCTATTATTACACTGTGCAATTGTAATTTTGGTTTCAACGAAATATAATATTTATTCTAATTATGCTAAAGAACTGTTAAGATCATATGTCAATGAGTGTAGTAGCATATATGGTAAACAGTATCTGATATATAATATTCACTCCCTTATTCATCTTACTGATGATGTGGAAAGATATGGTGCATTAGATAATTTTTCAGCGTTCAAATTTGAAAGTTATTTAGGCTACTTAAAAAAACGTGTAAGATCCCCATATAAACCATTACAACAAATTGGAAACAGAATTAGTGAAACTGAATTCAAACCATTGGGTGAGATCTCTATTGACATAAACTATTCGCATGAACATTTTGATGGGCCAGTGCCCCCTTTTTATATCGGAAAACAATACTTTAAATTAAATTTTGGTGATTATATTCTTAATGTTAAATCAGATGCAGATTCTTTTTGTATGTTAAATGATAAAACTGTAATGAAAGTTTTTAATATTATTGTATCACACGATGACAAACCAGTGTTATTTGGTTCTACATTTCAACAATATGAAAGTTTTTATAAATATCCATGTTCTTCTAATAATTTAGACATATTAAAATGCACTAAATTGTCTACTGAGTTATGTACGGTTCATGTGAACAGAATAATTTGTAAGTGTTTTATAGTACCGTTTTTTGATAAATTTGTATGTTTGCCATTACTACATTGTGTCTGATTAATACTTCCACTATTAAAATGTTCTCAGTTGTCTACTGAGTTATGTACGGTTCATGTGAACAAAATATTGTTTAAGTGTTTTATAATACCGTTTTTTGGTAAATTTGTATGTTTACTATTATTATATTGTATTTGATTAATAATTCATCATTACTTACTAAAAGTCCATGTCAGTTGAATGCTCAACAATTTGTTTAATATGATTGATTATTTACTAAATGGAAATTCTGTATTGCATATTATTATATACCTATATATAATTCAGACAAACAAATTAGACACTTTTTTAAATTTTGTATTCCTTTTTGTGAAGTCAGTTATATAAAGACTTGATTTTGTGAACAATTTTTATAGATATGTTAATATTTAATAATAGGTCTGGAATTCTTTTTACATATTGATATGGAAATAAAAGATGTCTAGATTTTTGTATTGCATGCATAGATGATTGTATGGAAGAAGCATTTTCGTTTATAGATAAAAATTGCATTTATATAATAAAGAGAAGTTGATTTATGATTACTTATAATATATCGTATTATTAGTTATAGACTCAATAAAAGTTAAAGTTTAATAATTTTTTTTTTCTAGTTAGACCTGCTTTTATTTTTAATTCCGTACACGGCTGATATGATCGCCCATCGATTAAGGTTTCAATAAACAATAATAAAGAAAACCTGCGTTTAACAATCATATACTTTTTCATCACAGAATCTGATGTAGCATTTAGTCATACTGAATATTCTCGTCACAAGAACTTGGAAATAAAAAGTGATTGACAGGTATAATGTTGGAAAGCAACATTCACATCGTGTCGCAATGGGTATGCTAATTTTTTTGTTATTGTTTTTTATTTTTCTATTGAAATGTAGGACTGATTTGATATTCTTTTTTAGACTATTCATAATTTTTTAGTAAACATTTTGGTCATTACAGTTCTCTTATGTCATATGGAGGATTGATATTGTTAAAAAAATCTGTGATTTTGGTGTTTCAAAAAGGGAGACATACCTTCTTTTTTACCCGCATAGCGCTGTCTCTGGCGCTCGTCTCTGCTCAGCGAGCGTGAAGTGCTAACTTTAATTAGGTATATAACGTATACACGTATAAATATATATTTTATTTTAATTTTAGAAATATTTTTTACTGTCTCCTTAAAATAAGGTCTGTATACGCTACAGCTAAACCACCCAAAAATTATTCCTGAAGAAAAAATTTTTGGTTCGACTACCAGTATTGAATCAAAACGATGCGATTAAAATTCACGCGGTATAAATAAAATAATTTGCTTGTATTTTTAACCCTGACGAAAAATGAGGGGTGTTATAAGTATGAGGTGTGTGTGTATCTGTCCGTGACATCGTAGGTCCTAAACGGATGAACCGATTTCGATTTTGTTTTTTTGTTTTGAAAGGTGAATTAGTCGCGAGTGTTCTTAGTTATGTTTGATGAAAATCAGTCCAAGATGGCCGCCGCCACAAAATGGCGGATATCATATTTTTGCCCTACTCCATCAATATGGGTATGAAATGAAAGGGCTTGACCAGTAAAATACTATACACTATGACAAATGTCAAATCCAAGATGGCCGCCACCACAAATGGCGGTTTACTTATATTTCGTCACAACTCCCTCAATATGGGTATCAAATGAAAGGGCTTGACTCGTAGAATACTACACACTATGACAAATTTCAAATCCAAGATGGCCGCCACCACAAATGGTGGTTTACATATTTTTTTTCACAACTCCTTCAACATGGGTATCAAATGAAAGGGCTTGACTAGTAAAATACTGTACACTATGACAAATTTCAAATTCAAGATGGCCGCCGCCACAAATGGTGGTTTATATTTTTTTTTCAGAACTCTCTCAATATGGGTATCAAATGAAAGGGCTTGACTCGTAGAATAATATACACTATATTGAAAAGTAAGGAATATCAACTAACGAAATGACAAACCAAAAACTTGAAAATTATTTTTTTGGCTGATCATGTATGAATCAATTTACTTAACTCAATAACTAAGTTTAAAAATTTTGAAATAAAACTTAAATTAAAAATTTAAAAAACCCCCGACACAGAAAAAAACTAACATTTAAAAAGAAAAAATGTTAGTTTTTTCTGTGTCGGGGGTTTTTAAAATTTTTAGTGATGAAATAAATATTTAAAAAAAACTAAATGTGGCACTCGAAGACTGCCGCGGTAAAGCTATTGCATAGCATTTTGTATCAACTTATGCAATTATAATTATTATTTTTTTTTATGCAGTTTTTTTGTTATTATTTTTTCTTCATTTTTCTTCAAATCTTTCTGACGCTGATAATATGCCCTTTGACGTGCATTAGTTTTTTTTTCTTTTTAGCTCTTTACGCTTTTCTTCTCTATAAAACGAAAATATCTAGGTATAAATAATAGGTATAAATAATTAGGTATAAATAGTTTAATGACACACCAAAACAAAATTATTCATTTAAAAAAAAAATAACGATATTAAGAAGTGATTATCGAATTTCGCGCGATGTGCATTTATATAGATATAATATCATATATACTTTCTCTGCGCGGCATACATGTGCATTATCTATACTCCAAAAACAAAGGTACTGAATAGTACACGTGCTTGGTTTGATGGTCTCTGTTATATACATAATGAAGAATGAATTTATATATATATATATATTAAGAATCTAAATTGAGAATTTAAACTATACGCGTGTGTGTGTTTGTGTGTATAAAAGAGGGCTACTTTTAATATCGCTCATTTTAATATCAAAAATTTAGGTTATCTTTATAGCAGTATTATATTTTCAATTCAAAATTAATACTGCATTTGTGATAATAATAATATGTATGTATATAAATTACTCACTCATTTTCTTTCACTACTTTTTCGTGACTTTCTTCATTAATAATAGGTGCAACAGATTATAATAGATGGCGCTGTTTTAAAAAACGTACATCGCGCTATCAAAATTTTTCTCCGTGCGGCGTGGAAAGCGTGAGGTTTTTTTCGTTACGGAATTTCTCGATTCGCACCCCGCGCTCAAAGGCCCGCGATAGAAGCTATGCAATAGCTTAAAAATTTAGCATGTCCTATTCTGATAATGGCAGATTGGTAATGATTGGCTACGGCCACATCAGCTCACAGTCAGCATATTTATCAATCAACCCGACCCAGCCAAATATTAGCTGCATGGTCAATCAGATTGATTACTGTGCATTGCGTAAAGTGATCAGCTGGGTCGATTGTAAAGCCGCCGACTGTGAAATAATGTGGCTGTAGCCTAATTATGACATGTATCACGTCGTGATTACGTCTGTCCATCACGTTCTAATCACATTTGTATGACACGTTGTAATCACGTTTGTATGTCACGTTGTAATCACGTTTGTATATCACGTCGTAATCACGCATTAATTTGTGACATCCTCACGACAAGAATATCGTACCTTAAGACGTGATCTGACGTCTTTTGGAGCCCTAAAATCCACGTCATATTTAACGTGAGCCTGTTGCCTGGGTGGGTTATAAGTACCATTACAGATCTGATGATGGAGACCATACACAATCGAGGGAACTCCTTTACGATTTACAGCAATTACCTGGTGTTTGGACTTAATTCATTTCTATTGAAGAGAACTTTGCACTCATATGGGTTATAAGTGCCATTACAGGTCTGATGATGAAGACCATAAACAGTCGAGGGAATTCCTCAACGATTTACAGCAGTTACTTTTTGTTGGGCTTCCTTCATACGGTTGAATGTGCCAAAATGTTCAGTTCGCACAAAAATAATAATTAAGATTGAAGTTTTACATAGGAATACCACTGCTTACTAGGCATGCTGATGCGTCAATTTGACACTGAATTTACGTTGCGTAATCGCGGTGATGTCTCATTAGAGTAGCGCGTTTAGTAGCCCCATTTATACTAAATACAAATAAGTTACAGATGCGTTCAACTAAAAATTGAAAAATAAAATAATTTAAAAAAAAAATAAAAACCGACTTCAAAAACATAAACTAAAAAGTTAA
Organism: Luffia ferchaultella; assembly: GCA_949709985.1. Lineage (NCBI taxonomy): Eukaryota > Metazoa > Arthropoda > Insecta > Lepidoptera > Psychidae > Luffia > Luffia ferchaultella. The sequence continues at coordinate 20,604,579 of OX453240.1, read as the reverse complement.
AAATAAAATTTTCACTTTAAAGAAAGGAGCATTAACAGGCGGCATATAGTTAATGAAGTCGGTGCCAACTCAGACACTTTAAATGGGTACTTACCAGGTAATAACAATTACAACAATGATATATTTATAACTTTAACAAAAATAGAACACAATTTAAAGTGTCTGAGTGAGTAGGCACCGACTTCATTAACTATATGCCGCCTGTTAATGCTCCTTTCTTTAAAGTGAAAATTTTATTTTTAACTTTTTAGTTTATGTTTTTTTTTTTCATATGAACCTGCATATGGTTTGGCGGCAACTGGCCTACACGAGCATGTAGAAGGCTACCGCTCGGCTCGGCATAGTCGGCATTATTTGATTTACTTGCTGAGTGCCACGCCCGAATGGCTCGTCCGAGTACAGTCGTACAGTCTTCTGTTTTTAGGCGTGTCCATTGTTTGTGAGTGTTTGTGTTAAATGACTTTATTTTACAGTATTTAATGGTATTACATTAAATTGTATTCATTATCTTATACGAATAATATATTTTAGAACTAAAAAATTTTTTTCTAGATAAAGAACTCATACGTATGAAATGACAAATCCGGGTCTTTAACTCCTCCTTTTGTTGTTCTTGACAAACAAGACACAACGGAACACGACATTTTCAAAATTCAAGTACTTTTAGCTGAAACAATGAGATTTGTTTATTAAATTCAATAAAATACTACATGTCACCGCAATGTTTTGACCGACTAGTCGGTAAAGAACTGACACAACTCACACTGTCAGTCCAACGTTGTCAAACGGTCAAACGTACAACTATCTCTTTCACTTGTAGCTAGACTCCGTGGGATGGACAAAGATACGTCATGATTACGCGTAGATACACTATTACAAAAGCAGCAATGTATTATGACTCTGTCCATTCATGATTACATGCATTTGATAATTGATGGGTTTACAGTTATTGATAATTTTAAGTAAGAGCTAGCGTTCACCTGAGATACCTAGGTATTAATTACTCTAAATTGGTTCTCTGTAATGGTCAACACAGTACGAAATATAAATAAGGCCTAATTTTACTTGTCGAAAATACGAAATGCCATCTTTTTTTCTTGCGTTAGTTCAGTGATTTTTGTTTTTTGAATGGAACATTTCGGCATTCATTGTGACCGTCCGATTTAAACTACACGAATGTTCATGTCGGGAGGATAACACGGTAAACGTTTTTTAATCAAGACATATGCTAAAACTAAGGGTTGCCTGAAAATATATAGATATTAACCATAGACGTAATACTAGGTTCAGGATAGTGCACTCGACTTTGCGAAGCGAGGAGATGAAATAGCGAGGTCCAAGTCCCTTTGTCTCTTTTTTCTAAGGTGTCTTTTATCTAAAATAATTTATTTTTCCTTCTCTTATTATGAATTTTCTTGCGAGAGCTCTGTAATAACAAGTTAATTTAAATTAACGAATAAATGAGAAAAGATGAAAAATATTTAAATAGCGGATATGTGCGTGATGGAAAAGTTGGCAGGTAAAGAAAGATTTTTAAAGGTTAAAGAAAGAAAAAGGTAAGAGAAAAATTTTAATTACAATCAAATTGCCGACACCTTAAAAAACTGCCAAAAAACAATTGCGTGTTCGATCACGTGCTTTCGCAGCCATACCAAGAACAAAAATTAATCACAAAGTTATTAAAAAGTGCATCAAGTCAAGTGCGTAATCTAGAAAAGAATCGGAAATCAATAATTATGAACAAACTTATGATGTTGGTTCGTCATAAGTTTTTGTATATAGTATCTTCGCTATCTTCTATTATTATTAGGAAACTTTTTTATATTTTTCAAAACATTGTTCAAGAAAGCTTGTCACCAAAAGCGGCAACCCGTATTAATTAAAATATGTTCTGTCGGCGGAGGATTATCACCTCTGAAATAAATTGTGAAACAGTTAGAACACTTAAAAATCTTAGATACAAATAGATATAGATACAAATTTTTTTAAAATTTGTAAAATGTAACGTAAGAACTTTCAAAAAAATTATTATCATTTGAATACCAAGACATATCAAAAACCAGAAGTCACAGAAAAAAAATATTAGACGAGTCATCATATTTATAAAAATCGATAATGAACCTACTAAATGAAATATTTTTTTCTAATGGCAAGTTTTAGAAAAAGACAAACGGACTCTCCGGTAGCTATCTCTTACAAACTCATTTTGCCTCCTTCCGGCTTACAATTTAAAGTAAACTTTATGCGTAACGCAAAGGTTTCATTTTTGTATTAAACAGTTTCGGGAGTGCAGAACTTACGTAGTAGGTATATTATGTCCATGATGTAACCTCACACCATGGAAGTAAAGAAGTACCATGGAACTAATAACTACTATGTACAACTGGAATGTCATCCCTTTAACATCAGCGCGGTCATACGTAAACTGGTGATTAAAAAAAAGTGCAAAAAGGAAGTAACCGGGTGCCTAACTATCTCTTCTACACAACTTCTGTGTGGTTAGCATAAAATATTGTACCTCTACACTGGGAAAAGTACTATGGTGAATTTACATTTTATTATGAGCGAACCGAGGAATAAAAAACTATGCGTCATGACAATTACGTCACAGGAACTATAATTTCCGCGGACGCATTATTTTTTCCTCTTCATATTTCTCGTTTTTTACTATGGGCTTCATCCATTGCTTGACTGTTGATGAACATTTTCTTAGGGTAGGTAATTAGTGGCCTGCAAAAGTTAGGTAATGGCATTACTTCGCTATGCAATCAGCTCACGTCGCGTTCTAATATCACTTCTGAAAATATTTGGACTCAATTTAATGGGACCCTGTACATGTATGTTTGGCCGTTAGTATATCTCTGAAAGTTCTGAATCCATTTTGATGATTTTTATGTTTTTGTGTTTTTCAACATAGAGTAGATACAGTGAAAGAATTATCGAAATCAGCTGGTCTAACGCCACTTTATTCGTTCCATATCCGAGCTGCTATTGCCGCCGACTGTACACAGTCGCCGAGTGCAGGCGAAGTCAGAGACGCATATTTTTTCCTCTTCACGTTTCTCGTTTTTTATTATGGGGGTCATCCATTCCGCGACTGTTGATGAACACTTTTTAGGGTAGATAAATAAAGGTTAGATAATAGCATTGCGAAGCAATGCTATGATTTCTCACGTCGCGTTCTAACGTCACTTCTTAAAATATTTGGACTTAAATCAATAGGACTCTATACATGTATGTTTGGCCGTTAATATTTCTGAAAGTTCTGAATCGATTTTGATAATTTTTGTGTTTGGTCACTATTTTATAACTTAGGGTAGGCACTTTGAAAGAATAATCGAAATCAGTTCACTTTTGAAGTTGTAGCAGATCAAAAAAGTCGGTTCTTTGTTTTCGCAGAGTTTTTACTAAACAGTTTTAGTTCTGTTTTCTTTTGCAGTTTTATTTCTGTCTATCTTCTTTTCTTTTTAAACATTATTTAGATACCGTAATTTAGCTTTATTTGGGTATCCGTTAACGCAAAGTTATAGCAGCTCTTGGCTAAGCAAGAATTGATAATAAATGAAAAAGGAACGTACCTAAAAAGCATCAACGTAGGTTGACAAGCTATTAGGAAAATATGAATATAACACAGGTCTACAAAAATTTTCTTTTTCGAATTTTGATTTAATAATATCATCTACTGTTAATGTTTTTTAGTGTGTTGAAACCGAAAATGAGGTCAATTTTTCTCCATAACGTACCTACATATTTCGTTCAATCTCGAGTAGGTACAGTACTTATAACATTAAAAGATAACAAAATCGGCTGGTAACTTTGATTTATTTTCATCTTGTTCACAATTTCAAATACATAAGTATGTACATATTTCCGCTTGTCAGAATAAACGATGACGCATACTTAATCATTATTTTTATAAAAACTTTTTGTAACAATGAATATGTGTATTAGATCGTTTTCGTATGGGAGTGAAATGAATTTGTCTATATTTTCAATATTTATGATGATAGACAAAAGACAGTGGTGGCAAAAGATGCAAAAGCTTTCGGAGCATTATGTATGATATCATACTAAATTTTCTAAAATCGGTTTGTTACTTTATCGGAATATCGAAAATGGTGAAAAAGACGAAACTTCTCTACTTTTTGGACAAAAAGTTGATTTTTTCAAAAAACGCAAGAATTAATATCGGAAAAATAACAAAGCCTCCGAAGCTAATAGATTGTCAACAAGTTTGAAAATTGAAATTTTAGAACGATGGAAAAGCCTGACTTGGGCAGGTGCCCTTTTCATTGAATGATTATCAGATTAGCTACCATAGAAAGTAAGATTTGTGCTTATTTCAAAAAGTTATAAAGGTAGACGAAAACACTAGCGTCAAGAGATGCAAAAGCTTGCGGGGTAAAGTATGGTAGCACATTGAAAATTGGTCCATAACTTTCTTCGAAAAATTTTTGTCGTTCAATTTCCTCCGATAATTGCGAGAAGCGCGAAATCTGTAGATTTTTTTTCTAGGAAACTTCTTTTTTTTTTAGACTTAAATTAGAAATATATACTAATACACATCTAATATCTATTTTGTGTGACTTCTGGTTTTTAATATATCTTGGTACGCGGATGATAATAGTATTTTTAAAACTTAATATGTTATATTTCATATTTGTTAAAATTTTTACTAATATTTAAAACGAAAGTCTAAATTTTTGGTTTTATACTGGCAATTGAAACGAGAATTTGGGGAATTTTGACATTTGTCAAAGTTGAAGTTTTTGACGTCATAATACTAAGGTGTCCATAACAGTCCATAATGTTTAGATTAGTTAATAAGAATACTTTGGTAGTTGCCTTTTGCCCTCTTTTGCCTATGATGTGGCCGTAATAATAGATTGCCAGATATTTCAATGAATATGAAAGATGGAAACCTATGTATTGTTTTATAAAGAAACGTTTTTCGTCAAAGTAGGAAAATAATTTAGTTACAGATCTGACGTCATTCTAGTTATAGATCTCACACCATACGGGTTATGAATTTGACGTCATATATGCATTTGAGAGACTTGCGTGTGTGATTTCGATGGGGTATTGAATCTATCCGTATATCCGGTGCCAATCGAAGGAAGAAGATCATCATATTAATATTTAAGATCCCTAGGTCTCGCACCAGCGTTGAATTTTGAGACATTTCGGCCCTAGAAATGATGTTTCGGTACCTAGAGTCTTTTAAATCCATTTTTATCCGCCGAATGATTGTGAATTTTTAAGATTGCTGGGTTTTTTCGGGAAAGAAAGGAGCTTGGTTGCCTGTACGAACTTATGTTTTCAAGTTCCCACGTGCACTCAAGGTGGTGAAGTGGGACAATATATATGAGAAATATAGGTATTTCAAACAAATATATCTACAGAATCCTTGACCTTTTGAATAGCGTGTTTAGGCTCATTGGGATCGTTTCAACGAGATATTTCCCGAGTGATGGTTCTGAGGGCTTCGGAGTGCAAAAGTACCTACGCAACTTGTCGCGCTTTGGTCTTTACTTCTGTGGGATTTAACTATTTTGTAAATAAAGGCGGTCAGTCATCCAGTTATGAATCACATTCTAGGAAGCTTTATTTCTATAATCAATGGGAGATTTGTATTCAAAAGGGTATCACTACATATTATAAAATAAAGTCCCCCGCCGCGTCTGTCTGTCTGAACGGAATAAACTCAAAAACTACCGAACGGGTTGGCATATTACTGGCACTAATTGACGGAGTGATTCAAGAGGAAGGTACACTTACGTGTATAATTTATTAATGTTTTGTGTAAATTTGTTGAAATATGACGATTATTGTTGAAGAAGTCGGAAAAAAATCAAGCCGACTGGGATTTTTCATCGAAAACGCTGCCTAATCCTTTTGAGATATAACAAAATAATGTACCTACGAAGGAATTCTGTATCTTATATAGGACTAAAGAAAAGTCTGCTATGGCATATGTCTATCTTTCATGGATAGCTTACTATACCTATTTTTATGTTTAAAAAAATGGTGGCATATGACGAGGTAAGTTGAAAGCAATTTATACGGATACAGTATTAATCCTTATCAAATTAAATACGTTATTTATCTTCAGCATTTTATGCACATTATGATTGTCCTTTACACTACACAATTTAAATTAATATCTTAGAAGCTGTTGCGAAATATATATATCGCGCGACCAGGCGGGCGGCCATACAGGACGACGTGACACGCGTTTTTAGGTTAGGTTATCTTTACTTTTTCATATATTTATAGAATTGGAAATAAAATACTTTAAAAATATTCCAAGTATGATGAACTTACGTCATATTTAAAGGTAATTAAATCCAATTCGTGTCATGATAGCCCAAAGCGCAACGAACCTGTCTCAAATTTATAAAGCCCCATAGGGCCATGGTTCGTATCCGGGCGTGTACCTACCAATGATTTTTTCTGACTTAAGTACACAATATCACTGACACCGTGCTTCGGAGGGCACGTTAAGCAGTCGGTCCCGGACGCTGTCAATAGATGGCGGTCGTTACAGTTCCCAACCCGCAGTGGAGCAGCGTGGTGGACTTAAGCTCCAAGCCCCCTCCTCACCCTGGGGGACGCCTAAGCCCCTGCAGTGGGGTAAAAATGGGCTGATGATGGTGGAAATATAATTCACATGTTCGACGCAACAAGCTGATATGACAACTACGACAGAAAAAAAATTACGGCTTATATGCTCTGCTACCCGTGCGAAGCCGGGGCGGGTCGCTAGTTATACATAAAGGGAGCATGCTGCTAATTTACTAAGGTGATTGAGATATCGATATTTGAAGCTTTGATTTTTAGAGTTACTAACTGCTTCACAATTTATTTTGGAAGTAAGAAGCCTCCGTCGACTGATCATATTTTCTGCGGGTTGCCGTTTTTAGTGACTAGCTCTTTTGAACTTCTGTTTGCTTGCTTCTACTTTTCTATCAAGGTGGATAGGAGTCGACCTACTGCCGTTTTTTTAACAGTATTTCGTACCAGTGCAAATCCAACCAGTATTTTCGATGCTATCGCGAGTTGTACTACACGGTGCCCACGCGAGGCCTCATTTTCAGTGCTTAAGTTCGTGGTTTATGATCCCTTATAAATATTAAAATTACTTGTTAATAATGAATATAAATTGATTCCCATCATTCATGTATGTTTATTTACTCCATAACTATACTGATGTTTGTAGCATTTTAATTTGAAACCCGCTAAACCAGTTTTGATAAATGTTCGAATTAAAGGTTTTAATTTACTAAATTACGACATAGGTTATTGACACGGACATACAGAAATCTTTATACTTATGTAAGAAAAGTTTACTTCAGTGTCACAGGTTAAGATAGGCTTAGAGAGTTTTGTTCGATCTTAGTCGAAAATTAAAAAGTTCCTGTTATGGTCTTATTTATCCTACGTAACTTTGTTACACTAATCAGAAAGAGACAATATGGCACCCACTAACGTCCTTGTTACTTTCATTTTTTTAATTCGTTTTCAAGATCAAATTTCTAGGACCTCAAAATTTCTTTGTACAGCTTATTCCAGTTGTACAAAGTACTTACTAGTTCCATGCGAAGTACTTACTAGTTCTATGCAGTTCCATGCCTCACACACATTAGTCCGTCAATTTTTTGGCGTAGTATTGCGACGGTTTCTTTAAGCGTTATTTAAGACGTTTTCTGCTTAAATCTATTTATTTTTATTACTTTGCTTTGGAAAAAATATGTATTGTATAATTTAAAGCCTACAGTTTAAGACCATAATAAATCACGCATTTGTTCGGCTTTAACTTTAAAACTGTTTGACAGATTAAAAGTAAAGGTATAGAGATATGATAGAGATATATTGAACATTGAGGAAGGACATAGCTACTTTTTACCGTCGAAATGTGGGTTCACGTTTGTTACCTTTGCACAGCTGTCGCTATTTAAACCAATGACGACCGCTTAGCCTAGTGGGCAGCGACCCTGCCTGCGAAGCTGGAGTTCCCGGGTTCGAATCCCAGGTCGGGTCAGTATTTATATGAGGAATATTAATACTGGCACCGGGTCTTGGTTGTTATATGTATGTGGTGTCTTCGCTTGGTACCCAAAATACAAGCTAATGCTTAGTTTGGGACCTGGACGTTGTTGTGATTGTGTGTGTTATTATTATTATTGATATTTAGAGAAAGCGTTACCCAGCTCCCAAACATGCCAAACATTCCCGCATGTGTAGGAGGCCCTTTGTATTCGGTAATGTCTTCAGCGGCAAACATTTCTTATCCGTGAAAGCGGGTCAGTTTTCTTGCGCACTTCGAAGTGGCCGTACGGAAAAGAAATATTTGCGAAGTAGTGTAGGAAGTACAATTTCGACAAACATTTGTCAATTATTTTCAGGGAAAACATTTACTGATTTTAAGATGTGTAGAACCGCTTAAGAGCGCGGAGGCACAGCCTTGCTGAGGAGATGAAAGGTCGGGTAGTTCGCGCTACTCAGGCATAAAATTCTATGGAAAATTCAGAACGGCAAAGACCGGCGCGTAGGCCTACGAGCTGTTTTGATTAGTATTTCATTTGTATAGGGTTTGTTCGGAATTTGCTTGTCATTTCCGTCACTCACGAACGGGTCGAGGGACTGAAATAGAATAGCGACGTCAAATTGTAGCCACGAAGAGAAAGAAAGAAAACTTTAGGGAGGGCAATAGTTTGAATAAAATAAAAATAAGTAATGTCTTAAGATTTATTGTGATATACCTTAAATTTAATATAGAATTTATAGAACTGATATTTTTTTAATTTTACATTATAACAAAATGTACAAGTTGTAATATTTTATTTGATATACATTTTTAGTGCTTCATTTACACACGATAAATACTATGGAATATAGTTATTTACATTTGGTTTTAAAAGTTTGTTAAGAGTACAAGTCACGGGCGCCACAAATCCAACGCGCACGTGATCTACACGCATGCGTGCGAGCTAAGCTGCGGAAAAATAAGAAGCCCGTTCTACGGCCGGGCGGACCACCCGTCTCGGCGCAGTCACTGCACCGCAGTTACTTTACGTAGCTTGCGATAGAGCGAAATTCAGACCGTAAATCGAGCGCCCGCCTTGCCCGCGGCTGGTTTTAGCAATAGGGTGATTTTGACAATACAGAAATTAAGAAAAATTCCAAAAAAAATACACACAATCTCCTTTACAAGGATAAGGTCTGTTTTGATTAAAAAAATCAATAAAATTCTTATTTGACAAGATTAGAACTGTCCCAACCTTTGATAAAATGGAGGCAAATATTACGCTTTTTGCGGGTTAATAACTAAAATGTATATAGACATTTCGACATTTTGGTCCAATACAAACCTAGTTCTACATCAAATGATACTAGATAAAAGAAAATCTCAAGATTTAAACGTCGTATTCACCCTAGAGCGTTTGCATGTAGCAATGTACACATCTTCCACTCTAAACATCTATAGATATATAATTCTGAACAAGCTTTCAATAGATCCTATTAATGAAACTCTTATTAAGTGAAAAGACATGCCAACATACTTTATATCATAAAATTATAGAAAATATATAAAATAAATATATCTTAGGAATTAATTCAAAGACGAATTTGTAGTTAAAGAACGATTAAAAAATCAAACAAATCGTTTAATATTGATTTATTTGACTAATCAAATTTATAAAAAAATGCAAAATATTAGAGGGTGAATTCTTCTAATACAGTACAGAAAGGCAAGAACAATGTTAAAATTGCTAACATTCAAAATGTTCCATTTGCTGATAATGAAATAACGAATTAACAATTTGCCCTGTTTCTTCACAAAAGTTAGATTTTACATACAAATTTCACTGAAATCGGGACTGATACAAAGAAAACTATTTAATTTTGTTTTCATTTAATTTGCTTCACTATTAACAAAGACGTGTTAGAATTACTTAGAATTAGTGGTATGGATGTATTGTTTATGTAACAAGACAAAACGAATCCGGCGCCCAGGAGATAAGTACCGGGTGTCGCACACACTGCTCTTACGCACACACGCCGCGCTTCGTACGGTTTCAAAGATACAGTAACTCCGCAGTCCGTCGATGAACTCAATGCGCCCACCCAACCGACGTCACTCGACGATTCTCTGTGTAACAAAAAAATATCTCTTATTCTAATATTTATAATACAAATAAACACAGTTCGTCTATATTTGTTAGGCTTGGGGTGTAATATTTACCCCCTCGTCCCTTTCGGGGATTTACGAGAAATTGCAATACACGCCAAATCAGTTCCATTTTGTTTCATCATCATCAGCCCATTTTTACCCCACTACAGGGGCGTAGGCCTCCCCCAGGGTGAGGAGGGGGGGCTTGGAGCTTAAGTTCACCACGCTGCTCCACTGCGGGTTGGGAATTGTAACGACCGCCATCTATTGACAGCGTCCGGGACCGACTGCTTAACGTGCCCTCCGAAGCACGGTGTCAGTGATATTGTGTACTTAAGTCAGAAAAACTCATTGGTACGTGCCCGGATTCGAACCATGGCCCTATGGGGTTGGTATGAGGTCCATTTTGTTTAAAATATTGTAACTAACACAGTAAAATGATAACTGTTTAGTTCAGAAATGTTTACTTACACTTAATTTCCTTAAATATGTTATGCATTAAAGCACTCTCAGGTTCGTCCGTTTGTTGTGACTATTATAAACTGGCAATAAATAAGTTCTTTGCAAAAAAAAACTCTACTGTACAACCATAAATGATTTGTACTAAATCTCACTGACATCAGACAAAGCGTAATGAGATATTTAGAAATCAAAAATTTATTATAATTAGGGAAGTAGTGAAAATAGAACAGCAGCCACAAATCATAAGCAAAAATATATACTAACCTTTTGGACATGTCTATTGAAGTTTTTACAGGAACTCCGTAGCAATTGACTATATGCATTGTGACTGGTATCAAACACAATTTTTTGGTTTTAAAATTATGGTCCACGTTTTGAGAATGTTCTAATCTAAACATCACAGTGCCTCCTTTATGACTCACTTCATTACTAATACACGAATCACTGTTGTCGACTTGTTCAAATTTTAGAATAGGTATATCAATCGTGTTACTAAATTCCCTTGGACGTGGTTGGTTATCAAAGCATTCCAGCCATACGTAGTGTTGACCTATAGTCGTTCGTGTTAAACCCGAATGCTTGATTTGAGATTTCCATCTTATAACAAGCACGGACTGGATTAGGCCACATTTATTTTTCTTATTATTTTGAATTCCCATTTCCAGTTCATCCTCAAAAGGAGACGCGTAATCGACAACAAACTTAGAATATGGAGCCATATTTATATTTGTTTGACTCTCTGAATGGTTTTTCGATATCTTTAGACTGGACCACTCTATTTTTCTTTCCGGAAGTATATCTTTGATTCTTGTACCTCTCAATATTAAATGAAGTTTTTCATGTAACGACAATGTATAATTGCACTTGACTGCCCTAACATTATTTGTAAACCTCCATTGCCTACTGAGCAAAGAAGCTTCTAATATATCTATGCTTACATCCATATCTTTTGAATTGCTAATATTTTTTATTTCTGTCGCTAAATTTATTGTTTCTAAAGCTAATCTGCTATCCGGTCTTAACGTAATATTTCTTCTAGGAATGACTACAATTCGAACGGCATCCTGTAAACAAAAAAAAAATCGTTTTAAAAGTAACTCAGCATTGCTGTACTTGCTTCGTCCGCCATTCTTGGTCATCACGCAAATATCAGACTCGCCAGGTCGGCCACATCTCTTGGCAACTGTTATTTGCCGAACATATGGAAAAGACAAGACATTTAAATAACTCTTAATACTTGTGAGGATCCCATAGAAGTAAATGAGACTTGGGACATTAATAAATTTTACATTTTGTTAAAATCAATCAATCAAAAATAGAAAAGGGCGAAACGTGGACTGGAGACGTCCACTTAGTACCTTGCTCTTTGATACCCAATGGAAAATCAGTCTATGTCTGGGAAACAGGCGAGAACTTCTGTAAACATACAATGCATTATAACTCACAATAACATTGAAGGCGAAGGTGTGTCGTAGCAACCGATAAGGTGGCAAGCCCGCTTCATAATAGGCCAACAGTCTCAGAGGATGTCCTCGAACAGTCGGCCTGAGGAGTAACGACGCCCGCGTGCATCCGCCGCCGGCCAACGTCGCGCTCACCAAACGTACGTGCCTAGCGCATGTTATACGCCACAAGGATACACGCATCGCTCGTTCTTCTGTAAGTGGGCGTTATGTTCAACTATTTACGTACATCTTCGACTACTACGTAACATCCACACGCGAAATATAAATTGACGTCGAGATGCGAAAAAGGAGCCCGTTATCAAGTATCATAACTACTACACCCAAAATAATTGTAATGCAAGATTGCAAATATCTACATTCTTATACAATCATCTGAATGAAGTAGTCTATACAAAATAGTCATTAGAAGAGATGTTTCCTTTGAATTAGTAAAAAATATTGTAAATTGTATTGAGTCTGAACTCTGAACAATGCCAAGCACCGTTGCCATTTCCATTCCACACACGCGTATCTCTCGCCACCATACATAATTGCCTTCTAAGAATTATGCGTCTAAGGTAGTATTGCATTGCGCGCCTCCACTTCGAGATATCTGTCACGACTGCCTGTATGAGGCGGTGTAACGGGGCGTGCCGTAATATGATTATATCTCAGTAAAATCACACTAAGTACTTACCGGAAACAACTGTGACTAGTAATTTTTTATTTAGTTTTACCGAAAGTATGATTTTAATTGAAAAAGTCAAACAGCCAACGGATAGACACTCAATATATTTTTTTTTTGTACAAAATTTTTTCTGCAATTCGATAAATTAAAATGTTATCAGAGGGGTTCATTCATGATTTTTATCTATCGTACGAAATGACCGTAAGCAAGTTTTGGAAATAGCTAAAGACAAAGAATGGATGTTTTTACGCAAAAACAACAAAAATATGTACTAGCTTTTTTGAAAATATATTAAATTTTGAAAATATGATATTAAATCCAATAGTTGATTAATTATTAAATTTTTTAGTAGCGGCCAATAATAATGTACTTAATAACATCATTTATTAGTAAAGTAGATTAAGTGAATCACCTTCGAGTATAAATAAATTCGTATTCATTGGGCAGACTACTTGCCAGTCAAAGAGGTTGATCAAAAAACCCGCTAAGCTTTCTACAAACAACTCTATACACTACAAAATAAAGATGAAATTCGCGCATAGCGCATTTACAAACGGAATTTATTGAACCCCAACCCCGATATAGGTTAATAATTACCCTGTCAGATGTTTTATGTGATGTTACATGAGAGATAGTTTTACATATCCTTTAGAATATTCTTAGAATTGGATTCGATAGTTCATGAATCTTAAACGACAGGACAAACGATCATGCATTGCACAATGATTATATAATTTGTTTTAAATACCTATGTTAGATGGACTCTGCTTATATTTTTCTTCATATAAATCGTTGAATTCATCACTTTCAGTGTCTGATGTCATCAAACTAAGACACTCGGGATGTGATACAGCTACATATAGATTCTTCATTTCCTTTGGTCCAACATTTCGAAATTCAACATCTACTTTCTGGATTTCACCACTCAGTAAGTTTGCATTAACCTCAGAGAATGTCATCTGTAGAGTGTATAGTATAAATTGTTACATAATATTTAACCAATGTCAAAATAATTATGTCCAAGGTAAGAATTGTGAATTGTAAAAATTTCGGATGGATCATTTTACCAATTCCACTTTTTTATTTAATTTCTAGGAATCGGATGTATTTAAGCAAAATCTTTATTTGTCCTTCCTTAGATAGTTAATGTATTTATTTTAGAGGGCTCATGTAACCAATCTTAGGAGAAAAAATTAAAATTTCTGGGGATGCGCGTGCGTCGTCATTTTGTGTTGCGAGTGAACGGTATTTTTACGAGATGAATAGTAAACAGATTGTATAAATTATACATCAAAATGCGCAGAAAGAACTATTAAACAAAGGGTATTTGTATAAAGTATTTCTCATAAATAAGTGAAATATTAGTGATAATGTCATTCTGAAATTCTTCATGATCATCCCTTTTGTAGATATGATATATTTCTCATAATAAATTTCTAAATCTATACTAATATTATTAAGCTGAAGAGTTTGTTTGTTTGTTTGTTTGTTTGTTTGTTTGTTTGTTTGTTTGTTTGTTTGTTTGTTTGTTTGAACGCGCAAAGCTCAGGAACTACTGGTTCAAATTGAAAAATTATGGTTGTGTTGGATAGTCCATTTATCGAGGAAGGCTATAGGCTATATTACATCACGCTACGACCAATAGGAGTGGAGCATCAATGAAAAATGTTGCAAAAAACGGGAAAAATTATTCCTTTTGAGAGCTTCCGTCGCGCGCGCTGCGTAAACGGTTGATGTTAACCAAAAATCATGTATTACGGAATTGTTCCCCTTTAAAAGTTCTAACCAAAAGTCCGCGACAGCATATGTGTATCTTTTAAGGTTAACTTACTATAACCTTTTTTATGACAATCAAATTTGTTCTAACATTATGTACTATTTGCGAAGATGTTTTTTAAACGTGATATTAATCCTTATCAAATTAACAGCCAGTTTCTCAAACGATGATCAAAATCAAAATTATCTAATCACAAGTTAACCATAGATTTGGGTTGCACAACTTCGATTTTGGTTCGGTAACATTGATGTTTCGTTAGCTGACTGACATTGTGTCAAATGGCTAGTTAAACGTATGTCAAACGTAAATTCCGTTTCTCAAAAGATAGTTAGTTTGTAATCTCTTGTCAACCTCATGTTAAATCAACCGTCATGTAATCAGTCGAAGGCGGTCGATTAACCTATGATCAAGTTATAATATTGTAATAATTTCTAATAATATAGTAAAAATATAAGGTTAAAACGTGAGTAAATAAAGTTTAATCAGTTTTCTACTTTCCAACATTGTTTATACATATTTTAGGCAACATTTCAGGTTATTCCGTAAATCGTTTGTGTTCCAAGATGTCATCATTTTCGGATTTATCATTATGTTCATTGTCCAGTTCTAACGAATAACGAGGAAATACATAGAACCCAGAGGACTAGAATATAGTGGATCCTTTTACTTTCTACAATGACAAGGAGCTCCACGATAGGTATCGCTTGTCAAAAACCGTCGTTAGCGAATTGCTTGCTCTGCTCGGACAAGATCACCTACATAAAGAAACTACATAAAAAACTTGTAAAAGTATGTGTTGTTCTATTTTGGTACTGCAACTTTTCACGAGAAGTAGGTAACCATTATGATAAAAAAACGTAATTTTAACTAAACGCGAACAGGCACATAATCACTGAAATTAAAAATGGATTTTCAATTTGCTGTTTTGGAGCCTAACCTGCACATACGTCCAAACAGACGAAAACAGTTATGTTCTTGGTCAAACATCGTTCAGATATCGTATAAATACATGTAGGTAGGTATAGTTCCAATCAAACTTTATGGCGGATCGGAATACAACGCTTTATGCATGCTCGCGCAGGTTCAGTCATATGCCCCTCGCTCCACTGCGTCCCGCTACACCTAAAACTGGTTACTGCGAGGCGACTTGTGCCTATGTTCACATCTGCCATAAAGGTTGATTGGAACTATACACATAGATACGAAATCACAGACGGACACTTCAATTTCATTTATATTAACTCAATATATTGCTTATTTACTGATTTACAGAAACCGAGAGGATTGCATTCAGAGTTGGTGGTTTTGTATAGGGTATTTTAAGACGGTGGGTATTTTTCTAAGCTATTTTCGACATTTTGAGGGTATTTTTGTGGTTGTTATGTAACTATGGATACATTTTTCAAGACCGATATCGTTGCTATGAGATATATAAATATAATATGAAATAATGATAAAGTGAATCAAGTACAGACCACTCACTACATGGGTCGAGGCACAGAAGTTGGTAAGAAACGAAACAACGCTATACGAAAGAGCGAAAAATAAAACCAAACATGAACGAATGAGTTACGTGTGGCCATATACAAAAAAAAAACTGTAATTAGTTGACATTGACATCTCATCAGCTAATTATTGCTTGACAATCGTTTATGCAACTCGTTTGAAATTTGATCATTGATCAAAGTCAAATACCGATTACCTGACTAGGAATTTGACAGGCCTTTGAGAAACTGGCCGTAAATACGTTAGTTGTGTTAAGCATTTCATGCATATTATAATTGCCCTGTACACCATACAATTTAAATTGATATCTTAGCAGATTTTATCGAAATATGAAAACTATAGCGGGAGAAAATAAATTCGCTGTCTGCCTCGGTTCGTTAACTTTTTACTTCCAATCCACGCAATAGACTTTGATACGGTTTTCAGTATTATCTTATTTTCTTATTATCTTATAATCTATTAATCTATATAATAGAAATACTTATTATAAAGCTGAAGAGTTTGTTTGTTTGTTTGAATGCGCTAATCTCTGAAACTACCAGTCGGATTTGAAATTTTTTTTGCCTTTGATAGCCTGAATCTAGCGGAGGGTTATAGGCTATATATATTAAAACGAACTGTGTGTCTATTCGAGCAAATAGGTTTCGGCCAAAACAACTTAACCGATTTTGATGAAACTTTACACATATGGAAAGGATGTAGTCAAAAGTGACATACAGAACTTTTTGTATGTCTGTCTGTACGTCCATAAACCAATTTTAATGAAACATCATAAGTTTGAAAAGAAGGTCGTCAAAACTAACAAATGTTACTTTTTGTCCGTCTGTCTGTCTGTACGTGTATCTGTCTATTTGAGCTAATCTCCAAAACGGCTAAACAGATTTTAAGGAAACTTTGCAGACGGGAAAGAAGGTTGTCAAGAGATTTGACATTAGCCACTTTTTGTCCGTCTGTTTGTCTGTACGTCTATGTGTCTATTCAATTCCATTTTATCTATTCGAGCTAATTTCCACTACGGCTGAACAGATTTTAATGAAACTTTGCAGACGTGAAAGAAGATTGTCAAGAGTGTCATAAGCAACTTTTTGTGTTTTTTTGTGTGTCTGTCTGTCGTTTGTCCACACTGATCTATCAACTACTACAGCCAAAACTACTAAGTCTAGGAAGCTTAAATTTGGAACATAGGTTTATTTTATAACGTGAGCATTAAGTTAAGAAAGGCTTTTTTAGAAATTTCAAACTTAAGGATGGGAATGGAGGGACTCAAATAATGACGTGTTTCAGGGTTTTTAGATTTCCACATTTTAAGGGTGGGATACGGGAGATGAAAAATTGTATCGGTTTTTTTAAAGGGTGGAAGGGGAATGAAGATTGAAAGTTTGAATGGGTGTAACCAAAATTGGTTCCAGCAAAAAGTACGTATAAACCATCTCGAACGTTAATAGTACCTATAACAGGAATTCGTAGTCTACGCAAGCGAAGCTGCGGGCGGTCGCTAGTAATTAATAAACTTGTGCGATAAATACACAAAGCGATATTCACAATGAAACTGGTCTTAATATGTTTTAATGAAAAAAAATATTTATGCACACCATTCAAATATCATAGGAGCTAAGGAGATGGGTTATATAAATGGGTCGCCTGAGTGCGAGCAAAACCAAGCAAGACCGAGCGAGTTAAGGCAACGCATATCATGGTGGTTTGTGCAGATATTTCCTACTTTGGTTTTTATTAATATTTCAATATTTATTGCTTGGTTTGTGAAATGAAATATAAAAAAATTAAATCTCAGATAATTATATTATGTTGTAATATAATAGCGAATAATTTATGTTCTGTGCTGTGCCAAACTTCAGTGATGGCCAAAAACATCATAACAGTATTTTGTATTAATTACTTAATATACTTACACTATAAATATAAATAAAAAAACAGAGTCTGCGCGAATATTATTACCACTGATTCACAATATTTAAAAATGTATGCCTAATGCGTGTCGGTGAGTCATCCCTTTACAACCAGGTACATACAGCAGTGAGGTATTATAACAGGTGGCCAGGTGAAAATCAATTAATGCGATAGAGTTACCTGTAAACAAGGCGCGCAAGGCGTCACGATAATTTGTAACCGCTTATCTGTGCCAGTTACTTTTAGATACTGCTTCCCTGTGACTGCATTACCATTCCCTGGATCCTCGTATGTTTTGGTGCTCGTCAACCTGAAAATAGCACACAAGATTACAAAATTACAGTTTACTTAACCGCAAATTGTATATTAAACGACAAGAGATGCGTAAGTTCGTCTATGTACTTTATCATTTATAATAGAAAACTGAGACATTGAAAATAATAATAACGTGATGGCTTGCTACATACGGTACGGTACGGCACGGCACGATACGATACGGCGCGACAATTTTTACTGCTTATAGACTTCACAAAAACCAAGAGGAACAAATGAATCCATACATTGTCAAAATTCCTGAATTATTTTATTTTATTTGTATGGAAAACCAACAGCACAACACAGCAGCAGCAATTAACTTATTGAAAGACATAATAGCTACAAAAGGCCAATAACAGGTTCTCACTTATAAATATACAGTAGAAAAAGAACAATTATATGAGTACACGTTTTTAGGACATCAAACATAATTTTTATTTCCATTAATGACTGTCTATATCAATAACTTACTTATATGCTAATCCCAGCAGACTCAATTCACCCACTTGTAATGGTGTAATTGAAAAGTACAAGAATTTCTTGGCATCACCATCTAAAATCAAGGACTTGACCTTTGGACATGAAACAGTGTTGCACTCCAGCGCAGTGCCTGACGCTATGGAAGTTTCATTACAGTACACTTCATTTGGTTCATTGGAACATTTGAATTGCCATAGAAGTTCAACATCCTTCAATGTCAGTGATATTTTCAAGGGATTGTGTAATAGAATCGACACTTGTATAGGTTCTGTAAAAAGGTTTATCAGTTTTCACTTAAAATTGTATTTTTATTATCACTACATATTATAAAACAAAATCCCCCGCCGCGTCTGTCTGTCAGTCTAAGCGCGATAAACTCAAAAACTACCGAACGTATTTGCATATGGTTGACACCAATGGACGAAGTGGTTCAAGAGGAAGGTTTATGTGTATAATTAATTAATGCTTTATGCAAATGAGTTGAAATATAACGATTATTGTTGAAGACGTCGGAAAAAATCAAGTCGATTGGGAGCTTTTATCGAAAACGCTAATCCTTTTGTGATATAACAAAACAACGTAGGGAGGAATTGTTCCTCTTTTTATAAAATTAAAGAAAAGTCCGCGATGGCATGTTTATCTTTTATGGACAGTTTACTATACCTACTTTTATGTTTAAAAAATGGTGTCATATCATGTGGTAATTGGAAAGCAATTTATACGGATACAATATTAATCCTCAAGTCAAGGATGTGCGACTTCAAAAACGTGTGTAAGGTGCTGTGTACAAACTTTTTTAAATTGTAGTTATTTCGGTTAAAAATTTTAATATTATCATAAATATGTATCTTTATGGGCGGAATATCAATACAAATTATATCTTTTTGTGGATATTTTCTATACTATTTATGAGAATTCAGGTCATGTTAAAACTCATGACAATTCCAGGTTTTCCATGTAAGTGATAATTCTAGCACAGATTTTGAGCTTTGTTCCACTTTTTTCACACCACATATTTACATTTTTAATGAATATCAGAATTTGTATTCATGAGTGTGGAATAATTATTTTCTGAATACGATCAAAAAACTCACCTCCCTGCGGCACGATGGGGTTTGTACTATTATCCGTGTTACCCATATGTAAGTTAATGGTTGGTTTGAAAATCATGGGTACATTGCCTTGTGCAATTTGAACTAACATTTCTTCCATCTTACACCACTGTTTGTCGGTGGCCGGCAAAGATTTCTCGGCTTCGTGTAGCGTTATGGAAGTAGCGGGAGTTCGACCGGGCGAAGATAATGGCGCCATGCCCACACATAACACGGCGGTGGCGTCATTCTCTATCAATGGTAACACCAACGGCGGCAAGGTACTCTTGAATTCTTCTGAACTTTCAACCCATTGCTGGAGATATATATATAATTATGTTTTAAGACAAAATAAGATAGAAAAATAAAGAAATTTATAAAACACCCAAGTTCTAATGTAAAATTAGCCATTTTTATAATTAATTCTATATATTAAAGTGTATATATTTTCAAAGTTATAGGAGGTTTTTCATTAAATTTAATTTCACACTCGTTTTAAGAATGATTACATTTTCATAAGTATTGTCATCTAACAGTATTTTTCTATTTATTACCGTGTGTGCCTGCATGTACTCTCTCAGCAAAGCTAGCTGTTGAGGGGCTGGTTGCGGGGAGTGCGGTGAGAGAGGTGCGGCGAGCCAGGCCACCGCCTCGCTTGTTAGCCTGAGTCCACCTGCCAAGCGTCCCAACGCGAACTGCACGTGGTCCACGGCCAGACGCCAGCCATTGTCGGCGTAAACCTACACCAACACATTACACAATGATAAACAATATATTTAAATTCATCCGGCAAGGTATGAAGCGGTTAAACTTGTAGAAAATGGTTCTTAGGGCACTTATCATAGACAAAACGGATCACTCGTCACAGCCACAAAAGTGACAAACTGTAAACTACAATTTCTATACATTTTGTAGGCATTCACCGCGCACGTACGTCCGGTGGCGGCTACAAGCTACGACAGTATTCACCACTCGCTTCTTGTGGCCGCAACCACTTTTAACTGTAGAAAATACCTAATTTACGAATGCACTTATATGCTATTGTGGACATACAGGGTTTGCCCAACAGATTATGTTTAGGAATATTATTACCCGTCATACAGGATATTTTAATCAAAAAGCAGTGTCAGCATTATCACTTGGATGCGCCCACGCCGTGGTTCCACATGGTCCTCTAATTCTTGTGACTGATGGTAACAAGATACATTATGCATAGGCAGTTGATAGTCACCCATAGCAGCTGAGTAATGTATGTGACATTTATATGAAAGTTATAATGTAGATTCGTTTTGCCATTTAAAAACAACATAATGTGTGAGGCCAACATGTAAAAACCTTTCCTTGAAAAATAGTAAGAATAAAAGAGTCACTTTTCATAAACAAGTCCACGTTAAGAGTATAATTATTATAATGAATTAAACGAACGCGCCATGATAATTGTTTTTCTCTATGGCAATAACATCTGCGCCACAGAACCATAGCCATGCATTATCTTCGATTGACATGAGGATTTACATACAATTTTACTATGTCTGTTGTGTGATATTTACAACCGAGTTAGCGTAAAAGAGAAAATATTATACAACAGAATAATGTGAAAAACAGAGATAGCTATATGGTCAAGAAGTTTCGAAAATTCTCAAAGAAACGAGCCGTGACCGAAGCCATTTAACATGGTCTCTCTCTGTCGGTAGGATTAAATTTACCAGTACTATCTTTTTCTTTGTTCTTGCTGAAATAGCTCTTTTCTGGCTATGGTGAACAATCTATACATAGTAATATATCTATGAGAGGAACATGCATCATTAGGGAAGCATTATATGATATTGACTACATCTACTGCTCATTTACAAGTCAACAGTTGCGTCATTTGTTTCTCAAAATTCAGGGTAGGTAACAAAAAATATGTAGTCTATATTATGTAAAGATTATAATGATTTAAAATATTACAATATTCATTTAAAGATATTTTAATGCTTTTAAATCTGTTATTTCGAATTTATATTTAAAATAATCCCAGATATCCTTTTTTAATTTTTTATATGTATTTTTTTAAAAGCAAAAGTGAACCATTGTTGAACATGTTAATGTACAATCACAGACAAGTCAACCTTATAGACCACGCTTTGACAGGGAGTAGCATTCGCCAAGGCTATGTAGTGACACTACATAACTACGTCGCTAGTGAGCCGTCAGTTGGAAGCACGTTGGAAGCCATTAAATTGTCAATTTTGAACGAGCCAATGAAAACTAGCCGACCTCTTACCGCCTAGCCGCCAAGGCTATGTAGTAACACTACATAACTACGTCGCTAGTGAGCCGTCAGTTGGAAGCACGTTGGAAGCCATTAAATTGTCAATTTTGAACGAGCCAATGAAAACTAGCCGACCTCTCCCCGCACCCCGCCACTTTTTGGCGATTTCGTTTTCGTACTGACGTTTATTAAAGCGTGGTCTATAGGTTGACTGGTCTGTGTGTACAATATAATATAAGAGGTACTGAGTGATAAAGGTTTTAATTCAATACTATAACATTGTACCTGATATGCTTGCTTGTAACATCTGTAGGCGTGTTTCTTTTGAGCTGCTTTTGAAAATCTATGCCCAGCCAGCACCATATGGAATGCATACTTTCTGTGCATCACGTGTGCCGGTGGACCCGCGAGGAAACATAGGGATGCCTGGAAAGTTTTAATATTATCCTTGTTTAAAATAAACCAAATTAAAGTTAGCTATAAGCACAATCTTCAGCTAATATATCAATTTCATTCAACCTTGTACAGGACAGCTTATGGCGCTCTGTGCTAGTGATTTTCAATTTTGTTCCACTGAATTATTGAAGTGATAACTTCTTTAGGCAAACTTTTTCTGAACATCGAACGAAACTGAACCGTCACGCACTCAGTTCGGTGATGCTAAATCAGGGATACGCGGCTTCAGTCGGTCGGTGACGTTTACTGTGTTACAAAGGGTGTATCATTTCAAGAATAACGTTTTATTATTATGTTTTATAATTCACGTATGTTTTGTATATAAATCTGTGTAATATTTCAAGTGTATACAATGTATGAATACAATTAGTATTTAATACTTTATTCGAGAGTAGTATAATATAATACATGCATGTTATTAAATATTTTTGTGTAATTTTCACTTCTATGTATTGTCATAAACACATGCACTCTTTGTTTTTTTGGTATTATATACTCATAAATAGTGTTGACTTTCAAATTAAAATGTATAGTCTAACAGTATACTTAAAGTGAGCAATGAACCACCAATGGATTCTTTTCATTCTCAGCAAGTAATAATATAGCATATATATAGGTTTGTCCAAAACTCACTAGTTATGTACTTACCTCACAATGAACATTTTTATCAAAAACAATTTCATATATCTGTCGTTTATGAAAAAATAGCAGTAAAATATAACTTATAAATATTGATTGACCTTCTTTAGTATATTACATTGCTATTGATAAAACTTCCGAAATATTTTTCTCAAAATTTTCATCTATTATATTACCAATTTTTGCCTAGTAAGATTTATGTCGTGTTGATTAGATAGATTGACTTATCAATGTTTTCTGCGTTTGTCATCTAGTATTGTAAAATGGCAAGATTATAGTATTACAGCAAAAAAATCCATTTTAAATAATGTATTCATTATTAACCTATTTGCTGCTCATTAACCATATTTGGTCAGATTGAAGGTCACAACCCGTATAATTAACAGAGACAGTTTCTTGATAATGATTGATGACTAGTTAAAAGGTTAATCAATCGAATATCTTGAATTAATTGCATATAATTCTAATAATAATGACTGGGATATCTCACACTCGTTCATCTAGGTCCCAAACGAGGCAGAGCCTGTACTATAGGAATTTGACACCTGATAATACATGAATATTTTTGTATATGATATATAATAAAGTAAAAATTTTCTGAAGCTAACAACCCTGGCGCAAGTGAAGCTGAAACATCATTACAATAATCCGATATCCCGATATTGTTTGTCTTTATCTATAACATAGAGAAATGATTCTCTACTATATATAAATAGTACTAGTAGTGATGTCTATCGTGCTCCACCTTTGCCCTCTAATTATAAAATTTTAAATCATGGATACTACTAGTATTGCCACTTGCCACCTTTTGCAATGTCAATCAAGTATAATTACATTCGCAATCCTACATTTTCTTGACTAGGAATAAAGATTTGGGGCGGGGGGTATTACCAATACAAGTTTACCTGTGAGAGGTGGCATTGTAAAGAAAAAAGTTATGAATCACATGTTAGCATTTTCATTAGTGTTTTACTCTTGATTAGTCATTTTATTAATAAAAAGACAAACCATAATTTTGAAACATTTAGTAATTAAATATAGGTTTTTAATTAAAATAGCCTTGCCAGGATTAATGTCGGGAATCATTTCAGGTTTGTTTATTTATACATTTTATCAAGAAAATGGATAGGGGGTCCGCACAATCTAAGTTAAGATCTTGTACCATTAGTTTTGACACATGTTAAATTTCGTATTGCTTGTATCAGTGGTTTGATTAATTTTTTTTTAGATATTTCAAATATTCAATGAATTAATTGTTATAGTAGGTCATTTAATTATTTCCTTTGTTGAAATTTGCGTTCGTCACTAAATATATACATATACAGATATTTTACACCAAGATATGGAACAAATACACATGGTTATGAACACAAATATTTGTCCCATCAGTCAAAGATTGGTTAATGGTGACCATAAATATGACACCAACTTTAAGTAGCCTTGTTGCAACTGATGGACAACCTTATATCCCATTTGAATTAATTAAAATTTATAAAATTTAGGATCAATCACCTGTTCTAGTAACATAGCGCTTCGTAAGTCACTGTCCTCGGAAGTCATGCGGATAAGTTGCTTAGCAGCTTCGCCGTGTAGCCCACCACTAGTCAAACATAGCACGGAAAGTAACGTCGCACGAACTGCGTACTGGACCATCCTTAAACAAATAAAATGGATTGAATGGATGGATTTAATAATGGGACATCGCTTCGCCACAAATAATTTACTCTGGGCCGCCATCACCCCTAGCGCTCACTGGTTGGATTTTATCCAACTCTAGAATTGGATATATTATTTGTAGATCTCCACTATTCATAAATAAAAGCCAAAATATGTTACAATAATAGCGTATAAGTTGAGGAAGCCCCTTTACAATGAATTGCTTTGACATTTTTTCATTAGTATTACAAAACATGTCTATCTGTTAATAACTCGAGAATCACTAGTTTGGTTTACATAATTCTGTTTTTAGTATATACATTAACTGATCAGGTTTTAGTATCCATTTTATGGTAGATAATCTATGATATTAGCAGTAACAATTTTAGTTCATCATGTCGTAAGATGGTGATATCCGAGGTGCCAGCTGGATGGGTGGTAACTATTGCCTGGCGGCACTCGGTCCAGTGAAGACGTACATCGTGATTTTACTATAAAAATTACGATATATGTCCGGGGGACACCCGGATTGGTCCACGCGGGGGAAGCCGCGGGGGAAAGCTAAACTGTATTAAAAGTTACCAATAATAGAAAATAATAGTAATGCAAAACCAGAACACTCAGACTCAATAATCATAACGATTTCATAATATTTGTGGAATAATTCTGAATCACCTCATTAGTTACGGCCGGGCCACGACCTTGCCGCTATCAACGGAAACTAAGCGCGGCGCGGCAAGCGGCAAAACAAATGTATAGGAACCGTATGAAACATGCCACGCGCCACCGCATTCGGCGGCGCGGCTCGCTCTTACATGTCACCCCACAAAGTTGTGGTCCGGCCTATATAAGTTACCTTCAACCTTTCAACACAATTAAATAAAATTATGTAATAATTCAACAGACTTTGCAAACATACACATACATCTAGTCATACACTCACCTACACGTATTCAGATATGTCACTATGCTCTCCTCCATATAACCGTACGTCTTCCGCGTAGGTTCACCAGCCATAAAAGCACTCAAGGCGGCCATTTCAAGGGCCCCTGCATAGCAAAGCCACGCTCCGTCGGCATTGAATTCACGCTTGGCTGTGTGATACGCGTCGAATGCCCTTTGCCACTGTCCACACATGAACCACAAGTCACCTAGGCGGCGTAGTTGTAACTCTGGGCATTCGCTTGAATAGCTGAATTATAAACAGAATTTTTTTTACAATTTAATTCTTATCTATCCATCAAAAGGTAGTCTGGAAGAGTTTATTATATTATTTATTATTAAATTAGGTACAAGGAATAAATTTATATAATAACATGAACCAAAGTAGAAGCAATTACGTAAGTATAACGTAAATTGTAATATTAAATATTTGATTTGAATTTACCCTCAAATTATCATATTTCCTAAACTTTCTTCAAACATACAAATATGTAAAAGTTATATTTCCTTTATGTACCAACTCTGGAATCTTACTGATGGATACTGTGACAAATGAGAATGCAGCAGCGTCTTTTCTACTGCTCACTTTTTACTTGGTGACATTGCATCTAAACAACACATTTACAATGTTACACAGTTAATAAATAATAATAAAAAAAAACATACATAACAGTGTTGGTGCTGGTGTTGGTGCCAGGTTTGTTAGAGCCAAACCATCGTTTGGTCGCGGACAATAATGATCTACTTACTCCTTTTCTATTAGCTACCTATAAAATTCAAAGAAATCTATAATTAATATTAATGAAGAAACATGGAATCTTTATTCGGTTGCATGATTCATAAATTATTACCCACCACTTCATACATTTGAGATATTTGTTTCTCAAAATGAGGTAGTAAAGCTTTGGAAGCATAGTCTTTTAGGAACTGTTTGATAGCTTCAATATCATTTTTGTTTAATGCTGTCCCGTGAACTGTCATGGGACTGGTTGTAAATGATTCGGATATGTTCGTATTCATGCTGACACTTTCTGTGCTGCCTGAGAAGGTGTTGTTCTGAAAAATTAAACTACAGTTCATTACGTATGACAGACAATTATTTAATCAGAACCCTGTTAATTATTACTATAGAGTCATGATAACCAAGTCAGGGACCAAACAGTGATTGTTTACTCAGATATGACCAGCCACACTTTCATATCTGGGTATTTATAACCATAAATAGATGAAATGTTCCGTTCCGTTCCGTTCCAATGACTCATCAGCCAGCAGTTCTGCTGCAAGGACGCGGAGGTCCGAGACACCAATGAGCCATAGTAGATAGGACAGAGTGTAGGTAGGCTGCAGTGGGGATATAGGAATGACGGGAGGTTGAGCCGACCCGAATACCAGTATCGTGAAGCCAGCATGGGGAATATAGATACTATATTTGGTGTGTAACATATAGAGGATAGGATAGTATTCACTGCAACCGTGGGAGTTCGTTTCTTCGAAGCCCGAAGTCGTTAACTAGGTGTATTCTGTTTCGGAGTCTGGCTCTGTATCGGATTTCTTCTGCCATTATTTTTAGTGTTGTTCTGTTTACCGCAGTTCTTTTTCAGTATTCCTTGTCGTAGTTTGTGTAGTTATTGATGTCATGATTTACGAAGCACTTACATGTATGAATGGGACGACCTATATTTTGTTTTTCTTCATTGCATTAGATGAGGTGTTTTCTTCTTAGCATATGTCCATAGTAGGAGAATTTACGTACTTTCATAGTCTTTGTTATTGTTTTTCAGCCTAAAATTTACCAGATTTCTTTGTTAAGTGTATTTTTTTTTCCTACTTCTAGCATAATCTTCAAAATATACGGTTCATTTCGTCAAATATACGGTTCAAGCTTTGGCTTTTGCTAGCTCGGTCAATTTGAGGCCGTAAGTCATGGCTCGGCTGGTGAGATAACCCTTTTGTAAATGAGCTTTGCGATTTTAATTCTAGTTAGCTTTGTTGAATACACTGTAAGAGAATTTTGAGATAGGTTACGACTTTCTTACATCTAGTTTTTATAGTAGCTTTTTTGGCTCGCGTTGTTGTTACATAGGTGCCTAGGTACTTTATTTCCTGAACTGGGCTTGTCATTGCGTTTCCTAGTAGAACGAGGCTTTCTTTGTCGACGGACTGAATGGGTCCCGTATGACAAACTTGGTTTTTTTTCTTCGTTTAAAACTACTCTTCTTGTTTTCAACAGTTTTTTTTATTTCGTTTAGTATGCGGTCTATAATTACAATATATTTTTTCCTATTAGAATTAAGTCATCAGCAAATGTTACGAGTAGTATCAGTGGAAGTTTAATTTTGTTGTCTTGATCTTAGAGAAGCTACCTCCTATTCCAGTGGTCGATTCGTTTTCATTTGAAGCTCGCGTTTTACTTTTACCCCAGATTATTTTGTGATTGGATTCTATAATTTTTGCCTGTTCTCATTTCACAGTACCAAAAAATATTTTTTTGTTCCTGATTATAATGTAATCAATTTGCGACTTACTAGAGCCTAGCTTCCAGATAACTACCTGATGGACGACCGTTGGACGAACGAACGGACCGTTCTAATTGGATTTTTGGTGAAGAAGTGTTTCTCTTATTAGCCTGGATTGCAAATCGTTCACGTCTTCTATTCCTACGTGTGTATTAAAATCCTTTGAAATGAAAGTATTTGCGTTTTTTGCAGCTGCGTACATTCTAGGTATCGATACGAAGTAACACTGACTCGCACTCTTTTGTTATAAGTTTCGTGGTATTTGATATCCTGAGTAACCTTGGACCTGTCACGTCAGACGAGTTGGACGTATTTACTGAAAAGAGTAATCGTATGAATGTTTCATCTTCTAACTTCAAAATTTGGGTTACCGATTTTTTTTAATGTAAAACTGGTTTTAAATGTTTAGTGTTTTTGGAAGAATTTCTAAGCTCTCAGTGCTGTAATTTTTATGTATCGAATTAGGTATGTTTTCCTTGTATGATTAAAGATTTTCGTTATATTATTACACTATCGTAATGGTTGTTCTCGTAGTGTAGATGCGCATATTTGCTAGAACAGGCCACCCAGACAGTTTACCTAATATTAATATATTTATTTTAGGTGAATGAATAAACACATTTACCTATTAGGTAAGTATATAACATTTCTTGCAGGTGATAATAATATTCTGTCCTCCCCAGAAGCCATCGCGCAACTGATTTTGGGTATATAAGTCAACTTTGTGCGTTTTGTGACAGCTTCAAACTGTGATAGAAATTATATAAACAAATCTTCGGCTATCCGCTTCTGACACATTTTCGTTGGGCGCGTTATGCCTACAGTGTTTTTTTTTTGTACCCCATAATTGCTTAGTAAAGAGAAAGCTTGCAAAAGGTCTTATTGTCCTGAGACAGAGCCCGGGAATGGGAAGACCTTTTGGTTTCTTAAATAGGTAGTTTTTTTTTGTTATTATTCCTGACGCCTGACATGTGCTATGACGACATGTTCTAAATAGTATTATTTTCTATTATTCGGTGTTCAATTTATTTGACTGTATTTCATCTACTGTACTTAATGCTCTCTGATTTGTATGAATCGTCGTTAGCTTTTTTCACCTCTGTTTTGTTTCGAACCAGTGTGGCATATTCGTGGTTTCTCAGTTGTAGCAGCCCGTACCCGTATCGTGCCTGAGCATAGTTCTTGAAGCTACATTAGTGTATCTTCACCCCTTCCTCATAAGTCTTCAGTATGTTTTCCAATGCACGTTTTGATTTATTTTAATTTTTAATGTATTATTTTACTAATATCCAAAGTTACACTATCTTTTGCAACTCAGGTATAAAGAATAAGGAGTTTTTGGGTAGGTTTTTTTTTTATTGGCACATGTGTTCTATTGTTTCGGGTTCCGGCCGACAGCGTGTCCTTGAATCTTGAAAAAGTTTCTCTTGACTCTTGTCGGACTGCATTGCTTGTTTGTTGAAAAATAAAAATTTCGAATCGTCGAAATCGAAGAAGTGATTTTGGTTTTCTTATTGTTGACATATCAAAAAGTAGATAGAAAACAGAGTAGCATAATCATAATTAATATTAATAAACTAACAACTTCCGTTGATACACTTATATCATTTTATATCAATTATATCAATTAAGTTATTATAAACACGTATTCATTGTTCTTTTTCTCTGCTGAGGAAATATACTTGTGTATTATATAGATATAATATATATATATATATATATATATTAATTTCCTAAAGTTTATCTTTAAGTAATAATCAATACTATTTAAAAGTACACTCTAATATCCTATTTTGAAATAACAAATTATAATAATATAGAATAAATACGACTAATTTAAAATAAATATACCACAAATTTACTTACAATACTATAACTAATTCTTAAAAATGGTGATTAAACAAAACCAATCCAATAATCCACCCCTCGTCGCCCCCGACGCAAACGCGCCCATGATGATACTCATCGCATTACCGTCTCTAGTTATTTATTATGAAATATGTTTTTTACAGAGTAGGTGAAATTTCAGTTTCGTTTAAGTACGATACGATCTCAGCCGGACTTTTAATACTTTTTTTATGTTTATGGATTTAAACTTTATATTCAGTCAAACATTCAAAACAAAATCAAACAACTGCATCTCATTTTAGAAATTTCGACACACAAACACATTAAAAATTAATCAATTAAATATAGGATTTCGTTAAACATAATTGTTATTACATAATGGAACGATCTCACCAAATGAATAGGTATGAAGTTTCGCTGTCGCTGCAGGTAGGTACCTAACTGCGCCGGCGACGCCGATGATATTTCGGTAGATATCACGCACTGGACTTCGCAACACTATTTTATAGCTAACACGTTTGCACATCCAATTATTCTTAATAATTATATTTGATTTAATTATTTAACCGAAAATTTAAGTAAGATAGACGCGATAGTTTATTACGCACAAGGGTACAAGGGGAGTCGGCGTCCGTCCGCTTCAAGGGTTGAAACGAAACTCCAACCATAAATAGATGAAATGTTAATTGAAATTCATATGAATTTTTTAAATTTATTTAACAATAATCCATAATGTGTAACAATACGGTACTGTAATAAATAAAGTACATTGCATATACTACAGTCACTCTCTTTAATTTCCGTTTCTCTATTTCATAGATGAAATAATGATATGCTATATAGGTATTATCGCAGATTTAATTTCCTTTCCACTAAAGTTCCATAAATGGACGATATTGATTTTACTTGCCGTTTAAATATGATTATGATGAATTTACTCATAAAACCTTACGTGAAAAACTTAAATTAATTTGTTATTTATATTTAGATTTAGTCATACTTGCAAACTGTTGGCATTGTCATAAGCATCAGTATCTTCAACAGGACTTAAAGGATGCAACACTTCTGGCTGGACAACAACTGTTGTTTCTTCAATTGCTGCTGTAAGATAAAAGCACTTCAATTTTCTTATTTATTTTCTAATTTGTTGGTTAAATGCAGTAGAATAATATTTAAACAGGTAGTGTGTTTAATCACAATGACAACTATCAGAATATTTTTTTTTTAGTAATTTTTTTTAAGTCATTCTATGCATGCATTATTATTAATTTGTTTTTTGTGGTAGTATTTAAAGGATTAAACAGACCAGAGGTGACATTTGACGGGAGTGAAGACACAGCACGAGCATCAACCGGAGTTCTAGGCAAACTATTATATCCCGATATTGGTTCATTCTGTAATAATGAAAAATATTTATATCAATAGAAATATAATATTATCATTTGTATACAAAACAGCCTATTGGCCGAGTTCTCGGAGTTGGTTCCATACATTTTCACCAACTTAGCTAATTTGGATGTGGACATCAGTTCAAAAAACATAAATACCCAAAGTTTACTTTATTTAAAAAAAAATTGTAACAAGAAATTAGATACATAAAGAAATTTATTTTAAATATATCCCATGAACTGTCATACCGATTAAAAAAATTAAATATGTTATTGAACAAAATTATATGTAAAGTAGGTACTGAAGGTTATTAAAAACATGAAAATCACTCACATTAGTGTCAGGAGTCCGGCTAATGTATGGTGCCCATGGATCAAGAGCCACATGTTCTCCATCTGGCTCACCTATACTTTTAGAATTAATACAAAGGAAAAAAGAATTGTTGGCACCATATATTTGCTTCACTTGTTCAAATAAACTATCGGCTCTGAAAAAATATTACAAATACAATTTTTATATTTCCACATTAAAATTAAGTATAAACTATTAACAGGTTCCCTGTCCCAGTCTCATTTGAATTTGAACAGTTTGCGTTCATTGTTTGTTTTTCGTTTTTATTTATTAATTTTAATGAAATACACAAACACCTGCTAGGTTTTCTTCTTACCTATAAAATCGTCACAAGTCCAGTACTCAGTAGTCGACTCGAACATGACGTTCATATTGTGAAACCACATTAAATTAACATTGATTTTTGTATAATTTCTGATACACGAGCGTAGTAAAAAAAATTCTTATGTATCAAAAACGATACAGAGACAGGGAACCTGTTAACATTCATCAATATAACAAGTCTATGTTGAGGGCTTTATTTTTATCTTTTGGTAATAGAACCAAAAAAAGAATCCACTTACTTTTCCTTACTTTGAGAAGATACATCATGTAAAAGAATATACGACTTCAATATATTACTACTGAACCATTTTGGTAATTTAGGAGGAGTTATATTTTGTAGCACAGCAAGCTGTTGAAGCAAGTTGTTAAAGGTCTCAGTCACATTGTCATCAGATGTTGTGGCCACCAAAATACAACTAACAAAGTGTTTAGTAAATTCATGGTCTGATGGAAACTGTACTTCAAAATATGTTTCTCTCCATGCATCAAACCATGGTGTTGCCAGTGGTATGTCGAATTTATGAGTACCTGAAGCATAATAAAATTCTGAATTAATGTATTTATAAAATACTGCTAAGGTATCATTATTGAGTTAAATCCTAAAAAACACTATTCTTATTTAAAAAGTTTGTAATGAACCTTAGAAAAACTTTAATTTACGAATTAAATTAATTCATTTGATCAAAGCAAACCTGAGTCAGTTTAAGGAGACATTAAGATATGAACAGCTTGATCACTTGACTGTTCATTGTCTGTATTAGTTTAATCATTAATATGTATATGAATATTACATTTGATTCAATTATCCATCTACAAATGACCACACCTGTAATGAGTAGATGCTGAACCAAACCCGATGAGCAGTTTCGATTCTGGATTGATAAATGATTGATCAATCTTACTCTTAAATATATACACAAACACATATCAATTGACTTTCTTTTAAAATGACAAAACAATGTGGGTATTTCATAGAAAATCATTATTTATGCATTAAGACATAAATTTTAAAATGATGCCAGAATACAATTGTATATTACAAATGACCAATAAAAATAGAATTTTTAGTTTAGAAAAAAAGCCTATGCAACCATGGACGTACATAGAGATACCATGTTATGACAATAAAATGTGAGCAAAAAATATACACCACAGACCAAATATAAGTACGCCATGTGGTCTTGACATATTCACTGTGAAGTAGAATATAGTGTCAAATACTATATAAACCATTACTCCAAGATAAACACTATGCTTTAATACGTGCAACCTGGCCGAAAAGATGGCAACACGCGACAACCGACAAGCGATTGGCTTGAAATGAAATGTTTTTTTATGTTTCCGTTGATTTCCATTTAGTATCATTTAGTTAAAAGTGATTAAAACTATTTTTAGATAATTATTTAAATGTATTAATTAAGGCTCATGTAAATAAAATTAATGAAAACATCAATACCAGAAAAAATGTAAAAAATTTAAAATTTAAGAAAGTTACGGACATTTTCTTATTTTATTTCCTACCTAGAGCCATCATCTGTGTACTTTATTAAACCAAAATAAAAACTACATAACTGATTTATTTATTTATTTATTTATTTATTAAAGTTACACCATCGGTTCATAACTATAGCTATAAAAAAAAATATTACAACTGATCCTAATATATGTATATACAAAGGAATCCAAACTGTGTACAAATAAATTAACTTTAAATAATATTTGGCAGTGCCATCGTTGGGTGTGGAGATGCACACCCAGAGGTGGTGCTGCTAATTTTGCTGCCAATAGAATGTATGGGAAGCTTCCAGAGTTGCATGTATTCATCACATAATGTTTATATAGTATTTGATAGTGTGCCAACTACCCTGATTCAATGGGGATGTCCCGTTTTCAGCCATTACGTCCCACATCCCGACAACAGGACTTGCTGTATGCTTATTGTCCCATTTTTCAATCTTTTATAATGCTGTAAATTCTAATCACACTATCAGATATAATTTTATTTTAGTCAAATAATTGCTGTACAATCTGTAATATATTTTTGTCATTATAATAAATATTAAAGAAAATTGAGACAAAAACTTATTTTATCAATAGACATATTTTAAATTTGTATATTGTTTTAATTTCCACTGGAAATTGTTCACCTTTTGTTTTTTATTTCTTCTTGAAATGTTATTCAAGTAGTTTCACTTTTATTTTGTCCGTCCTGACTTTCTTTCTATTAAACCCTGAAAAACTCATTTTAAGAGTTAACAACCCCACACGTACAATTTGTAAAGGAAAAGAAAAAGATTCAGAATTTAACTTTCATGTGTAGTTTAGCAAAATTGCTTAAACGAATGATTATTTTATATCGTCTGAATCTCTGAGTCTATTACTTTATTTTACATTTTAGATCGTTTCAAAATAAAATTACCATCTACCAAAGGCAAGTTTTTATGGCTATAGATGTCTTAGATAGTTTTCACACTTGTGACCTAGGTTTTACTTCTGGTGAAAAGAACAAAAAATGATGTAAGAGGTTCATTTTTATAGTTCTATACGCCTTTGTGATTGAAATACCACTTTATTGATTAATATAGTGTTATCAACTTTATAAATGCTTTGTAACAAGAAAAGAATTTCATAGCACCAACAGAAAAAAGATTAATATACAATGTAAATTCTTTTTATCATCATGTTGCTTTTGGGAAAAAAATATTTTCGTCAACTTAATATTGTTCCACGTACCTATTTCAACACACACTGTTTTTTCAGTATAATTTAATATTACAGCATTGTTCAATTGTTTTCTGGCTTCTGTAGGCTGTGGTGGCTTCCAATTTACATCTCTAACTATAAGTTTCCAATTTTTGACTGTACATTGGCTTCCTGCAGGATCTCGAACATGACCTACGAAAAAGTTAAGACTAATTAGGACACTTGTAATAGCAAAGTTAGACATTATTGGGTCGCTTTTCAATACTGCCTGATGCAAATCGTGTTTATAACAATGATCAATTTTTAATTCCACCATAGGTTGATATTTCACCATTTCAAAAAAATTGGTTAGAGCAGGTTTAGCCAAAGAGCAAAGCTGAGTGGAGCGACAAGCCACCAAGAAGCCCTATAAATTTTCTTCACATTTCCATTTAAAAATATTTACTGCCTGAGGTTACTACATCCCTTCCCTATATGCCTGATTACATATTTGTCAACTTTACACTAGGCAACATTGTAAAGTGCTACCAATTTGAGAAATAATGAAGCTGAGAATAAAGCATATTTTACACAGTATAACATAGAAGTAGCGAAACACGCCCGTCCTACTTTGCACAAGAACCACAGCTCGTTATCAACAGGGTGACCGCTCATACACCCCATTAATAGTAGTGCATACAGCCACCGGTTGTTAATCGGCAGATGGCTGTTAGCGAGTATTTCATTGCGAAAACGCCGAATTATGCAGTGTAATGTTGTAAAAGCACATTCAAAAACAAAAACCAGCATCAAGTGGTTTGACTTTTCATGTATAAATATAAAATTGTGCGAACGCGCAAATGCGTCTCACGTTTTATTCAGTGGCGGAAGGGTCGTTTCATCACATGAGATTTCATACAGTAAATGTCTTATCGTGTCTTTAGTGGGGAGGCGGCGGAGAGCTTTGCTATCTCTATGCAGTGACTTGATATTAGTTTCTAAATATGCCACTAAATGACAGTAACTTATTGGTTAATAAAGTTCTTGTGTTTTATGGCAATAAAGACAGGTGTCTGTATTTACGGCATTGTTGAATAGAAATGATAATGGCATTTAAGAAAATCTATGTAAAATAGCTATGTAAAGAACCACCCACATTTTTTATCACATTATCACTACTAGCTAGGGGCTTCTTTAGGAAAGAAATAGTCATTACACGAACGCAATGAACAGAATAAATTGTAAACCTACCTTCCCAGTCTAAAATCGTAAAAGGTTGTATTAATTCAACAAATGATAAGTTGTTCTTTGAAACTATACTATCCACTTTGGAACCACACAGCACAGCAATAATAGGTGAAAATGAATTTTGGATAAATTCTTGCGCTGTCTTTGCGGTACGAATCATAGTGCTGTACGTTTGAAGATTTCGTATTAATAATGATTAACGCTTTAGCATTTTAGAATTTATATGATATTCTATCCTGATTCCTATCAATTCCTATTACACCCTATTTTTATTAGTATTGCATTTTATATTCATTCACTTCACCACACTTCACTTTACTTTGCATTTTTGAAATTGATTTCAATTGATTGATAACATGACATTTCAAATCAAAATTTGACAATCAGCCACGGCCACAGCCTTTGGACCAAAGAGTAAAATACAAGACCATAGCAAATGAAAGGTTTCTGGGCGAACATTAGTGCAACATGGCTTTAACAATAGTAAATTAATTGTATGGACTTTCTCATATTTCGAAGAGCCCAAAAAATATCATGTGGAACGTAGCAAGAGCTACGTATCACTTAGATATCACTTCAACCACCACCGTCAGTTAAAATGTGGTTATAAAACTCAATTTATGGGCTTGTGAAAAAATAAATTGTGAAAGTAAAGTTTATATTTTTATGTAAGACATATAAATAGTATTATTAAAATGTTAACATAAACGTTTTTATGTTTTCTAATGAAAACCAATATCTTTAAAAAAATAATTTTGTGTCTTTTATATTTTCAAAATAATTCATTTATTTATTGAAAAGGCAGAGGAAGAGTTGTAGTCATATTATATATTCGATGACACTGATTGAAGACTGCTTGCTTCTTTGAAAGACGCATGTGTAATTACATGATAATTACGTATTTGACATCATTTTATAAAATATCCTCAGAACTCATAGCCGCATGGCTTTTCAGCGTATTGAAAATGACTAGGTATTTCATGCCATCATGCGCAAACGTTGTGCCTCCATTCTGGCGCGGGTGCATGGCGGCCGCAACACCATCCTGGACACTATCGCTGATAGATGGGACTCTCCATTTATAGGATTTATAGCCTATTGGATACACCTGCATGTCAAATAATTAATTTATTGTTTAGTTTGTTAATATTTTATTTTATTGTACTGTTTAGTTTTAGTACTTGATATGTAAATACTGTGTAAATATGTAAAATTACTATGGGGCTAGTACCTGAAAATAAATGATTATTATTATTATTATTATTATTAACCATTCGGCCAATCGATCAGTCGAACATAAAGCCATTTCTCTCTATCTCGGGCTACCTATCTCTTTTTAATCGTAAGAACTATGTTTTTCGGCACAGAGTATAAATTTTACGACCTTTGCTCTATCTGTATGATCTGTATCATTGTAATTGCTATGTTTAATGCTCAATACTAGTGCGAATAGTACAAGCTCCTATTGTTCGTTCAGGACACACGATATGTCGATTGTGTACAAGTAAAGGAGAACTCAAAGAAATTATATTCTCAAAAGCCAAATATGACCAAATCACTTACAGATGTGCTCGGTCTAGTATGTGGGGTGGTTTGTTACCAGTAAAAGAAGATAGTTAACTATGGTTTGTAAATATTAAAAATTAAAACTGAATCACTTCTTTTATTTTCGTGTACTTTAAACAATCACACAGAATAGTGACATGATAGTAATTATTTATCAAATGGGTTTCAGTTACTCTCAAGTTAGTATGCATATGGGGTTTTTTATCAACAGCCACAGAAATTTAGTAATTTTTTCATAATGCTTTTGCGATAGTTTTTGATTTCACTTTTTGTTTTCTTCTAAGTTTGTAAACAAAAACTCATGAACCAGGAAATTCCAAGACCAAAGTAACATACGGTAATTTCCCAACTGTAATAATTGGTTTCATTCGTCTACAGACTATAATATCATGTGAAAGTCTCAATCATATATGCCTGAATCGCTTATTATAGAACGAATCATACCTATTTTTATGCGATAGTATGTTTTCTTCTTCTTTTTTTGGTTAATAACGTTGTAACATATGTTAATTCTGCCTGATTCTGCCAATGTCTAGTGCATGAGAGTTAAACTATTTTTAATGCACAATAATAAAAACAGGCAACGTAGTACGGTTAATATGGAGTTTTTTCAAAATGCCACAAGGAACTACGACGTTCTACATGCGCCATTTTGAAAAAAAAACCGATAAACATGTTTAACTATGTGTTTAACATAATGTTTAAGGATAGTATCCGAGCACTACTTTAAATGTCAAAACGTCAAAATCCGTCAATGGTAGTCAATCAATTTCAGTCAGTTTGTCAGTTTTGTTTTACTCTCTTTTTGTGAATTTATTTACGAATTTACATGTTTCTGTGCTTATAATTTAAGTACTACATTAAATATTACAAATAAGAATATTAACGGTGTTTTAATAGAATAAGAATTATTTCTTAAAGTTGCTGTAAAATAGGTTAAATTATGTTACGAAAAGTATTGATAACTTGTTATAATTTAAGATGTTTAAAATTATCCACTAAGGCGCTGGTAGACCCTACGCTTAGAGAAAATTTCGTTTCAAAAGAATTCAAACCCAGGAAACACCCAGGAGTTTCTAGACTAAAACTTGCATCAATTCCTTCAGATATTCAAAAAATTATTTTGTACATACTTCATGATAATAACGCCAAAACTTTTTTTCAAGATAGTACTACCCTGAATCACTATTTGTCTTCTCGCTTATTACCTCCGGAGCAAACAGACATTGATAACAAAGCAGAAAAAATATACCAAGCTCTACACAAGAAGAGTCTAAATATCGAAAATTTGTCTCCAGATGAGCAGCAACAATATATACAATCTTTAAATGTGAAAATGTTTAATGTTCTGAAGAAGCAAGTTTACGGGTGGGCAAATATTGATTATGATAAAACTACTTGTCTACAATATTTAATAGCAAGAACAGCTGCTGAGTATGCAGTTCTTCATCGGATATTTGATGATATTAATTATCGGATGCCTGAATATAAGCCTCGAAGTTTCTTTGACTTTGGTTCTGGTGTAGGCACTGGAACATGGGCTGTAAATCAATACTGGAAAAATGATATTTTTGAATACTTTTGTGTTGACACATCACCTGCTATGCATGATCTTGCGAGACTAATTTTATGCAAAGGAAAAGAAAATATTGCATTACCACTAAAAGGATTT
Organism: Luffia ferchaultella; assembly: GCA_949709985.1. Classification (NCBI taxonomy): domain Eukaryota; kingdom Metazoa; phylum Arthropoda; class Insecta; order Lepidoptera; family Psychidae; genus Luffia; species Luffia ferchaultella. Next base: position 20,565,190 of record OX453240.1, on the reverse strand, counting down.
TTTCAAAGACAGTTTCTGCCTGCATCATCTAATATCAAATATAGTATAGTTCTATCAGCTTATACTTTTTTTGAATTGCCCAATTTGAAAAGTAGAATTGAAACAATTCAAAAACTTTGGAACAAAACTGAAGACTTTTTAATAATTGTTGAACAAGGCACAAATGCTGGATTTCAATTAGTCAACGAAGCCCGTGATTTCATATTAAATTTACCCAAAGGAAAAAACAGTGGATATGTCTTTGCACCATGCCCTAATGACAATGTTTGTCCCAGATATTTAGAGCAAAAAACTCCATGCAATTTCTTAATGAGATATCATTCTTTGCCTTTTCCTTCTAAAAGTAATATCTGTGCTGAATTGTATTCATATGTGATATTAAAAAAAGGTGATCGTCCTGCAAATGATCCTCAGTGGCCTCGTATAGTACGAGCTCCTATAGTTCGTTCAGGACACACAATATGTCGATTGTGTACAAGTAAAGGAGAACTCAAAGAAATTATATTCTCAAAAGCCAAATATGACCAAATCACTTACAGATGTGCTCGGTCTAGTATGTGGGGTGATTTGTTACCAGTAAAAGAAGATAGTTAACTATGGTTTGTGCCTTTTAAAAATTACAACTGAATCACTTTTTATTTTTGTGTACTTTAAACAATCACACAGAATAGTGACATGATAGTAATTATTTATCAAATTGGTTTTCTCAAGTTAGTATGTATATGGGGTTTTTTATCAACAGCTACAGAAATTTAGTAATTTTTTTATAATGCTTTAACGTTAAAAAATCAATGAATGGACTATTTTTACAGTAGTCACTAGGTTAGCATTTTCATGAGCATCATTGCATATCTTATTTTTTATATAATATATTGATTCTTGCATTAACAGTGCATTTGTTGCAAACTATACCTATATAGGACGGGAACCCTTCTGTGTATGGAATCCATCATTGTGCAACTATTGTAATTTTTTGTCCTTGACACATGTCTCTTTAAAATATTTAGTGCTGAATCTTATTACATTGACAACTATTTTCAATTGACAATAAGAAAGTCTTGCTATCACAAGATATTTTGAATTTCCGTTGCTTAGTCAAACCGATTCCATGCCCCATATTAATTAAAACCTATTATATAATTATTTTTTTTTAAATTTTGTTTAAAGCAACCAATTTCAAAAAATAAAATATAAAATGGGAATAAATTAAAATAGGTCTTTTGCAATAATTTAAATGAAATTAAACTGTGAAATTGAAGACATAAAATTTGTTTTTTTTTTTAAATAATTGTAATACCCATTATGTCCTTTGAGAAATGTGTCATTTTAGGACATTTTGTTCATTTATCAGGGATGAACACATACAAAGACTAAATGTGACCAAAAACCTAGGTTACAATTTGAGATTAGCAAAATGATAAGCAAATGAATTCATATCACACACATTGCCCATATACCTAACATTTTAATATGTTTAGTGCATCCAATGTCATTTAGGAATTTATAAATGTTCTATAGGTTCCGTTGTGCATGGTTAATTAAAAAAAAAACATGTAAACAATAACTTAATATGTTAATAGTAATAAATAAATCTTTGAAAAACAAAAAAGTATAGTAATAGGCACATTAAAATGTCGAAATGGTTTTTTGAATGAATTTGGTACAGATCGTGTTAAACTTTATGGCAAATCTGAATACAACGCTGTATGCGTGCTTTCGCAGGTACAGTCACATATCTCTCACTCCACTGCATCCTGCTGCACTGAAAACTGGTTACTGTGACGCGACCTCTGCTTACTTTCGGATCCGCCATAAAGTTTGATTGTAACTGTTCCTAACAAGCAATGAAAATTTGTTATCCGGCATTGAAATAGAGTTCACAAGATAAAAATAAAAGATTTCTTTACAGTTTTAAAAGTATTATTATTAATATTATAAAAATTCATTATTGTATAAGAAATATTCTAAAGAGTTGATCGACAATAATAAAAACAAAATTATGTTGCTCACAGATCACAATTCAATAAATTCTGTGTAAATTATTTTAATTACAATTAGCAATTACCTATGACAAATGTAGGTAACAAATGGTCTACACATGCCAATGTTTTGACATTAAATCTAAAAATAAGAAAAGTAATCATATTTTGTTTTATTTCTAATAAAACAATTTTGGTGCCTATCATTTAGGAATGGTAACAGTATTGTTTATCAAATTGATAATGACCCTAAGGAACCAATTATTCAGGTATTTAAGAACTTCTCTCCACAGGGAATTAAAAAAAAAACAGCTGTACTGATTCCACATTATTAAATATTTGTTATTTAGTCAAGTGAAGCTGTTGTCTTCAATAGGACATGAACCAAATTTTATTACTTCCTAATAAAAATAATTTTCACTCTAAAACATTACTAACATTTAAGTATATTACAAAATTATAATTATAAATAGTAATACTCTTAAATCATTCATATGTGCTAATAAAAATTAAAACTAGCCATGCTTGCCAATATTGTGTTTGTGAAATCTTAAATTTTAAGATAAAAAAAAAACAATTCATCTAATTATACCAATTTGGTATCTCAATATTGTGCAGATGCAAAACCTGACAGGACTGGCTAGTTGGACAACTCATTGTCCCTATTCTACTATTGTAGCAGAAATAAAAAATAAATAAATCTCTTACTGTCCAATTCAGAAACTTATAAGTACCTGGCATAGTTAAAACGCACACTAATCACTTCTAGGTGTAGCAATGAAATGTTGTTCTAGGTGTTGCGGGGCGATGTGTCGTGGTGGACAGACTCGCGTTACATTTTATAATCGGCTGAGATAGATCAAGTCCATGTGGATGAAAGTAGCATGCACAGCTATACCAAATGTAAGCTGATATCTTGTACTGACAAAAAAAAAAAACAGATAAAACCGACTTTTGCATGCCCCCCTCCCCAGGACTATCCTTCAGAAAAGATCTCATTGAAACAATCCCAAAGTGTGCAGTCCTTAACCTAATATAGTGTCCTTGATTTTGACGTATATTAGAGAGCATGTGGGTTTTTCAGCAATTTTGAGGATTTTAATATGTTTTGAGACAAAGACCTATATAATTACATAGACTGTGACTATGATGGTGGATTTTAATATTTTAGGGTGTGAAAGCCGCAGTGAGAGAAAAATTGGTGAAATAACATTTCACCTGTGATCAGACAAAACAGGGTATTATTTAGTTTCACAATTCAATAGTACGATCAATCATGGTGTTTTACACAAAGATTGAATTGTTTTTGTTTAGATAATTTACATTTAGTGCATGTTTTTATTATTTTCATAACCTAACCTATAACTTATGATTTTTTCTTATTTTACCTAAGTCATAGAAATTCTGTAAATGAGGCAACGTTTACAAAAACGAATGCTGCCTCATGCGGCCACGGCAGCGTTCCGTGACTACGAGAATTAAAATTTTGTCTCTTGCTTTCGTCAAAGTGTCCCTATCGAAAAAAGGAAACATATATTTTATTAAACTGAATGTAAATAAACTTTTCTGAATTGGACAATTAGAGTGACCATGCTTGCAGTTGCATATTTGTTCTAACACACTTCAGTATATTGTTAACCTTAACATTACACAAATCATAAAAAAATTAAAATATTAGTTGCAATCTTGTGTAACAATTTTTTGATAGATTTCAATGCGAAACTGCGCGGTGTGATATTTAAATTACAGTTCTACAATCTTATTACGGCACCTCGGGAATATTCGGCAATGGGGTGAAGGCAAAGCTTTTTTTCATATGGCGCTCTAAAAGCTCTCATTATGTGAAAAATTGTCATTCTCAATACCAACATATTGCATATTCATGGTAATCGGATAAATTAAATAAATAGGATTTCAAAAATGTATTCTTTTACCGTAAAGAGAATAATATTATTTAATAGCAGCCTGTATTCCATTCCACCAGCCCATTGTGCCCCATCGCAGGGGCTTAGGCCTCCCCTTAAGTTGAGGGGGATTTGGAGCTTATCTACCACGTTGCTCCAGTGCGGGTTGGTGGATTTTAATGACTGCCATCTGTTAATGGCACCCGGGATCGACAGCTTAACGTGCTCTCCAAGGCACGGAATCAGTGATAGGTGTGTACTTTCAGAAAAACTCATGGGTACACGCCCGGATTCGGACCACGGCTGCACGACCTTGTAAACTCGAAGCAGGTTCGTTGCGCTAGGGCTAACACGAGCTTGTATTAAAGTACTTTATCAACAAATTTGATTTTATTGGTAGATTTTACTATAAACTCCGTAAAAAGTGACGATATTCACAAATGATTACGTACAGTTCCAATCGAACTTTATGGCGGATGTGAACATAGCCACAAGTCGCGTCGCAGTAACCAGTTTTAGGTGTAGCGGGACGCAGTGGAGCGAGGGGTATATGACCGTACCTACGTAAACACGCCTATAGCGTTGTATTCCGATCCGCCATAAAGTTTGAGGCGAACTATACCAGCGGCGAAATGCCCCCTAGCGGGAGCGATTTCATTTTCCTCCCCATTCAAAAAAACATGACATAATTTAAAATATCAACTTTAAGATATATATATCTTAAAATCTACCTTAAATCATATGAATTAATAGTTAAGCCTCTTTCGTTCCCCCTATGTACCTCCAAATTTTCCCGAACTGCCGTATAAAAACAGTACGTGACAGTGAAAATTTTGATTAAAGACAATGAAAATAGTCACATTTTGGATGTTATCTTCATTGGAATACCAGTGGCTGAAGTTTTTAACTATGTTCTTTGGTACATTTGGAAGCCGTATTAGGTACCTAATATTCCCAATGTGCCAAATCACTTAGTTTAACTGTATCTGTTTAAACAAATGGCATGGAGATGATTTAATCAACGTGATATATAAAATTTTATCTTATTTATAAAACTTACCAAAAAATACTTATGTTTGATAATTTTCATATTCAGAGAAATAATTATCATAATGTTGTTTACAAGGGGGCAAATATAAAGAATAGAAAGAAATATGCATCATCGTACAAAACAATCCATTCATGATCCTATTGCGTATGTTATAATATCAGCACAACAGCAAATAGTATGCCTATGTAAAAAGATGTTATCTAAAAATGATATATTGTATATTCAGTTACAAACTGAAATCGCACTCTCGTTGTCTTTTCACATCATACAAATCTTGCGACAATTTTTTGTGCACTTTAAATTTATTATACAAACTATAATACCCCAAACGCTCCTACAGCAAATACGTAAAAATTAAATAAGAAAATATCAATTAATCTCGTTGCTTTATACAAGACTGTAAATACAATTTCGTTTGTACAAATTTGTCAAAGATATAGTACCCACTGATAATCTAAACACAAATAAAAAAAAATTCATATACAACAAGGAGAAAATCTATTACTGACATACTTTTCATGATATATCACATGTCTAAAACAAAGTACAATAATATTAACTAATGGAAAACTTGATGCCACATCTAGTGTTTATATTTAGGCACAATATGTGATGTCAGTGAGCACTATATCTTTATCACGTGTATGAAGGAATCGGTAAACAAGTACATTGTTGTACCATTTAGACAAGGATTCTAGAATAGAGGGATAATCAACACACATTGTAGAACAGATTGCAAGGTAAATCACAAAGTATTTACGATATTGTCGTTTGTTTGGTTACCCATTTATGTAAATTCAAATCAGTTCAGACCTAACTGGCGTCCTGAAAATCCACTCGTTTTCCCGCAAACTCCGTTTTAAAAAGCCGAGAAAGCGGGTAATTTTTTTTTTACGCTAATAATGGTAGATTTTCATTTTAATCTTTGCTCAAAGCTATAAAAAACCACATTCTAATAAAGTCGGTACATTTCACACGTATCTCATAGTATTCAGTACTTGTATTACCATTGCTATTTTACTCGTGAAGGTCATGTTATCCTTGTGTGGTGACAGTCCTTGCACCTCTAGCAGCACCTATTCAAAGTTTGAGTTGAACATGTTGATGTTGAGATCCTCAAACGCGGCTGGTCCGCTCTGATCGAGGATTTGTAACATGTCGGACAGTTCGTGTGGCGCGTGTGTGCCGTCTCCGGTTGGCGCCGCGCCCGTAGCCGCGCCCGCTCCACCGCCCGCTTGCCACGACCACATACCTACATCATCAAACTCAATTAAAAATAGTATTCACAACATAGACATAACTAGTTATTACTAGCGATTTTAAAACTTGCTGTAAAGAATGATTTCCAGTATTCACTGTTAAATTACTAAGTATAAAATGTCAAGAATCAATATGCGAACTTTGAGCTGCATAATTCTTTGCGAGTATTTTAAAAACTTTATTTTTTACATTAACATAAATTAATAAAATTAATATTATATGCGTGTTAATACATTTTTCATTTTGTTCATTTATGGTCCTTATATTAATAACTCTTGTACATAAAAGAACGAAACAACAAGCGTATGGTTTAGTTGTTGTGCATTCTTAGTTTGAACTATGGCTATGACATGGACTCATGAAGGACGGCGTGCGGGTATTACCAACAGGTTGTCGTCAGTTGTTTCGCCTACAAACTAGCAACGTGAACACGAATAAACTGGTGTACAAGTGGTTGTACGGAACAATCGAAATGCTATCGTTACGTAATGGACGCTGCTGTCAATTTTGAAATATCAATTTTGAAAATAAAATAAGTGGATGGATGTACCATGCGTGGGATGGGGATGGTGATTGTGGTGGTGGTAGTGCGCAGGCGGCAAGTAAGGCGGCGCAGGAGGTGAGCGCGCGGGGCTGCCGTCCGCTGCGGGCTCGCCGCTGTACGCGTAACTTTCGCCGCCAGTAGCGCCGCTGCCTCCGCTCTATGAGATACAATAAAATACCATGAAAATGTCACCATCAATGTTACATTCTTTTTCAAATATCATAAAAATAATAATTACTTTTGAAAAAAGATTACTTAAAGTTATCTTATTATCATGACATTGAATTGACTGATTTTTTTTGCATTTAAGCAAAATGAAAACATTACTTTGATTTTTTAAGGTATTTAATGAAAACTGACAAACATCATTTTCTGTATTTAATAATAGTATATGTTACTTTAATAGCTCAATTCAGTATTAATGGAAAATTGATAATTATTTAATCTTGAAATATTAAAGAAGAAAGCCCAGTAACATCTCATACTATTTGTATAAAAATTAAAAGACTGTAGAAGACTTTTCAATGACACATATTTTTTTTCAATTTGAGAGTACTTTTAGTCAAGTAATAATAACTTGGGTGATTTGCATATGGCGGAATGGGCATTTTCATTTATAGTTATTTATTTATACAGGATGCAATTTGAGATCAGACATTTATTTGAGATAGCAATTCTCTGAAACAAAATAAACATAATGTCAAAACCATACATTATTTAGTTACTGAATTATCGAAATATTTTTTTCCTTTTATAAATTGGCCTGAACAAATAATATATTTATTTACTTATGAAAAAAAATTAAATAAATAAAAATATAATCTGGAGTTCTTTGGAACTTCTAGCTACATTTTAATATTCGAAATATCTACCTATGTGTAATTTTTTTCAATATATCTACTAATAACTTTTACATAAATATAATACTAATATTTAACAATAAATAAATAAAAGAACATACTGTCCATACCTATCACCACTCATCAACTTATAAAAATATATTGATATATCACATAGGTAGCTGTCTAATATCTAATGATTTTATGTGGCAAAACTGTTTTATACAGTCTTTAAAATTCTGGTTATAAAAATACAAAATCCCAAAAATTTGCAAAGAAATATTTTAAGTTAAGATACATTTATGTGAAAATCATATTAATCGGATCACTATTAGGAAAGAAACTAGTACACTAGCATTTTAAACCTTATATTTATATAATATTTAAAATCATTTATACTGATTGGCAAGCAAAATGGCAGAATTTAGTGCTACTCAACAGTAGCGACATCTGCTTAGAGCTTTCAGTTTTTAACCCTATTGCCAAATGGATTTCGACAGGAATATTGAACGGTAAATTAGTACCTACTTAGCTTAGAAATAGGCTCTCAAAACACAAAATTACCACTTTCGAGACTAGTTAATTCTCGAATCAACTCACAAGACAAACGGAGTTCGTTCATATCAATAATTTGCTAAATGTTCAAATACCTGCAGATTTAGGCCAGACGAGCGTAATTCGAGTTGCGTAGTTACGTTTAAGTATGTTGCAGTTAACTCCGTTTTATGTCAAACCAAGACGTAATTTGAGTTAGAAATTGGATTTACATGCCGTGTTGTGTTGAACGAGGTTGAGTCTTTTTTTTACGATTACCGATACGGTACTGATAAAAATTACTTGAGGTGGCAAGGCAGACTGAAATCGAGTTTACGAAAATTAATTGGCGTAATTTGAGCGTCTCAAACTACGCTCGTCTGGCGTTAACCTTGTATAAATATCAATAGAAGCAGGACGTACGGGTCGGAGCGTGGTCCAAGTGGTGACGGGCGGCGTTGGCGGCGGACGGTGCGGGCTGTAATCTGGATAAGCTGCTCCAGGGTGCGGTGGGTATGCTCCGCCTGCACCCCCTGCACCTCCTCCGGCTTCGCTCGGCGATCTTGCGCTTACGCCGCCGCTCACCGCTACAACACATTACGAGAAATCTTAGTGCAAAACTAAATATTAGAAAGTTTTAGTGTAGTGTAATTTTAATGTATAATTTTGGTGTAATTAAATTTAATTTAATTTGAAGTGTAGTTACTACACTTTAGGATTTCAGCGAAAGTGAGTACATATTAAATATAATTTGACCAATTTTTGACAGCTAGTTTAAATTATTAAAAATGTGTGATTTAATTTTATCATTATCAATCATGTGGGCAGAGAAGACATTAAATCATTTTAGAACTGAACAATGCTTGACATAATAAATGATTAGTATTGCCATTCGACATCAAAAAATTACAGAATCAACATTTATCCGTCATTTAAAGCATTAAATATATAGAAAAAGCAAAATGTACTGTACATATATATTTGGTTTATTAGTGATCTGCCTCAACTTCGCGAGGGTAGCACGCAACTTGTCTAGGGTAGCAGTCATTTTCTTTACGGCCAGCTGCTTAGAGCTATGATTAAAATTTAGAGAGCTACATTAGATAACCATATATTAATTACAAATTCTAGTAGTGTGTTAAAAAACAAAATGAATTATGTAATACAATAAAAAATATTCTATGCACTTTTATACCTACACATAGGGTAAATAAAATACCTAATAAAAAAGAGTCATACAACACTGTCTTGTTTCTAGGACCAATATCTCTAAATCTACTAAACCAATTTAGATGCGGGTTGGTTTTTCAGATGAAGCATATTATAATCTACAAAAATATGTACGTTTCATATATTTCCTTGGGATTAACCAAGTAATATAGATTATTTTTTAAATTTCTTCCAATGTTTATTATTTATTTTTGCTTCTTTTACAATCAGACAAATTGTTTCAATGATAGAATTTCTTTTATGTCATGACACTGGCACCGTCATTTTATCCTAAGGGGTAAAAATTTGGCTACTTTGGATGAAATTGATTATTTCTATTTTCCATACTACCTTTGAGAAGAGTGGCTTCTTCAAAATTTCTAGCTTCCATACCAATAGGCTAACTACATCTGATGAATTTACCAGTAGGTGTATGGTGTTGCGGGTGCAACGTAGGCGGCGGCGGCGGCTGCTGGTAGAGGTCGCGATGCCGCGTGTGATAATCGTACGTCTCTTCAACGGCCGGCTCTCCTGCGCCCGCGCCGCTACCCAGAGACCGGCTAGCAAAACAAGCAATAATAATTTTCTAATATTTTATCTGATATTTATCGCTCCTATGTTTCATATTTTCGTTACAATTCTCGTGCAATAACGTCATCTGAGATAAGCTATCCTCCAGTTATCCTCCAGTGAATTTAGTACAAGTACACAAATAACTTTTGGTTATAACTTGACATACAGACTAACAACTTGACCAGTGCTTACACTTTTTAATGCAATAATTAATTTAATTTTTTGATAGCTCAATTTGCTCCATTAGAAGACTGAATTTGACATACAGCAATCAAAATAAATTTTTAATTCCCCCCCATCATTGCAAGACAATGAAAATTTTGAACTAAAACAAAATTTTGTGTGTTATGAATTAATGATCTTCATGAATCTTAATTAAATGAACTGAGACATTGAGAAGCCTGAAAGCTATAAAAACTTTTCTTAAAATATACATAATGAAGGGTAATCCAGATAAGTTTAGATAGACTCGGAAGAAGTCGCTGATTGAATGTCAACTGTCAAAATCAAAGTGCGTCTATCGATGGTCGACATTTTATGTTTTCGTATCATTTTTTTTACATTCTATCCTTACTGCCTATCACTATGCCCTGTTTTGTTATTGTTAGTGGTATATAGATGTGGTAAAAACTGTGTCTTTTAGGGTTTTGTCGCCAAATGCCAAAAAACGGAACCCTTATAATTTCATCCTGTCCGTCTGTCTGTTTATCTGTATGTCTGTCAGACCCATTTTACTTTAAATTTGGAAGGTAGATGTTATCCATGAACTAATATACAATGATGTAAGGAAATTACGAAAAAAAAATTTTAGTTTAGGTCGTCATACATGTAACTGAGAGACGAAAAATTTTCAGCACACATTAAGATGATGAAAGTCACTATTTTTATTTGAATTTGTTGAGTTATGCACTATTGAAGTCCTAAAAAGTGAGTCCACCTTTTTAAATTTTCAGCTATGTGGGAAATTTTGAGAAAATTAAATTAGTACAACTTAAAAAACATTTTCAATGAAATTTAGTTTCAATATGTTGAGTAATTTTTGAGATTATTATTCTTAAACTTATTATTTGAATGTTAACCATGGACATTCATACAAACTACGGAACTCTTCACAATGGGTAGTTCGACCCTCACTTGGCCAGTTATTTTTTATTCAGCTTGTCTTTTTGTATTACAATTGGCAGCTGACCTTAGTACCGTGCCATCTGTTATCAATATTAAAAGCTCATTTTTATTGTTTTAAACATTCTGAAAAACCCTCATTAATGAATTATAAACATAGCAAGTACAAGCGATTTCGAATGTATGTACACTGACGGTCAAAGCTGAACCGAATCATTGATATTTTGAAAAATTAATGAAATATATATTACTCACTTTGCCGTTGTGTTTGTGCAGACAATATATTCAACATCATCATTGTATGGATTCAGAAATGCGAACGCTGAAGTTCTTAACCAAATCCACTCCCTGTTTTTCGTACGAAACCGGTACATGAGTGATATGATCTGTCCTTTAAGTTTGAGCACTGTAAATGACATATACATACATCTGTATTAAAAAAAAAAATTATATTTTATACGTTTTTGGTGAGACATCCATTTATTATCAATCGAAATAAATAAATATTTTATTAGTCTCAATTACAATTAACCGCTAGTTAAATCACAACCGCTTAAGCTTGGCCTTCTGTTGGCAGCATTCGACTATGGCGGGAATGACCAACGTTAAACGGTTTAACTGTAATAAATAAATTTTAAAGCAATGTCTTTTCATTGGCATGTTGAACGGTTTGTTCTAAATTATTCTTTTCTAAATTGTGTTTCATTTTTACTACACATTTTTATTCCAGATACTGAACTGGATTACATTTCATTATAAATATAACTTTAGCCACCGGACGTCCACTGCTGGACATAGCACTTCCCCCTAGATTCTATAACACATGGTTTCAGGAATGACATTTATCACAATAAAATGTAGAGAATCAGTAATAATACTAATTGTCTCTCACAAATAACATTCGACATTAAAGAAAAGTTATTAGGATTAGGAAATTAGGAAAGAAAAAACAGTGATTAGCATATTGTTAATAGATACAAGAAAGATAAACTTGTTAAAAGTTTGTTTCAATAATTTGAATTGGTTTTATTCCATTCATCACCACTGGCGACATATGGGAATTTTTTTCCCATTTGTCGCCAGTGGGAACAAAGCCAGTGGTGACGACTGGCAATAAGCGAATATAAGTGGTACAGCTGCGGGAAGGCGAACGAGATTGCATAGTCATGGGTCCGTTATGTACTACTGAAAGTTAGTAGGTTATATCTCAGCAGAAACATTTCAATAAAAAATTATGCTAAAGTTCGCAACACTGTCGCGTTAAAAGGTTTGAGATTCCGAGAAGAAGACATGTATATAAATCACCTTTCATACATCAGTCAGCCATTCTATTTGCATTACTTTTATGTTATGAAGTTAGCAAATTAGTATATAGGTGTCTTAACACTTTACAGGTACAGCTAGTGTCTAATTTCTTGATTGCTCTGAAGCGAAGTGGTTCTAAATTTCAAGTTTGTACATCTACTAGAAGGATTTAAAAATATTGATGATTGAACTGAATGAATATGAAGAAATAGCACAATTTTGTTGGCAAATATTTTCTAAATTATATTTATTAGAAACCAGTAGTTTAGGAATTTACTTACATACGTTGTTAGATAATAAAATCTTAACATTATGATTTTCAGGCTGTCTCTTGCGTTTGTAACAGAGATATAGAAAGTTCCGTATGTATATACGATCGTTTCGTAAGTTTAGAATAGCGCCTCGAGTAGCTTTTAGAAAAGGATCCCTTGTGACAACCTTTCGCTCGATTTGGCAAGGCCACTATCCTGATTCTTGATTCTTGTCTTAAAAGTTGAAAGACAAATTACCTTGATCAAAGTTATCCCTCATATGTTGCTGATCTTCCGGGTGATAGAACTCGTAGCAGAGTTTTCCCAAAAGGTCAGCGGGTGCGTATCCAATGACCTGTGCCGCGCGCTGATCCGCAAAAGTGAAGCGCCCGTCAGCTGAATGCCGCGATACGAATTCCGCACCGCCGCCGCACAGACCGCTCTCAGTCGTGTTAGGAGTTGATGTCACCTGAGTAAATACATTTTTTTTTCATTTATGGTTTATAAGGAATATATTGATATTGCTTATAGTACTTTGTCTCGAACTGTAACAATATGATTTATCCAAACCGCGCGCAAGGCATTTAATTTGATTTGTATGTATTATTTGTGTATGGTCAGGAATCGACCGCATAGTCGACGCACCATGTTGTTACTTGTACATTGGGGCTTGAAATTTATAATAACTTTTTTAAATTATTTGTGTATTTTCCGAGAAATGATTCGAGTTACTTGGGTAAGGAAAAATAATATACAAGTGAAATTTTAACACGCATCCAAAAAAATTATAGACGTTAGGTACAGTTCCAATCAAACTTTATTATGGATGTGAACATAGGCACAAGTCGCGTCGCAGTAACCAATTTTAGGTGTAGCGGGACGCATTGGAGCGAGGGGCATATGACTGAACCTGCGCAAGCACGCATAAAGCGTTGTATTCCGAACCGCCATAAAGTTTGATTGGAACTATAACTCCGTAAATAATAATATAGATTACATTTTCACAATAATAGTCTAGTGTTATTTTATAACGTTTAGTTGCCTTCTTTTTTACGATGGCCCGAGACCTTGAGACCGAAACGGTTCGGAGCGTGCAGCGGCCGTGAATGGTGACTAGAATTATTGGTTTTTTCGGGAAAGGTTTATGTAGTCATATCTCAATATTTTTCTATTGAACGATACTAAAAGGAAACAAGACAGCCATCGGTTTTTTACCAAAAATCATTATATTGAAATTTGGATGGTTGTTATAATTTCACCTTGTATAAAATTTATATGGTACTAAATGGTTTTTTTCTCCAAAAGCAATGAATAATAAAAAATGAGTTTTAATTTTTATTCTGTAATGAATATATTTTTAAAACTATAGAAAAAAAATGTTTAATATTTGAAGTACCTACATTAAATTTATTAGAATTATTTTCAATTACTTGTTATTTGTAATTACATGTTTAATAATTTAGTATTAAATGAAATCATTATCGTCATGCATTGTTAAGCACCGATCTAACTTGGTAACTATCCCCTTCATAATAACTAAGGCATTTGAGTATGCGCTGAAGCAAAAGTCACATGTTTGACTAGAAATTCTTCATTGGTGTAAGGTTTATTTTTATAATTTTTTAATGTGTTCACAAAAAAATCATTAAGGGCTTCAAATCGGGGCTTCTCGTTGATTCGGGTATAGGTCTATTCATCATTGTACTGAAATACATTGTACTTTTGATATCATGAGGATGATGAAATATATCTACACCATGGCTCGAATTGAATTATTCGGCGCTTTGACGCAAAATACCGATTATAATCTATTTCGACTTCGCTGAACCGCCAATTTTCGTGTGACTCGAACCTTTTCGCTCAGCACAAAAGAGTTGAATGTATGAGTAACAATTTATCCATGGGATGCTGTTGTTCTTTTTAATTCATTTATCATATGTACTGGCTGAGAACAGTACTAATTTCTCGTTAAAAATAATTCCATTTTGCTCTGTGATGCACATCTTGTATTTCAAAGAATAAAATTATAACCTGCAGACGCCCAATGGCGACGAGACAGCAGTGCGATGCGTGAAGATCGTCGTCCACGGGTCGGTCTATCTGCATACCTGGAAACAGATCTGATGTTCCACAATATTTAAGCATAGCTCAGACACTTTTATGTCTACCAAATACTAAAATGTATTTGAAATGGCTATTTTATATTGAATTATAATAATGTAGATATGATGTAGTTTGTTGCTAATAGTTGTCAAGATTCAAAAGAATCGAAAATTTACTAATATATTTATTTTATTTCGAAAATTCTTGAAGTCACTAATGATAAGAAAAATACATTCGGTGCGGAATGTATAACACGATTTTTACCGGTCGGGGGCCAATTTTTGATGTATCCAGTGCAGTGAACAACCGCATAGTTGTGTCCGTCGTGTGAGGGGCCGAGCGAGTTGCGCGCGCGCAGCCTTCCTAAATGCGCGCCCTCCGCCGTACCGCCTACACGCATCCGGCATATGAAGCCGCGCCTCGAGCCCATCACTTGACGCATGGATGCTGATTACAATTAAAACATTTGGATAGTTCAGTACATACACAGTAAACTTTATCTTAGTATATTAATTTATTTTATTTAATTTAATAATTAAAAAAAAAATTAAAAAATCCTCATTCTCTACTTCTATGCCTCTTCCCTGTTCCACTCAGGGCCTCAATATCATATTGCTCCATGCATTTTAATGCCTGCCTATGTGTATTACTTATCACATGTTCTTAATACCAATTTCACTGTATGACTGACAATAACTGAATCTTATCACTAATCACATATAATTTGAATAAGGTGTTTTAAGACTAAATTTTTTTGGTTGAAATTTGGATAAATTGAAATATTCCAATGAACACTGCTTCACTTATTATAGCTAATGACAGTTATTGACAAAACACTCAACAATATAAGTGATTAAAGTTATTAATAATAAGAACATTACGCTATACTAGGACGGTGTTGGCAATAGGGTTGCTATTTTATAAAGTTTTAAAAGTAATAACTTTATACATGTTATGAAGGTACACTACATATGTATCTCAATTTCATACATGCCAGTATGATGTTTATATATTGACATTTACTATGTCATTTTATGGCCATATTTTCACTAGCAGTAAACCGGACTGTGGCAAACCGCAAAGTTTTTTTTTATATGAAACGACACGTATGTTGCGTACTGCAGTCCGGTTTAGAGCAAGTGAAAACAAGAACAAGAATAGTATACAAATATGGACTGTTAAAGTAATCTGAGTGAAACTCACATTGATGACCTTCCTTCTTGACAGTGCCCGTTTTCAGATCAAGTATACGGCCTGTGTTCTGGGGTTCTTGCGTGCTCAACTGCTCACGTACTTTCTCGACATCGTCAGGGTGAACTTGATCGTATAGACATGACGAATACCATTCACTCTATTGACAAAAAACAAATATTATTTTAACTACTGGAGTGACATTAAATATGATGCATGCATTTTTCAGTAATTTCAATATCCAAACTAGGTGTTATGTATATAGAAAATATTATAGTAACCTGTGAATAATTTAATACTGGTGCTACACTATCGCTGACATATATGACACGTCCTGTGTCACAACTAACAACAAATAAAAATCCATCAGCTGCCTCTAATATTAGATGTTTGAGCTCTTGATCTGTCAAGAATGATGGTTTGTATGTACCGTCCGTTGATGTGTTCCCAGTGCCTGAAAATTATTAAATTATTTATGTTATTATTGTACTACATATTTATAACATTTATTAGTATTTAAGCATATAATTTCTTTCATATTTATTATTTACTTTTGTCGCTGCGTCACTTTGTTGAGAAGAACAATGCCTATCATCACATAGTTTACTCTATTTTTTGTAATCAGGGTTGTCCAAAATATTAGCTAAATAGAGTGTCAATAAAGATTTTATTATTATTTTGTTGGTAATTCAATTATGTCAAAAATTCCAAATCAATGGAACAATTGAAAAGAAATAAAAATTTACACAGCAATATAAATTATATTGCTACTTCGCCCATATGGACATAATATGCATTCAAACATTATTGTCAAATCAAACATTAGTCCCAATAAAAACTGCAAAATGCAAACCTTCAGTACTAAGTTTTATGAAAGATGTGGTTAGACGTCAAGCTTATTTAAAAAAAATTACCTTTTGTTTACAATTCATATTTAAACATATATTAAAACATTTTTCGTATTTCGCTCCTCATAACAGTAACATGAGGTATATAGCTTATATGCTGCATCAACATTTAATATATCTAAAACTGAAAATGGCATAAAAATCTGATCAGTGCTTCTGAGTTATCGACGTACAATACAAACAAACAGACAAGAAAATTATATTTTAGGCATCAAAAAGGTCTAATTAGTCATTCTCAATTTTTTTTTCAAATATCTTCTACGTGAAGACATCACCCTGTTATAATACAATTTTATAACAATGTTATTTTGCCGCAATATGAAAAAAAAAGAATTGAAAATAGGTATTTATCCTTGTGTTTAGTGATGTTTCAATATTGAAAGAAGATATGGGCTGCAAAAGGAAAAGATCATGTTTTTATATTTCTGTTTTTAGCTCTACAAATACAAGATTTATCGGTTCTCTTGTACACTATTTGCCGCTAAGCAACTATCAAAGCATTTGTAAGTACACATACAATCAGCAACCAACTGTTTATTGAACACTTTAGATTGTGCTTTTTTGTACAAAACAGTACATAGCAATTCCTATTTTATGCTAACATTCCTAGAAATACAACATACAGAATGAGACACTCCATGCAGACAAACACCGAACAGTCGGCGTGAGTCATAGGCAGATCATAGTGCGTGTGCACCAACTGACAATTTCTCTGCTGCCAACTGTAGAACATTAGCTATCGGCGCGGCGGGCATAACACCATTCAATTTATATTTTCATAATGTATTAGGAACTTAGAAACTTGATGAACTGTTAATAAGAGTTGTATGAAAAGAAAAAGTGGACCTTTAAAAATACTAAATATGATGAAATTTCAAAATTGACCCTGTATAGCTAATATATAAATAGTACTTACTTATAATTTTATACTGTGTTTGTTTCTAATCCTGTGAATAGTAACATGTGATATATTTAGGTATAGCAAATACGATCATATGGACAGACAAACCTCGTAAAGCCTTCATATGCGCAACGGCCATGCGCAAGATGGTAAGCTTGTCCGGCTTGCGCGCCAGCGCCGAGCACGTGGGTACCATATCGGATAGTTCAGTGATATACGCCGTCATCTTGTTGCGCCGGCGACGTTCGATTTCACAATGATTCTCACGACTGCAAAGTAACGGCATTGTTATTTTTTTAAATTTCCTGATAGTAGATAGTACTAGATATCATGTTAATTAAACGTTGGCATATATTGTACCACATAATAATATTTCGTCGCGCCAATAAAAATCAGACTTTCTTGAAGTAAGAAGTAATAGAAATAATATTTATACTACACCTGCTCGGAAAGCGTTCTAATACTTTTTAAAGAAGAAGGCGGAAAGTCCTTCTTTCCCGTGGGAGAGAAAAATGTATGAAAATCTATATAGGAATGTTATATGAACTTTCATTATTCCCGCTGTCTTTTCTAATATTAAAATACGAATCTTTTATATGAAGATGCAAAACGGTACTCGCCACTTTTTATTCTCTTTAAAATTAAAAAAAAAAAGTACACTAACGTCAAAACCGTCAAACTAAATAAAAAAAAAATGAGCGGATTTCTTTTAGTGGTATATAAAATGCTTAATTTACATAATAATTTTACTAAAAATGTCCTCTAGAAGCAATAGTGACTATTTGTTGACTCCAGTAGAATTAAAAGAAACTGCACAAGCTGTTGACAACTTGTTGGAACCGGGGTAAAACATTGCTTTAATAATAGTAGTAATTTTAATATTAACTTTAATTCAAAAACATTTTGTTTCATTTTCCTCGTAGGTGTAGTATAAAGTGGTGTGTATAACTCTGGAGAAAGTGCGATTCCCTCTTCCTGTGTTTAAATGGTCAAATGCACACTCAGCAGTAATCGGACACTTTCTTTCCTCGATGAACAATCTACTATTATCATGTACGTGCGTATGTCACCTTGTTGCCTACTAAATAACTTTGAGTACTAAATGGCATGAAGTCCGAAGAACTATACCTCTTTTACAAAAAACATAATATTATAGTATAGATGTACATAGAGATACTACGCTGTAACAAAAATGTAGGTCAAAAATATACGCTGCAGACCAAATATACGCCACTTGATGTTGAAATACGTAACTTGAAATATTCACTACGAAGTAGAATTTTGTGTGCCAACCCGCATCGGAGCAGCGTGGTGGCTTTAAACTCTAAGCCCCCTCATCTTGAGGGGAGGCCTAGCCCTCTGCAGTGGGGTATAAAAAGGGCTGATGGAATGGAATGGAAAAAGATCAGCCGAGCACAGAACCCTTGGTGCGCGAGTCTGACCCGCAATTGGCCGGTTTTTTTATGTATTCCAATTCTGTACTCGACAAACGATAGGAATTCATTAAAAATGCACAATTATCATTAAGGCCTAAATTCATTGTCAGTTTTCATTCCATTTCGTCCTATCCCTTTGATTATTACCGTGCAATAAATTACGCCGTTTCGTTCCACCACCGTTATTACTGGCAGAAATAACAAATGTGAACCTTTAACAGGGTAAACACTAGTCTATGTTATTCTCCGTTTAATTAGCCTATAGCTCTCGCTCGTCGATTCAACATCTTCTTTAATAAAAACCGGTCAAGTACGAGTCGGACTCGCGCACCGAGGTTCCGTTTATACACAACATATTTGTGTTATATATTTACCAAGGAAACGTAAGTTTGTACAGTTCCAATCAAGCTTTACGGCGGATGTGAACATAAGCACAAGTCGCGTCGCAGTAACCAGTTTTAGGTGTAGCGGGGCGCGAGGGGCATATGACTGAACCTGCGCAAACATGCATAAAGCGTTGCATTCCGATCCACCATAAAGTTTGATTGGAAATATAGTTAATTGCAAAAATATATTTTTTTAATGTGACATAACAAGAAATTAACACCTTTTTTTTTTTACTTCAGTTAAAACTGTAAAAGCATGCTTCTTGCTTCATTTCATGATTCTAAGTCAACGTAAAGAACTCTATACGTTTTGATTTGCGAATGTCAAAATATGCGGCATAAATGGCCGTATTTTTTAATTGCGTTAACTTATAAACTTGAAAAAGGGCCTTGGCAGTCACAAAAAAAAAGTTCAGTAGGACCACGGGGACATAGTGGTTACTGTGGTCCTACCTGTAAGTCAAATCGATGGGACCACGGGCCCTTCACGAATAAAATTGTGATATAAATACAAATTATCAATTTTCGGATTTGTCTTTTACTTTTGCTGTGAGACCCTACTTTTTGGAAAATTCCATGCTTTAAGGTCAGCGGGGAGTACTCTATAAGTTTTGATTTATCAGCGAGTGTCAAAATATTTGGTATAAAATTGGCCGATTTTTTAATTGCGTTGACTTCAAAGCTAAATTTTTTGATTGCTCCAGAAGAAGCTTTCAAAATAAATATTGTAAAAGCTGTATTAAATACTAGTTTGAAACTTTCTATTTGAAATAAAGGCCCAATCAAGCTCTTACAATATATTTATATTTCATATTTTAATAGTTATATTTTTGAGATTTAAACGCTGATTAGTATTTTCAAATTTATAGCTCATTGTTATTTAAATAAAAGCATGTTTTTAAAAAATGATTTTTTATGTTCAAATGTTGCATTAGACGTGTAGGCACGATGCCAACTGAACGCAGGTCTTCTTGGCCGTGCTTTTGAGAAAAGAATTAAATCTCAATGTATCGCGGTTATGCTGACAATTTCCTACGATTATCCCGGTGTGGTTCACTTCGAATCCCTTCCAGAACGCAGAGGAACAAACGGTGAATAAGCAATGAAATTTAGGCTCCAAGAAGAGTTTGCACGGCAGTATTAACAGAAGAGATCTACATTTATGGAACGAAAATTCATGACTTTAGCACCATGATAAAGCACCATCACACAAAGCCATTATATCTGACTTTTAGCTGCTTCCAATGTTAAAATTAACACTTCGAAGAAAGCGTTTTGAGTCGACCAAGTCAAAAGAGAAAATTTGGTGAAGGAGTTGAAGGCCCGACCTCAATCCCAACCACCTAAAAATATATGAAGGACTTGATGAAGCGCTGACGTAGTCATATTATAAACGATGGGGCCTAGTTTGAAGGTAATACATTAAAAAAGAAAACTTCATTTTTCAAACCTCGCCGCGGCGTGTGCGGCGAGATGGGTGCTGTCTTTGAATGCCAAAAAGCCTTATATGACTTAGATTTACAAAAATAATGAAGAAAATCGAAGGAGTGCCATTGAAAGTATTTAAATTTCGCGCGCACTCATATATTCGTAATTCCACACTATTTCTGTCCTGTCCTCTAACTGGATTTGAAACTTTACAAATTGGCTTTACCAAGAACATGACCACAGAACATGACCCTCCCCGCACGTCGATGAATAAGGGAGATAGTGTTAATAAATTGTGAGCTAATATGTTTAAGTAATGGACACATTCGCATACAGCATGTAAGCGTCTACCGATAGTCTGTGGTCTAAAATAAAAAAAAAAAACAAAAAAAATATGGCTAAATGTTTTAGTATTTTATCTCTAAAACATATTTCAGAAAGTTTCACATAAATACATTCACAGTGATTGGATTCCGAGGTCGAACACCTGACACTCCACTATACGAGTCGTTTCCAAAACTCCACAAGTTCCAGATGCTTTCTAGTTGGTTCGGCAGACCAGATATTATTGGTCGAGGAGTGATTTCAAAAAGCACTACATTATGTCTGATTGAAAAGTGTAGTCACCTAAAAGTTTTCACGTCAGCTGCAGAACTACTTGTTTAAGTAGATCCGTGGGTAATTTTTTTATTATTTTTGTAAGTTTATATAAATTTTTGTAAATTTTCAAGGTTTCTCAGGGAAATTCATCTATACACTAGTATGATAAAATCGCAATGAAGTGAATCCTACACATATTTCTTTCAAAACAATAATTGTTATAAGTAGACAATACTGAACTCAAAACAATTTTTGGATTTTTTGTCTATTTACATGAACATATTCATCTCAAAAACTAATGAACCGATTTCGATGAAACTTTTTGTAATTTATTGGTCGTAACCCAGACTCTAATGTAACATACAATTTGTCACATTTTGTTACCTAGGGATAAGTCGAGGAACGCTTTTCTGAATGGTTCCACAGGACAGGGTGGGAACCAACAACTAAATCCTGTAGCTCATGCAGGCGAAGCAGCGGGTAGCGGCTGTTGTATAAATACGCGTTTTATTTCAATACATAAAAATTATTGAACAAATTTTCAAAACGCTCTACAATTGGTTAGTCTGACAAAAATTTGTCTGACTGACAAAAGATAAGTTGTCGTGTAAAATAAATAAACCTTTAAACCTTGTTGATCACGTTCAAAACTCCACCGTGTTTCAATTAACCTATTATAATTTTTGAACTACTAAACCGATTTATATAAACCATAGCCTATGACACAACCAGATAAATAAGCTATTTAACAGTGCCAAACTCATTGCAAACTATTATGCCATTCTTGTGTTTTGCGTATTTCAACATACATACATACAGAAGACTGATTTCATAGAATAGATAGGTAGATAGATAGCGCGTCGAGTATTATTATTTTATCTATATGATGGATATCAAATTGTGTTCATTATGTATATAAATAAAAATAAATAAATTTGTCATCAATAATCGGAACTACAGCTTGCGCCAAACTTCTAGTTCGCTCTGAAGTTGACGCGAATGCATTTCGCATACGTGCAGTGCCCGCTCTCGACCCTCTGATACCCATTTTTCCTATCTGATGCTACTCGCTTCGACTTCAGAGCGAACACGAAGCGTTTGGCGCGAGCTGTAAAGAATAAAAAATTATAGTCAAAGATAAAACCCTAGTATGTAATAAAATAAAATATATATCATAACTTTATGGCCATATTTTAAAAAACCGCGCACTTGTTTTATTCGATTGTTTTTTTTTTATTTACCAATATGAAACAGACCATGAGCAATAATTGATGTGTGAAAAAAACCGCAAATTTTCTTTGCCTTTGTAGCCTCATTAAAGAAAGTATCTATCGGAATACCTTCTCGTTGGCGCACCAAGTAATGATTGAAAACGTGCCTTATCACGCAGCCGCCCGCTATGTTACCTATTGTTTCCCTTCAGCATTACAATGTTGTTCTTTATTGACGATTTCACTTACACCTTTTTTTTTTGGAAAATTCTTCCTTTAAACAAACGGTATTATTAACTTAGGTGTAATAGTTGTTAAAGAGTGGATGTGATTAATTTCTTGTACTTTTATGAATACGGAAACTACCTACGTGATTCTTTTGGTAAATAAATTCAATGTGAGAATATTTTTATCGTGAGTCAGTCACATCCTGGTTGTTTATATTTAACTGAAATTTTATTATTTTTTATATTTGCATTTCGTTATGCGTTTATATAATTTACTAAAATATATTGAATTTCTTACAATTTTGTTTCATACGTTTTATTAGTAACTATTTTACCTAGTTGACGACCTATAGCTATCCCATAACCAACCATAGGCGACGAAAGCTGACTGACTGCGTGCGTATTATTATAATCTCACCTTGCAAACCTCTCTTTGTCTTGTATATTGTCTTCCTCCATCCTTGTGTATTTACCACCGCTTGCGTCGTCTTCATCGGACCTGAGAACAATGTAACCATTCTTTCTTGTACAATTACAAAGTTTGTGCTTAAATCGCATCGACATTATCGATGCCATCAAACCAGTTTTATTAAGAACCACTGGTACTTTTGGTATGGTAGTCTGTCTCTCTGTCCGTTTTTTTAAACTTAGCACAGGGGTTCCCTTTGACCTCTAGTTTCTAATTTCGAGTAGCATTTTGGCCTAAAGCGATAAGGTCCTTTGATAAGATTACAGCAGCGGTACTTACTATATTCTTACGTTTGATTTGTTAAGTTTCTATTAATAGCCTATCGTGAGTACAACTATGTACATTTTATATTATCAGTAATTATACCTGCATTAGCACAAATATGACAGTTACTTGACACTAAAAAGATGCACGGCGTTAGGTAAATATTACTAAAACTTTAACGTTTAACACAATTAAAATTATTATAAACATAACTATAGACCGAATATTTAGAAAATAGGAATTACTAAAAAAGAAAAATAAAAATATCTCCAATATAGCGTGGCCGGCTTGTAAATTGTGTTGTGCTTTCTTATTCCTCCTATATAGTTAAGTGAACACAACGGCCACATTCTCCGAAAACGAGAGACAGCTTGAAAAACTGTCACGTACGTCATTCAACATAACTCACGTGTTATCATCGGAATCTCACATTTGTGGGATACGCGACTCTGTAGCGTGCATAGTAACTTGGCACTTCTTGGAAACGGTGCTCCGGAAACGTATCGTGTCGTCGTTTATTTGATAGGGGCTAGTAACGATTACAGAGAAATAAAAATATGTCTACTATTATGCTCTGCGGATCGTAGTGACATTTGAAAATATCTCAAGCTACGAAACTCTATATTGTATGTCCGAGAATCAGACCCTAATAATATTTAACACTTCGGGATTTCGCTGAGAAAGCCCACATAACTACATTTTAGTCTTGATCGATGTGTCTTATTAGTGAAGTAATCACGACCGTCGAAATAAAATGGATTAGACCACCACACTTTGAACATAGGCCTCTTTATATCTCCATAACCCACGGTCTCGGTCCAACTGTCAATAAATGGCGGCCCGCCATTTTCACCAGGTCGTCAGTCCACCTGGTGAGGGGCCTTCCCACGCTACGATTTCAATTCGTAGTCACGATTCGAGAATCTTTTTTCGCTAGCGGCTATCCGTTTGCGAGCGATCGATGGGACCAGCCCATTATCACTTCAGCTTCCTTAGTCTGCAAGGTATGTTGGTGACTCCAGTTGTTATGTGGATTTCTTTGATACAATTTCTAATACAAGGAGAAACTTCAAGCATAAATCTTTCTATAATCCGTTGAATGATTTGAGTTTGTTAAGGAAGCCAACATTAAGGTAACTTTGATTAGTTTCATCCAGCTCATAAAACATTGATCGATGCGATGTGAATCGATAAAGACAGCCCAATCGGTCAAGCCGAAGATTGTTATAGAAAAGACCGCAAGAACATATAGGCCATTCAACGTCAGATTTAGTTCCTTGACTTTCTATCGAAGTTGACGCGGAAGTTCTATCTTCGAAATCATCAACGTCGCAAGGGACGTGCTAATTTATTAAATTATGACGATAACGACTGCCAGCGAAAAGTATAGGCATATTAAGATGCATCTAGATTAGCTGGATTTTTTTTTATCGACTTTGTTGTTGACAAACTATGGACAAAAATCGAGCAAATCTGGACACGTCTTTATTTTATGCGATCGTGGAACGACAAAAGCATATTGATTACCATAAAAGCACAAATTGACTAGAAGCCCTCTTCTGCGTATATCGTCTAACCAATCATACTTTAGCTAGCTCGTGCAAGATGGCGAGTTTCAATCCGCGCGGTCCCTGCACGCCGATCTTCACCCCCGCAAAATCCCTGCGCGCCGGTTTTCACCCTCGCGAAATTACGTTTGACATTTACGATACTGTGAAGTGACATTTCTAACTCTATTAAAACCAAACGCTGCTGTCTTTATTTACTCTATGTTGATTACCCTCAGATGTGATGTGATCACATGATCTCCGTTGAAGTTTACCCCTATGTTCATTATGCATTCCTCAGATGACCCAATTATTAGATATGCGACTAACACTTTTGGACGTAGAACGAAGAAAGCACATCTATACTATTATATAAAATTATTTGTCTATATGTATGTATGTTTATCACAATTTAACTTAAAAAGAATATGAAGGAATTATTGATTTATTCGAAAAATGTTCCTTATGTTTCTAGAAGTGCTATAGGCTACATCTTATAGTTATAGACCACCAGGAGGCGCTGCTATAGTAGATGTACTTAGGTTAAGTTGGGCGGATTTTGATTCGGGTTTCTACATTACATAATAGGTGTCGATGACCTCAGAGCAGGTTCTGGTAAGTTTACGGGTATAGGCCGCCAGAGAGCGGTGCAGTAGATTTATTATGTAAATAGGCTTTTTCATAATCATCTACTTATACCATTATGTATTTTTCCTTGTAAGTATAAAACTAACAAAAGAATTATAATAGTACAAAAAATATATAATTATTTGTGCAACAAGGGAGCAAAGTTCGTTTTTTTTTTCATGGTGCAGAGTTTGAATCCTGAGCGTAATGAGGGATTCAAAAGCTCAAAAAAAAAAACAGAATACTTTGCTCTCGTGTGACACATACATCTTTCCACCTTACCAGCGAGATAATACAAGATTCAAGAAAAAATATTGAACACACATTTATTTTACAGGTTCCCTACAATATTTTTGAGCCTTTAGTAAAGTAAATCTACAGTCATGAAATAAAATCGTACGCTTTCAGATAGTCAACATGCGACGTTTACAGAAGAAAATATAGTTCAGCATTAAAAACTACTAGCTCATTGTGTCAAATTGAAATCTTCGTCACCAGATTCACTCATTATTCAAAACTTTTTAGACTTTCAAAGAGCAGATAAAAAATAATTAATATCATAAAAGTATTTACTTTTCTTTTGTTTCTTCTCCGCCATTTTATTTTTGAGTGCATTTAGAAAAAGTGGGGAAAGGAAGTATCACGTTGAAATTAATTTCTAACACATAGTTTTATGGTTCACTAGAACTGTAAAAAAATTAAGCTTCCAATTCATGTTATTAAAAAAGACGGCCATTTTTATAATTAAATATTTTGACACTGGCAACCTAAGGTTACTTCCCGTTTACCTAGAATCATGAAATATGGCTAGAAGCAAGGTCTCACAGCACAAATGAAGAAAAAAATGAAAATCGTTAATTTGTAGTTCTATTACATAAAAAAATGTTCTTTTGCTATTAGAAACGTAAAAGTTATTTTTTTTTTTAAATAAACAACACAAATATATTTGGGTGGTACGGAACCCTCGATGCGCGAGTCCGACACGCAATGGGCGCTGTTTTTATGAAAAAAAAAAAAAACAAATATTTAAAATGTTGAGACGTGCAGTCTTTGGACGTTACGTGACCGAATGAAGTTAGAAATGCCAATCTGTAGCGTTCTGAATTCAATATACTTTTCTTCACTGGATGAACAAAATTGTCTTTTAATTAATTAATGCACATAAAAGTTCAATAGGAGAACACACGTTTGACGTCCCATTCATTTGGATGAAAACCTTATTTTTTATTTATTTTATTACATGTCCAAATTTTCCTTTTCATCAAATGCAATCGCGTCATATCCATACCACCATACCATTATGGCCTACTGCAGGGGTTTAGGTCTTCCCTCGGGATGAGGGAGTTGCGATCGCGTCATCTCGACGCTACGTAATATTTAAACGTTCATACAAGGTTATAGTTCCAATCAAACTTTATGGCAGATGTGAACATAGGCACAAGTCGCGTCGCAGTAACCAGTCTTAGGTGTAGCGAGACGAAGCGGAGCGAGGGGCATATGACTGCAGCTGCGCAAGCACGCTTATAGCGTTATATTCAGATCCGCCATTGAGTTTGAGACGAACTATACTGACTGCCAACCGCATCTGATAACACCTCGAATAGCATTTAAAATGGGTTAATTATACAAAAATAGGAATTGATTTAATTTATTATAGAACACTTTTTTTAATTGCATTTGGGTTTAGAAGCTGACACTCAGTAGCCTACATCAACCCGACAGGAAGTTTAAAACACACCCGATACAATAAATACTTTAGTTTTCATACTTTCTCTACAATATTTGTATGCCCCTTCAGAAAGTTAAGTGAAAATATATACAATATTTTTTGGTAAATAAACGTTATTATTATTATTATTAAATATCTTTGATTTCGATTTTGTGGTTACTATGCAGCGGAGTTTGATAAACTGAAAAGAAAATAGTGAAATTCCGATGCAGTAGATAAGCCATACAAAGCAACGCAACGAGCTTAATTCGAATCGATAGCAAAAGATTAAGAAAAGATTTTATGAAACTTTTTCTAATATTTTTATTTAGGCTTGACCAATCGGAAGAATGTACCATAATACAGCCATTAAGTTTTATTTAGTTAATTTTAAAACTTATTTAGATATATGCGATATGTCGCTTTGAAAAAAGTTCTCATCGGACATCTTTTTTTAAATATAGAGAGGTGAACCTTCTGTATTAAACTCCAAGGTAGCAATGGAAGTACGGCTAGAATCTTTTGTGCGCTAACTTGAAAGAGTCTACTACTAGCCGCTAGATCCTTTCAAGTTAGCGCACAAAACACATAGTTCGGGGCCTGACTCGCATTTAACCTGTTTATACGGGAAGTACAATGCACGAAGCAACATCCGTGCTTTCTATTAGAATTCTTGTCTGTCCCTTGACATTTCTGTTTGTCTTTCGGTTAATTGCGATTGAACGTAATAAATACAGGCCAGATTGCGTTTTTCGTTAGAATTTTGTAGTTGTGGAAAATTTTATCATTAAAAAAAAATTAATAAATTATATTTAAACACCACAGAATATGTTTTCTGTATTTACCAAGAAATTGTGTTCTTTATTTTTATAAAGGATCTCATGGCTAAACCAGATGTACCTACTCGTAGACAATAGCTAGATGGCTTTTTGGACATAGACTCTTGACTATACAGGGAAGGAATGTGAAAATGATACTGGCCGTTATGTAGTCGTATTCTCGGTGTATTCCGAAAAAAAAAAAACTAGCATTCATTCGTTTATCGTTTTTTATTTCTCACTGACATGTATTATGAGAGTCAAACATGAGTCAACTAAGAACAGGATCGGAAAAACGGAAAAAAAATAATAATTTAAAATAATTCCAACTTCTTTAAAGTATTTATTGGCCCTTCTCACGCACCAAACTATTATTTTCTGACGTAATGTTACACTTGATATGACCAAGCCCCTTTATGATTATATTATAGGTAGGCATCTAAACATTTATGGCAATGAAATAAAACAAACATATTTGTAAATTAAGTTACAGTTTAAGCATACGAGTACAATCCAGTTAAATACCTAGTATAGTATAATATCGGAAAATTCATAAAATATTACTTAATTGCTAACATCTTTGGAGAATTACCGTCTTTACTTTGATTAGTCATCAAATAATAAACTTAATAATTTGACATCATAGTACACGTAATTTTGCAATATTGTTGTTACATTTCTAGACGCATTATTAGCTATATTTGGTACAATAACATGACACACCTATGTGAAAGGCGTCTGTTTATAATAATTTGCCGATAGTCGTGATTTTTGTATTATTAACTCCTTTTATTATTTAAACTTTTTGGTTACATTTATTGTAATAACAGAAGTTTAGATAAAAACTTAAAACCTAAGGAAAATAATGAGCATATCTTATTCCGAGGAGTTTTGTTAAATAATATCCTAGTAACGCTAATAAATAGGTATTTCTCTATGCATTAATTTTCTTTAAATAAAAGCACGGCAGGGGCCTATATAGGTATAATATAAAAGGCATAGTTAAAAATTACGGTAGATACATTAAAATACGTAAAATACGTATACGTAAAGTATCTACGTACATTACGTAACCCTCAAGACGCGAATCCTACTCGAACTTGGTCGATTTTTTAAAAGTAATTCGTCCAACAAATATTGTATACAAAATAAATTTAATAATAATTCATATTTTTTTTTAGGTTTTTCTGTCGACCCTTTTGACTCACATTTGGCTTCGGGTCACAAAATTTTTTTTTATCCTTTTATTTGATTCGCATAATATTTGTTTTGAACATGTTGCAAGAAAAATGTTAAAAATTCAGCACTGAACAGTCATTACACTTCTAACTAAAGAGGTAAATGCGCCATCGCAAATTAGACAACATATGTTAAATGTGTTCAGTTATTTTTGCCCTACTGAATAAATTTTGGTCGAAGCAGTTTAAACCACCAACTTATAGGTTTAAACTGTTTCTGCTATTACCGACGAAAAAGCTGGTAAAAGTGAAGAAATTAATTTTAGAAGACATAAACAATAGAAGATCGCTGCAATTTTGGTAATGCTTCAGTGTTAAATCAACAAAATTGGCTTGATACATTTTTTTCACAGAAGAATGGTTTTTGTATCTCCTGTAAAATTAAGCTTTCTTAATTACTGGTTCATTTATAATATTATATTATATTTTAATATATGTATTTAATTAAATTTACGTAACTATATGGTCACTGTATGTAATTAATTCGAATCATTAATTTCGACATATATAAACGACATGTCGGAAGTGGCTGATGACACGCGAGACTGCGTTATGCAGCGTTCGCAACGCGACTGTATATTTTGTTTGACAGTTTAGGTGTTATTACAAAGTAGCGGCCACCCACAGTTTCGCCTGCGTCTGTGTAGACCATACATTTCTGTTAAACTTACTATTAACATTTAAAATGGTTAATGCATACTTTTTACTTGAACCAATGTTGGTTACTCTCAAATAAACTTTTGACTTCCCCATCCCTTAAAATTTGAAAACCAAAAACCCTGGTACACATCATTATTTATTTATATTCAGTAGCTACAATTCCTATTTTCGAATTCCGACCTTTGGAAAAACCGACACTCCCAAACAAATGTTCACCCCCATTTCCAATCTTTGAAATGTAAAAATTAAAATCCCGAAACTCGACATTATTCATTTATGATTAGTAGCTAAAATTCTAATTTTCAAGTTTAAAAAACTGATAAGTAATCGCATACAAATTTTCATTCCCGTTTCCTATGCTTAAAATGTAAAAATTCAAAAACCCTGAAACTGGGTAAATTATTTTTTTTAAATTAAGAAATTACATTTTTTGAGTATTCTACTTATGAGTCGTTTTAAATTTTATTCATTTCAACATCATCATAATTTATTTGTGATTAATAGCTACAATTCGATTCAATACAATACAATTATTTGACTTATAGGTATGCATATATAAGGTGTTGGAGGGAGGGGAGGGAGAATTATTTTCATTTGTATGTAACTGTTGGTTCTCCTTAATATAAATAAATAAATAAATTCCAATTTTCAAGTTCTTAAATCTAAAAAAACCAATAGGTAGGTACTCCTCTTCAAATTTTTACCTCCCGTTTCCTCCCCTTAAAATGCGGAAATCCAAAAATCCTGAAACACCTCATTATTTATTTATGCTCGTAGCTTTAATTCAAATTTTCACGTTTTTGGACAAGAATAGTATGTAGGATGAATTACTTTGCAAAGACTTGCTGAAAATGTGAAGAAAAAAATAAACTAGATAAATAATACAAATAAGTTAACAGAGTAAAAAGCTAAGCAAAAGTACATCAAAGAAAATTGAAATATTTAATAACCATCAAAAGCATGATGATTTCTCAAATTTTAAAAGACAACCTTAAGAATATTTTTTTAAACCATTATGCGTGGCCCGTAGATTGTATGGATAAGGTTACAGTCACATAGGTATGACAGTTTAACAAAATCTGAAGTTTTGTTATTTTAGGTTGATTATAAGGTAAAGCTTTTTAATATTTTTTTAGCTAATTCCTCATCCTCGGCATCATATTACATCTATATTAATCTATATTATTAAAATTGTAGTGTCTGTACGTCTGTTCTGGCTAATCTCCGAAACGGCTGAACCGATTTCAATGAAACTTTGCAGACGTGCAAAGGGCATTATCGTGGGTGACATAGGCTATTTTTTGTCTGTCTGTCCTTTCGTCCGTCTGTCTGTCTGAGCTAATCTCCGAAACGACTGAACCGATTTCAATGAAACTTTGCAGACGTGCAGAGAGCATGACCTGGAGTGACATAGGCTACTTTTTGTTTGTCTGTCTGTCTGTTCAAGCTAATCTCTGAAACGGCTGAACCGATTTTAATGAAACTTCACAAGTGCAATAAAGAAGTCGTCAGGAGTGACATATGATACTTTTTGTTTGTCTGTCTAACTGTTCGAACTTCGAAACCGCTTAACAGATTTCAATGAAACTTCACAGATATGATAATAAAAATTGTTAGAAGTAACATAGATACTTTTTGTTTGTATGTCTGTCCGTTTGTATGTTTGTTAGAACTAAACTCCAAAACAGCTAAACCAATTTTAATAAAACTCCGCAGGCGTGAAAAGAAGGGTGTGAGGAGTGACATACGCTACTTCTTGTTTGTCTGTCTGTTTGAGCTGAATTCTTAAAAGGTTAAACCGATTTTAATGAAACTTTGCAGATTTTACAAATAGTTTGTTAGGAGAGATATAGGTAAATTTTTCTCTGTCTTCAGTTTTAATTCTCTGTCTGTCTGTTTGTCCCGGCTAATCTGCAAAACGACTAAATCCTTTCAATGAATGTTAGCAGACATAAAAAGGAGGTTATCAGGAGTAACAAAAGTTGGTTGTCTGTCTGTTTTTTCGGGCTAATCGCCGAAACGGCTGATCCGATTTTACTGAAATTTCGCAAACGCAAAATGGGCGTTGTTAGGAGTGACAAGCAATTTTTTTACATAAAATGTCTGTTTGTTCCGATTAATTTCCAAAACGGCTGACCAATTTTGGGACTGACCTGTGGGATAGCTATTCTTCATGCTAAAATGGCTAAATGGATTTTGATAAAATTAGGTATTTAGGTAGAAGAGATTTCTTAGGTGGTTAAGTTTCAGAATGTTGTAGAAAGTGTCACAATATTCTGGAGCGTCGCGTCCCTTTAGCTATCCCGGCACAACTGTGTAATCTACGCAGGCGAAGCCGCGAGCGGAAAGCTAGTTTATAGTAAAAGTTTAGACAATAATTTTATAATTGACATTTTTGCTATGCAGTTAATGGGGGAACGAAATTTACAATTGTGTTTTTAGGGTTCCGTGCCCAAAGGGTACAAAACGGGACCCTATTACCAAGACTCCGCTGTCCGTCTGTGTGTCTCTCTGTCTGTTCGTCTATGACCAAGCTGTATCTCAGAAACCGAGATAGACAGTTGAAATTTTCACAGATGACGTATTTTTGTTGCCACTATAACAAATACTAAAAAACAGAATAAAATATTTAAGGGGGCTCCCATACAACAAACTTGATTTTTTTCCCGTTTTTGCTCACTGTTGATAATGGCAACAGGTAGACGCTTGAAATATTCACAGAATATAATATTTAGTTAGGTATATATTCACTTTAAAAATAAATAATTAATAAAATAGCACAAATATTTAAGGGGGGCTCTCATACAACAAACATGATTTTTCTAATATTGTACGGTGGTATGGAACCCTTCGTGTGCGAGTCCGACTTGCAATTGGCCGGTTTCTTAAATGTCAACTATATCAAACTCATTTTAACAGTCTATGAAAATTGTTATTTAAGGCACCCTTCTTAAATTAACAAATTTTAGGAAATTTGAATTTGCAGGTTTTCAATGATGTGTAGCCAGTTTATTTTTAGCCATACTTTAATTGCATTAAAATTTCAACACTGGCATAAGAACAATAACGAACAAAAATTACTTTTGGCAGCTGCCCTCTAGTTGGCGCCACCTGGTGAGCCTTAAAATAGTAGCCCTCATTGGGCCAAGAGGATAAAAATTAATAGTTTTTTTCACAATTTGTGTGTAAGATTTAATTTAAATCCTTATAGTCTCTAAACCATAGAATAGTATAACCCAAACTGCTATGCAAACAACAATTCATATGTAAAAAATGTCATCACAATATAAAATTTTCCCTACCAGAAAGTTATAACCCACTTACCCATTATCAAGTTAGACTACTCCAATTAAACTGTTGAGTTTACTTGAAAATTACATCTTTCCCTACAAATATTATACTCAAATGTACATCTATTTAATCTGCAAGCTTATATACTTATATTTTGAATTGTACTCATATTTTATGTTAAATTATCATTTTAGAACAATCACATTAATACAGTAAAAAAAACGAGATGAAAATGCATACAAGTCACTATCACTGATCATATCCCATTCAGTACTTTAGTTAACCCTAGACTAAATATGAACAATTTTTTATTTCTTGATTTCATTAAAAGAGGAACAGCAGTACTATTTTAGAACTGAATAACTTACCCAACACTGCCAGCACGACGCTTGTGAATGTCCTTTGATGGGTCAGCCCCTAGAAAAACAATTTTTTCAATATGTTTCTAGACTGCAAAACAATTTTATCATACAGCATATGTTACGGGTTATAAGTACAAACAAATATGTAGGATGCACAAAGACACCAATTTAATTGTACTTTAGTTTATTATGAAACAAAATCACAAACTGATTCAATCATAATTCACACAAATGACAAATTTCACTTTTATCACACTTGTAGCTCGCAGTTCATTGCACTGGACTAATCAAGAAAACTGACGAAAACACGCCAAGGCGCTAGCTCTGTATGGTATGGGCGCAAAAATCATCATCATCAGGCCGTGTCTCTCCACTTCAGGATATAGGCCTCTCCCAAGGCTCGCCACCACACACGGTCCTCCGCCTTTCGCATCCAACTACCTTCAGGTCATCTGTCCACCTGGCCGGGGGGCGTCCAACGCTTCGTTTTCCGGTACGTGGCCTCCATTCGAGAACTCTTCTACCCCATCGGTTATCAGTTATACGGCAAATGTGACCGGATTTGCCACTTCAGCTTGTTGATCGCTTTGGCTGAGCGCAAAAATGCGCCTCACAAATCAGATTTTTGAGCGCGTCATCGCTTTTACAACACCGTTTCTAAAATTGAATGTGATTTATTTTTATCTGAGAATTACCCGATATATCTGTATGTGGTCGATGTGATTGAATAGTTGTGATCTTTTGTCTATAACACAAACATATGTCTATCACACATGTTTCTATACATGTATGTCACAATATTTTACTTTTGTTCTAAAAGGATAACTTACACATAAAAGTAAAATTTCAAAATGCAAGAAATATGTGTACAAGATAAAGGTTTCTTTTTTGTTAAAATCGGCCAAGTGCGAGTCTCGCACACGAAGGATTCTGTACCATGGTATAATTAAAAAAAAAACATTTCCATTTTAGTTAAATCTGAAATTATAATTTGGGACATAACTATATTTATCAAAACTGGATAGAATGATTGTATATGGATATACCTACTTTCCATATACAAGTTATACAATACATAATTAAAAAAAAACATTTCCATTTTAGTTAAATCTGAAATTATAATTTGGGACATAACTATATTTATCAAAACTGGATAGAATGATTGTATATGGATATACCTACTTTCCATATACAAGTCATACAATACATCCATATACAAAAACCACAAAGATATACTGAAGACTTTTACCAATATGAATACAGATTGGTTAACAGAGTTGTGACTTTAATGTTTGTGTTTTTAAAAGTATTTATTTCATAATTAATAAAATAAACCTATTCTAATAATCATACAATGACTAATTAAAAATAAAAGCTTATACCAAATTAAAAACTAAAAATACCTATAAATAAAAAATACCATTTAAATCTGTGCCGTGCGGCAAAGTGTCCAAAAGGCTGGCGGCATTACCTCGCTGTATGGCAATACTTATTTGTTGCCCGAAGCGCCAGCCTTCTGGTCACCCGAGGCGTCGATCAGACGCGCCGATAAATCGTGGAAAAACCGACGCGTCTCAGGCCCCATCGTCTCGATTCCAAATGGCACAAATATGTAGGTATATTTGCACCGTTTGAGATTTTCAGCAGCGGTCGCGGCCGCACCAGTGACTGCTGAGGTCGCTTGGGTGTGGGACGCCGCCAGCGAATCAACACAACTGGCGTCCCACACCAGCGACCTCCCCTGTTTACAGGGAACGACGGTCATGCCGTCGGGTCTCTTGCCGTCGCCACGTACAATTTCGTTCGGCTCTAGTAGGCAACGGTGACGGAGGCAAGGGCCGGGCCCAACGGATGATGTCAGTAATGAAATTTAAAAGACATAACGCGACAAGCGGCCGGCACTTCGAGAGCAACTGAGAACATGATAACCAAGAAGGTCGACATCACTGCCGCACCGGCATTGGTGAGGTTCACAAGTCCTAACCCCAAGACGCAGATGGGTGGATAGTGAGAACATTGCGTGGTCGAACATTGTGCCCAGATTGGTGGAAGGAATCGCTTGAAGCCAATAACGCGACTCCTTATCAGAAACAACAAGGAGACGAGTACGCTTTGCAGTAGAACCTGAGGTACTTATAAGATGGTTTTGCACAAGATTGCAGAGCGGCTCGTCCCATTGCTTTTGCAAATTTTAGTTTAAAGGTAAATATTAATCTGGGCAGGCCTGGCACCAGGCGTCTCTGGCTTTTTCCATATGCACAACCTCAGTATATCCAAAGGATGGTTTGATATTTTTGAAATGAGTTTGTATTATGGATACAGGGCAGAAACGCTGGAAGTGCAACAATACAAGTTTTCCGGATTTCTAAACCTCCAAACCGAACAGGAAGAGAGGCCTGCAACCAGATGCAGTCATCTAATTGGCAATTCAGTATGTAAATAAGAGTAATTTTGATGACAGAGTAGATTAATTACAGAATCTAGTAATTTCTGATATTCCCAAAGAGGGCTGTATCTTAAAATGTATGTGAATTTAGGAACAAACAAAAACATATGGTAAAAAATGCCATATGCGAATTTATTTTGAGAAGACAATGTGATTCATAATTGAATTTTTGAATATGTTCTGCCGAAAGAGGTCTCGTTGATTCATCAAATAGAAGTAGAGACGGAGCAAACTTTTATCTAAAATGTTTATATTAGGTGTAGAAAAATTAAATTTAGCCACTTCCGACTTCTCTTGAATTGTTTTAGGATTTGAAACATATAATTCACATTTATGAAAATTAAGTGAGAGGCCTATGGATTGGAATTTTGAAATGATGGAGGTTGTATACTTATGAATGTTTGTACTGTAAGAATATCTCTACATAAAATTCCAAATGGTTTATGTCCTGTAAGTACAAACCAATGAGAAAGGTTTTGTTTCATCAAAATTTTTATGGTGTCTGGCAGTTAAATTGGTACTCTACTGTTCTCATTGTCATGGTTAAACGCCATCAGTGAAAATTACAGATATAAAAATGTAGATCATAGGAGCACCAAAAACCTAGAGCTTGGGTCAAATTTTTAAGTTGATACTTCTGACCAATACATAAACATCTACAAGGTCAACAAAAGTTGACATTTAATTTTGGGTTAAAGATGTTGCATTCAAATCCAACATATACTGCTGTTCATAGTGCAATGTGTGTGTATTTTCAGGTATTAGGTACCTACTACTGTTAACAATATTTTTTAAGTTCAAAACCATCACATTCAAGTGACATATGCAATGATACTGTTTTGGTTATCACCACAAAATAACATTGAGCTGCAACTGTTTTTTTTAAGTTCATTATGTAATGTAAGTACTATTAAGTTATGTAAAAGGCCCAAAATATATCAATTAACCTATTTAAAAAAGTTTATTGTAGGAAGGAAGGTTACTGTAAGATAGGTAGTTTAAAAAATATAATAAATATAACATATCTTTTATATTAAGAGCAACACATTTTATTGGTTCACCACTGGCAGATTAACCAAAATTTTTATGATACAACTTTGTCAATTGTTAGACTTACCTATAATAAATCTGCCTACATGTATGACTTTTTAGTAATCACAGGATAAAGATTAAAAGCACTCTATGTGTTAATATATCTTCAATTTAGAAAAGGAAAAGGTTGATCACTAAGTACCTGCAAGAATTCTGCATGCACAATTTCCAATGACCCAATTCCTATATGCATCATTGGGTTTGGCATATTTACCGACGAGTTTGGATAAATTTTGTATCAACAAATAATACTTAACAAACAGACAATAGAAATCATTACTATTCACACCATAATCGGACATAAATTTTGTAAATCGTCGTTTTAAAAGTTTTAGATTATTTTTGAAGTCTAAATAAATATCAATCGGAATCAGCTTTTGTAAACACGAATAAAAGATACGAATAATTTTCTTTTATTCCAATTCAATCTCTAAAGTGTCGTTCACAGCATTTGTTAAAAAAACAGGTAACAAGCAAAAAGACAAGGTCATAATATTCGTATACGGTTACAAACCTGGGATAGTGGGAGCCACGGCAGACATCGGTCAATAAACTCATTAGTCCACAATCTGATTCTACAAACAATAGGTATAATAAGAACAACTTTAAAGCGTTAAATATCGACAAAACAGTAATAAGAAACGACGTATGTTTACTATAATTTACGACGGACAGCCGCCATATTTCTAAACTCTTTGCACTATTCGCAGTGTCTTTTTTTAAGTACTTGAATTCAATGCTTTTATGCTTTGACATTTAATAAAAATGTTATACATTTATGATAATATTTACTTATAAAGTGTTTTAGTAATGTATTTAATGTTCAAGAGAATTAATAAGTATATTTATATGAAATGGCTGAAGAACACAAAACACTAAAAATGGCAGGCATTGTGTGTTTTATAATAAATTACAAACAATGGATTATATTTGCTGTATAGACGATTGATCATGTCTTGGTGGCTAAAAAATATGACGTAATTTTTCCGGGAAATTTAAATACTCACGACTTCAGCACCCATGGATCAGCCATGGAACTAGGATCAGCAATCATCAGTACCATCAGTGGTGATCACAGATGAGCAGTGGATGAGCACCATTCCGCACGCACAACCTGTATTAATATTGGTACCTAACAAAGTACCTAATCAATTAGTAGGTATCATTAGTATTAAGAAAATTTTTATTTCGTATTAGATATTTTATCTGTGTTTCATTTGTTTATCTGTCATGATTTTACTTAATGTGACAAACGATGGTGACAAATGAATAAAAATTTGACGTTCTAAATTTTCATGACATGTTTTAAATCATCAATATTTGATTAAACAATCGTCACCTTTTTATATTTTATGTTTTATAAATTATGGAAGGTGAAACGGAAGTTTTATCAGAAACGGTGACAACGTGTAACATAACTCAACAATCGGATTCGTTGTCCAATCAAGCTAAATTGGAATCATTAGAGAAGAAAGCTATTCACTTGAGGTTATTTCAATAATTACTATCAATATTAATACATCTATATAGGTGTGCCGTGTGTATGTGCCTTACAAAACGTTGCATTATAACGATTTCTCAGTTTTGCACTATAACGGATGAAATAGTAGGTAACTACCTATCTACTGGAAGCATACGAATCACATACGAATGCTCTATGTTCGGCTTTCCATTGTTCCCTAATTAAAATTGTGTCCATAAAAACATAGACATATTATGTATATCTAGACCGAGGGTTCCTAGTAAAATTCGCCGCTAACAGTGTCCAAGAAGGCATGTACCAGCATTTAAAAACCTATCTCTAGTTACACCGCTACAAAAGAATGAAAACATGTGTTCTATTTACTGTCTAGTAATTTCAACCGTATCGCCTTGAACACAAGACTCAATTTCGACTATATAATATAACAGAAATATATCCCTTTGTCGTAAAAACACAAAAAGTCAAAATTTTAGAAGTGGACAGGATATATGTTTGGTTTTTAGTCTAGTAATTCGCAGGGGTCGAAAGCCAAGGGTCGCAACCCTTATCTCTGAGCAGATTATCCTTATCACTGACTTCCGGCACCACCACT
Source organism: Luffia ferchaultella (assembly GCA_949709985.1). Lineage (NCBI taxonomy): Eukaryota > Metazoa > Arthropoda > Insecta > Lepidoptera > Psychidae > Luffia > Luffia ferchaultella. Next base: position 20,525,631 of record OX453240.1, on the reverse strand, counting down.
TTAGTACGACACTAGGTTTTTCGACATTTATTTTTAATCATCAATACATATAACAAAGTCGTACATTAATAATTTGTCGTAATTTGTACCTGAGAAATTCCATTCACTCACGAACTCACCTGTACCGCTCAGAAATGACGGCATAGTGCTCAGCGTTATTTTCTGATATAGTAACAGCCTTCTAAGCGTTATTCACGGTGGTTCATTTCACATGTTAATTCTTTCCACGGGCTTGTAGTCTATAAGATATGTTGATGGTCCATCATTTAAAAAAAAATGGGTTAGGTTATGGTTCGCTCGTGACAATGCGAGAAGCCAAGCGGAGCGGAGCGACGAGCCATTAATAAGTCTTATATATATATATTTTCATTTCCTTAAAAAAATATTTACTGCATGAGGTTCCCGCACCTCTCCCCCATAAAGCCTGATTAAATATTTTGTGACTTTTCAGCAGGCTACATTGGAAAGCGCTACCATGCTCTAAAATGGAACTATTAATACATTATTAGACCCACTGATAGACGTCACATATTTCACTCAACCCTAAAATAATATAGTTAACTTTTGCTAAAGGATACTTCCCACTTCCTCAAAAAATTCAATAATGCCTAGATAGATGCAACGCACTTAATTCATTCTGTTAAAGGTATAAAATTAAACGTCTGTTTCTTATTACTTACTTCCGCTCGCGGCTTCGCCCTCGTGGACTGCACAGTTGTACCAGGAGCAATAAACGAACGCGACATTGTGAGACTTGCTAGAAGGAACATTCTGAAACTTAATGACATATTTCTATACCTTGATCAAAATCGATTTAGCCATTTTAGCACGAAGAATAGCTATCCCACAAGCACTGTATGTTTTTACGGGATAAAATTTATCTTGTGTATTATTCCAAGCCTCGGACACCGTCGTACTCCATTAATTCATTCGTCCAGTCGTTTTAACACGAGGAATAGTTGTCCCCTAGGAACCGTACCTTTTTCCGGAATAAATATTAACCTATGTCACTTTCGTCGATTAGAACCAGAGTTCACAACATAAGTAGTTTACGGTCTATAAGAAACAGACAAAGATGAGCCTAAGTATGTTATTCCTGAAAACCTCATTTTCATGTCTGCAAAGCTTCATTAAAATCTGTTGAACCGTTGAAACAGGAGTTTTTTTTTTCAAAATGGCGCACGTGGAACGTCGTGGTTTCTGCGATATTTTGAAAAAGCTCCACAATAACTGTACTACGCTGCCTATTCTTGTTATTTTTTATTAAAAATACGAACAGAATACTCGACTGTGGCGAAATTGCTTTAAATGCAGAGAACGCCATTATCTAAGAAGAAGAAGACAGTCAAACAATCAGATAGACAAAAGTAGCCTATGTCACTCCTGACAACCTCCTTTTCATGTCTGAGAAGTTTCATTAAAATCCAATGGTTCAAAACTTGAGGAGTTTAGCTCAAAAACTTGTTAGTTTAGCCGGAACCGAGTAACAGACAGACGGACGGACACGACGGACTTTTAGATGCATTATGGATACGATCATGCGTCGAATCGCATATATTTATCATTTCCTGCACTTTTCGATAAGTTTGACGTAGTTACGGTGTAATTAAATAAGAAAAAAATTCTGAAAGAAATTTAAATCTCGGCTGCGACAACCGATCAAACGTCGCATGCGCTGCAATCAGCTGACTTCTCAGTCTAGGTTATAGGGTAGTAAGTTATGAATTTTCAACTACCTATATGTTTCGCAACGCTTTTTTGGAAACTATTACCTTGATGACTATGGTTTCTTTGGAAAAATTGGTTTTAAAAACAGGAGATTATGAATATTTGCGTTTTGATGCATGATCGAATCCATTCTATGTATAAGAAGTTGTATATGTGACTCCTGACAAAGCTCTATCCAAATTTTCATGAAAATCGGTTCGACCGTTTCGGAGATTAGCCGAAACAGACTTTACGATTTTTTATATATAGAAAAAAATGCCTAGCATTTCACATCTGCGAAGTTTCATTGAAATAGGTTCAGCTGTTTTGGAGTTTAGCTCGAATAGACAGATTGACACACAGACCGACAGAAAGTAGCCTATGTCTCTCTTGACAATCTTCTTTTTATGTCTGGCGATTTTCATCAAAATCGGTTCAGCCGTTTTGGAGATTAGCTTGAACAGACAACGAACTCTTTATGTCAATAAAGTTTCATTAAAATCGGTTCAGCCATCATCATGGAGACCAGCAGCAACAAAGACACATCACTATGATTTTATTTTTACAGATATAATTTTTCACGTTTTACAAATCAAACGGATTTAACTGAAGGTATAGTTATGAGTTGAAAGTGCGGTTCTTTATCGATATTAAAACTAATGTTAAAATCACATAGGCATGTATGTATCTACGGTAGTTTAGTTTTTGTTATTTTGTTTAATACTTACCTATAACGTGAAATATTCATACTAACGATAAAAAAACTAAAGCACCTATCTACCAAACACTCTTCACTACATATATTATTACAAAATAAATTCTCCCGCCACGTCTGTCTGTCTGAACGCGATAAACTCAAAAACTAACCAACGGATTTTCATATGGTTGACATCAATGGACGGAGTGATTCAAAAGAAAGGTTTATGTGTATCATTCAGTAATGTTTTGTGCAAATTAGTTAAAATATGACGATTATTGTTGAAGACGTCGGAAAAAATCAAGCCGGCTGGGAGTTTTCACCAAAAACGCTGACTAATCACTTTGATATATAACAAAACAATGTATGGAGGAATTGCTCCTCTTTTATAGGATTAAAGAACATATGGCATATGTCTATCTTTTACGTATAGCCTATTATACCTATTTTTATGTTTAAAGAAATGTAGTCATATGTGTTGATTGGAAAGTTTTATACGGATACAATATTAATTCTTATCAAATTGAATACGTTATTTACCTTAAGCATTTCATGCACATTATGATTGCCGTTTACACCATACAATTTAATTTAATATCGTAGGAGTTATCCATAAGCGGCCGGGCGGCCCCACACAGACGCGACACGCGTGATGTAAAGTTAGGCAGAAGTTATCAATGTTGTGTCCAAAAAAATATTTTAGTTTGTTTTTATGCAGGTATATATTCTTTACTTTTTCAAATACATACAAAACTGGAAATAAAATACATTAAAATACTCAAAGTGGGATGAACTTATGTTACATTTAAATCTAATCCATATGATCCACGCAACAAGCTGATACCAGTTTACCACATTACGATAGAAAAAAATACTAAGGCATATATGCTCTGCTACCCGTGCACAGACGGGTCGGGTCGCTAGTACCTACTATATACTTGATTGCATACTTGGGTGTTATCATCACGTTGAATTGTTTTTGCTCGTGTGTCATAGATTGAATATAGAACCACATTGTCAGCATAATTACCTATATCATAGTTTTCATTCACTATCCACCATTGATCCGTTCGATTATATTGCTTGCAGATTGGTACTGGAGAAGGATTTTAAAGCAGCAGACTTAAAGTGGAGCTTGTTTGTCGCCGCGGCCTTCAGCTTCAGATATGAAACTTGCCTCAAACCTTTCCCTCCTATATACATGAAAAATGGTGTAAAAGATATGGATGCGCTGGTATCTCTAACTTTATTTTGAACTAAATATCGTGGCCTTATCCCGCTGATTCCGTATGGGCTATGTATAGGTACCGGTATCGGATTAAATATCGTACCTAATTTATTTGAAAATAAAAACACGTTTCATTTTATACAGCCAATTTACCTAATTTTTCTCACGGTAGAAAGGAAATTCAAAAGCAAAAACTGATAATTAAATTTTCTACACAGAAAACAGTTTGGTCTTCGAAAGATCGTTCAACTGTCGATGTTGGATTAGCTCTTTGAACGTATTTTGGTATAATGGAAAAAAAAAAAGCTTTTATATAAGTATAATTTTACGATTTGTACAAAGCTATGTTGTGTTTAGCACAAGACGATCAAATCTATATAAGAAGTTACGCTTATCTGTACCATACGCAATCAGCGTTAAATGTATGGCTCTCAATATTTGCATATATTCAATCCTAGAACTTTTTTTATTGTTAGCTCGTGCGAGTATTAATAATTTACCTTTATTACCACAGAATTTATGTAACAGAGTAGGTAGTGCTTGCTGGAGACATTCAATTTTAGGGTTCCATAATAACCTGATGCAGCATCTTCATGTTTGTCTTTCTGTATGTAACAGTCCTTTTATTCAGACACTATTAGGACTCTCGGTTGAAATTCAGAACACACAGTGTACAAATATTTGTAACCGCTATAAATACTATAGGTATAGAAACGTGATAGTTTCGCGCTGCGCCCTAGTGGAGGTTCCTTTGATGGAAATATGATTGCTAATGTCCGTGGGAGTGAAGTACGCATTCGGGTGAAACAAAAACGACGCAGCTGTCATGAAAGTATGTTTGAGAGTTAAATTTGACTCTTATTCGACCTCACGAATTTATTTCATGCTTCCTCCACAGGGGGCGGCGTACAAAATCAAACGGGGCTGCGTACCTACTTATTGCCATCATTATACATAGGTGTGTATTAAAAAAGACGACCGCTTAGCCTAGTGGGCAGCGACCCTGCCTGCGAAGCTGGAGGTCCCGGGTTCGAATCCCAGGTCGGGTCAGTATTTGTATGATGAATATTAATACTGGCACCGGGTCTTGGTTGTTATATGTATGTGGTGTCTTCGCTTGGTACCCAAAATACAAGCAAATGCTTAGTTTGGGACCTAGACATTGTTGTGATTGTATGTGTTATTATTAAATCGGAAATAATTTAGCTTTTCTGTCCTACATAAAAGTGTAGATACAAATATATATACTTTTATAGATCCTATAGCGTGTGGTTTCCTTGAATACTTAGTTATTATAAAAGAAGACTTCATTTCTTTGGCGTTTTTAGGGTTTTAGGTTCCTTACCTCAAAATATAAAAACGGAACCCTTATAGGATCACTTTGTTGTCCGTCTGTCAAGACCCTTTTTCTCGGGAACGCGTGGAGGTATCAAGCTGAAATTCATATCAAATACACAAGTCTACTGTCCCTTGTAGCTGTTTAAAAATCAAATTACTAAGCCAACGCAATCAAAAAATACAGCCGTTTATGCTGCAAATTTTCTACGCTCGCAAGGGAATCAAAAGCTACAGGGTACTTCCCGCAAACTCAGAATCTTGAAATTTGGTACGAAGCAACGTTTTATAGCACAGATAAAGGAAAAATTGCGGAAAGCATAAATTTTTAGTTACATCATATAATAAAAATATTTTTAATAATTTTAACCTTTCCTCATGAATGCGTAGAGGTATTATTTTATATTGTACGGTAGTACGGAACCCTTTGTGTGCGAGTCCGACTCGCACTTGATCGGTTTTTTACAAACTAAGCCCTGTTGGTGAAAAATTCGTCTCTAAAATGGCACCCTTGCATGAATTGCATTTAAATGTTTCCTCCTACAATTCTTGACCCTTGTTCTGAAAAAGTCTATCATACTAGCTTATAGTACCTACGAAGACTAAGATTAATAATTAATGCACGAATTATAGCCAACCAAGTCCTTTGCATCTTTTGTGTGACTCGACATGCATTTGACTGGGTTTTAAAGTTAACATAAAATTAATTATTACCATAAAAGGGTGGTACACGTAAACATATATTATACTAGCGACTGCCCGCGACTTCGCTCGCATGGATTACACTATGTAACTAATGTATTAGCATTTACCTACTAAAGGTTATTTTACAATTTTAGAAATAGGTACACTGAAAGAAATTGTTTTCAATTACCAACCAAAAGATTAAATACCAATTTAACCACATTTTCCCAATAAGGGTTCAAAATTGCTAAAACAGGTCTTTCTCAATTTTCAGCTAAAAGGCTAAACGCAAATTTCCGTGTTTTTGCGTTGCATCCCCTTTACCTCCTTAAAGGTTCAATTTCCATACAACTTGAAACACGTATAGCTTAACATTTTCATGTATAATAATACTTTCATAAAGCCAAATAATGAATTTAATGGTTTTAATTTTTGTTAAACACGACATATTTAGTTTGTGACCCAAAATCTATATACCAATTTTCATACTAACTTGCCCACTCTGTTTTACCCCTTATGGGTAGAATTCCAAAAAATCTTTTCTTAGTGTATGCATACGTCAGGAAGGAAACCGAAGGTCTGAAGTTCGTGTGATAACTAAGTATTCCTCATGCTAAAACATCTGAACCGATATTGATGCAATTTAGTAGGTACAAAGGTGTCTGCTAAGGCTTGGAATAATATACAGGATAAATTTCATCCCGTAAAAACACACGGTTTCAGTGGGATAGCTATTCTTTTAAAATGGCGACAAGGATTTTGATGAAAGTTATAGAGATAGATTTCTTAGGTTGTTAAATTTCAAAATCCTCTAGAAAGTCCTAGTCCTAGAGTTAGAGCATCGCGTCCCGTTAGCGGTCCAGGTACAACTGTATAGTCGACGCGGGCGAAACTGCGGGTGGAAAACTAGTTTTAAAATAAATTTTAACATTGATTTACATTTTCGTCCTTCTTCTCAGAGCATAGGGAAAGCATTCTGCATCAGATTTGGTTGACAATAATAGGTACATACATACTACAACCATTTCCTCTGAATAATTGTGATGAATCGACGTATTACCGCCCACGATTAATTTCCAGGGATGTTTGTTTGTCCCAAGTCATAATAAATGATTTATTAATGGTTTTCAGCTTAGCGTGATTGCCGACGTGCCCGCTTTGGATTTAGTTGTGCAACAATTGGATAATCACGAAAATTTTATATCAATTGGTCACATTATAGATTTACTGTTCTATGTGCTTGTCAGATTAAAAGAGCCTATTGTAAAAACAGTACCACCAGAAGCGGTATGTTTTTTTAAAAGTCAATTATTATAAAAATATGAAAAATGACTGCGAAAAAACAACAACAAAACAAGTGGTCCGACTCAAATTGGTACGTGAAATATTGTTTACAGCAGTGGAATCACTCTTTTCGGACTTTCATACTGTAAACGCAAAGTGAATGGGGACAAGAGCATCTTCAGAACAGCCTCTGATTGCGTTAAGCATTTATTATACCTACCTATTTCACATAGCAGTTTGAGTCAAATACGAGTAACATCAGGTCACAAATAGTACGTACGAGGAGAAATCAAAAAGTAGTGAGAATGAGATAGAATATAATGACTATTGATAACTTAATAATTTATTTTTCTACATAGTCTCTCTACACGCTCTCCACGGCAACAATATCCCTTCTGAGTCCCAAAATATAAAGGCCATTGCCAGCCGATGCCACGACACAAAACTTCTTCGGGGTCGGTGATGATGGCCGTTTCCATTGTGAAGATTGTTGTTTTCTCTCGGAATCAAAATAATGGACCCATGTTTCGTCCATTGTTACGAAACGAGACAAAAAGTTTTCACAATATTCTTGAAACTTGTCCAACAATGTCTTCAAAATGTCAAGTCGATTTTGTTTCTGACTGTCTGTTAACATTCTCGGCACCCATCTTGTGGAAACTTTTCTTATATTCGAACATTGTTTCAATACGGATTGAATACTTTCATATGAAATGCCAGTTTCTTGAACTAAGTAACGTATGGTAACACTTCGATCGCTCAATACATTTTTCTCGACTTTAACAACATTTTCTTGGGTGACTGAAGTCGATGGGCGGCCGTCCTTGTTCTCCCTACTCGAAATGGAGAACCCCACCTTGCGACAGTGGAATACGGCGGAGCAGACTCTCCTAGTGTTGCCTCCAAATCGCAGTGAATCTCTTGCGCCGTAAACTTTTTTAAACAAAGGTATTTAATAACGGCTCGCATTTCGTTATTCTCAATTTTCGAGAACACGTTCCGACACGAAGCAAACAAATGACTACATTCGTAAAAAAACAAAAGAGTATCGAAGACTTTTTCTTTATTAATATCACAAATATCTGAGCTATGCCTGCCAGATTTTATTTTTTTTTTTTCTTACCAAGCAGTATATATGTCGTTCTCACTAATTTTTGATCACTCCTAGTAACTGAAAGTTGGCTAGTTAAAACATGTGTGGGTACTTTTAAACCCACCGAAATCTATATGCACTATTTAACTACATTTAACTAGCTACAATAGCGAAAAATTAGATCATTGCAAGCCACCTTAAGAGTGGTGTTCTTATTGAACACCCCTCGTAAAAATGATTATGATGCAGTTATCCTTTAATAAATCTTACAATACGTTATTTGTCGACATAATCACTTTTTAATACACTTTATGTTTTTTTTTATAGATTTAAATTTTTTCAAATTATACTAATAATACCTGAGTAATGCCACACAGCGCCATCTAGTCCCAAACTAAGAAAAGCTTGGGTTAGGGGTACTAGATAACTGATATACTTTTAATATTTTTTATAATATATACATAAATTCTTTATCCCGAGTCTCTGAAAATGGTATACTGCGACGACCACTGCATCATCGGCTTTAAATTATTGTCGACCTCTGCTCTGAGGTGGTCTTTCGACCGCAAAAGATATAGAAATCACTAGGGCCGAGATCCAATTTAATATGGAGGATATTCCATCAATTCAAAGCCAGCATCCTTAATGGCAGTCATCGTAAATCTAGACTTGTGCAGGGTGGCGTTATATTGATAAGTTTACCACGCCGCCGTTTCTCGCGTATTTCATTATAAGTTTTATCCTTCATGTAGTGGCCGTAATAGTGGTCCGTAATAGAGATATTCGATCATTACCACCCCTTGGCTGTCTCAGAAAAGAGAGCCCACGATCTTATCGGCGCAAATGGAATTTCCTTAAGAAGGGGCTGTACGCGTGAACACGTCCATAAAAACACTCTTAAACGATTACGACGTGAAGGCGGTAGGTTTGCTATATAAAAAAGAGGGCCCAGCCCGTGTCTGTACCTGGCTCAATCCCTTCACAAAAAATACTCGTTTAAGTAAAAGAAACCCTGAATTTCTGAATAGAACTTGAATTTTCTTCGTATTTTTGATTCTCACAATATTGGTTCGCAAATTATATATTAAAACGATTTAAAAAAAAAAAAAACACACCGCCAATAATGACGACCTGCAAATTGCTGTAACATCCAACCAATTTTGTGGAATCCTCAGTCTAGTTCGTTTCAGCCCGTCCGAAAAAATTCTATAATAACTATAGACTCTCCCTATCGAAATCTTCACTTCTTCGGCTATAAAAAGGAACTGTAACACAACTGTTTTTTCGAATTTTTTAGTAATTTGTTCGGGTACTGTCGTCGTATGGCGCCCCGAGCGTGGGTCGTCGTTGATGGAAGTTCTGATATTAAATAACCGCGCGAATTCCATTTTTCTCCATTTTCGAGAACACACTCCGATATGTAGGAAACAAATGATGACTATTTTTTAAAAACAAAAGAAAATTAAAGTATTTTGTTAATTATTACTATAACAAATGTCTGGGCTGTGCCTGCCAGTATAATTTTTTTTCTTTTTTCTTACCAATGAGTATCTATCTCTCATTAACCGATTAGCCGAGTGGTTATAGATAGTAACTGCAGACCCAAAGGTTCGATTCCCGCCCAGGACAAATATTTGTGTGCAAGAACGTGTCTTTTTGTTTCGTATCTGGGTGAAAAAACCATATATGTATTATAAAGATTATTTAAGTATGTATATCAGTTGTCTAGTACCTATAATACAAGGATAATACTTGCTTACTTTGGAAGTAGATCACACTGTGTGGGATGTCCCAGGTATTATTATTTTTACTTTTTATTGAACACGAACTACTTGCACGATGGCGCCTATGACCAATTTAGGCTTCAAACAGAGCGACGCTGTCGGTCGCGGACGTCGGCGCTTCCTATATCAAATATCACCACACGATCAGCAGCGCGTTTCATAAGAAGTTTTCTGCGTCGCTGACGTACGCGACAGACATCAGCGTCGATCTGTTGGAGGCCTTGTTCTTTTTAGATCAATGAAATATTATAGTCTAAAAGCTCAGTGACAATTTTGGACAGGTATTTGAGACAGCTTGAAAAATTGTCTGATACTTTTTCTGTGACAGCTAAATACAAAGACGACCTCTGGTTGAAAAGTTGTGAAAGTTTACCACCCATCAAAATTTCAAAATAAAGTTTTTATTGTATTTTTGGAAAAAAAATGTTTTTGAGGCGCTTTGAAATTTTCATATCCTCAATTTTAATATTTGAAGAATTGAAAAATACAAAAGCCAGTTTATTTTATAGAAATTAAAACCCAGCTAGGTCTTTGCAAAATTATTTTGCCAATATTCGAAGCACTTCAGGATTTTAACAGAGCAATCTTTGTCATTAAAAATTAATATTTTAAAAAAGCCAGATTATTTTTATGGAATTTTCTGTCTGCCAAGTGATCGAAAATGTTATTCATGAGTGCGAGGGAACAGCGCAGCGCTATAATTAAGTAGAAGTACGAGGAACAGCGCATATTGGCAGCTATCTTGGTTGAAAGACAAGACGCTCAATGTAATTGGTTCTCCCAAGACCATGAGATGCCCAGCATCACTGTGCTTCGCAGCACCCATATAGTTGCTGCTGAAAATTTCGGAGCAATACAGAAAGAATTTTAACCATCCAAAAAATATAGTTAAATATAGGTTACATTTTTCGATTTCTCGGATGATCGTAATCCATACTGTATAGCCTATTCTCTGTGCAATCACATGTCCTTACTATATAACAATTTTCATCAAGATCGATCAAGTCGTTCTTGAGTTATAAAAAAACATAGGGACAGACAGACAAAAAACTTTAAAAAATATAGAATTGAAGTCAAAATATGTCATAAAATGAATACTTATCACAAAGTTTATCGAAAATAATTTATGTAGTACATACAGAGCCAAAAGATTTATATACTAGTATAGATATATAATAAATCTTAAATATTTTTATTTACAGCATGATGCTATTTTGTTGAATGTTAACTCCACAATCCCAGTTATGAAACCGCAACATATTTTCCAAGTAGTCAGTTCTTTTAAATGTGCAGCTGAAATGCGATGGAGAGAATTGGCCAAAAATCAGAGCACGTTCTTTGCTTACCATGGAAGTCGCTTAGAAAACTTTTACTCTAATTTGTATTTTGGTCTACAACATATGAATAAGGTATATAAATATTTACACTTTCTTATACCGCCTAATTACATACACTAGATTATTATACTTCTACTCACAGGTAAAATAAATTCCGAATTTCAACACAAATAACATCAAAATTACATAAACACATTATACCGACTACCTAGTTAGACAGATGTTGTAATCTTGAAAACAATGCATGGTTTGGCACTATTTTTCTATTCGGAAAAGTAAACAGCATTATTATGTGAAAAGATAACATATACAGTGCATACTTATATTTATTTCTTAATTATGATCGCCTACACTTTTTAGAACTCTCCTCTGGACAACGGTATATACTTGTCTCGAGAGATAAGTCTAAGCTTACCACACAGCCACGGTGGGTTCGGGTGGGGAGCAAGCTGTTTAGGCGGCCATTTGTCGTGCCTCGCTTTGTGTGAAATTATTGACACACCAGATGGGATTAATTACCAAAAACCAGTACTCAATGAAGGTATGTACCTACCTACCATTTTTATTCTTATTCTAATCAAATGTAAAGTAAATAATTTCACATGTGCATAATTTTTTGTATGATCCAGTAACATGAATAGAACACATTACCTTTAAAAATCGAACTTTTATTTTTCATTATTTTTTCAACTTGTCCGATACAATTAATCTTAGAACATGGATATACACCGCAAAGCATGATTGCGGGGGATGGGCGCGCAGGAGCACGGCGCGTGGCGGTCCTCGGCAGTGCGACTAGGGTGATACGATTCGCGGCTATATTTAATCAATTGTAATTTTTTTTAATTTTTGTATAAATAGATAAATTAAATTATATTTTTTACTTTCACTAAAGTACGAAAGAAATTTTTATGCGCAGTGATAAAAAAAATCCTGTATATCTATCGGTGTAGAAATTAAATATTTTAAATTTATGCTGAGGTTATATAATAAGCGATAGTATTCCAAACCTAATTATCATAAATATAGTAGGTAACCGATATTGACAGTAACATATCATTTCTTAAGAACTGAATAATAGTACATTATGATGCAAGTACGGTAAGCTGGATAGTATAATCGAGGCGTTTATAGGCACGAGGCGAAGCCGAGTGCTTATAATAAACCGATGACTATAATAGCCAGCTTACTGAGTACGAGCATCATACGACGTTTTTCAATACATTTGCAATTAAAATTAGAAAGATATTTCAAATGCAATTATGGCGCGAGCTAAGGGCGGGAGCGGGCTGCTTTTCGTGGTTTACGCATGCGTTACAAACAGAATGCTCATTTGTGATTGGTGTAAAGTAAAAAGGCCTAATACTGTAAAATACAACATTACAATTCAAGTTTCGATGTGATAAAGACCATATTAATAGCAAATGCATTGAAATATACATTTGATACATGCGATAACAAAATCTATAAACACATTAAAAAATTGTTGAAAAATAAAGAACATGTAAGCTTTCAAAAGTTTTTTTCTATCTCTTTCACGCAAAATAAAGTGTAATAGGTAATATAGATGAAGACTGATGAACTGCCCCGCTCGTAGTCAACGAAAATAGTCATACCGATCACTCCGTCCGTGTGGACGTCCGTGCGGAGTTAAGACATTGATTCGTTTTAACATATTCATTTGTCGGCACGTGGCGAGAGCAAAAGTGTTTGGGTGGCCTAGTCCTACCTTATTACTTTTTTCTGTATAGTTGAATTTTAAGTTGAAATATTTTTGAATAAAAAATGACTATCAAGTTGTCTAAGACTTCGCAAGAAAAACTAATATGTCTCACTCACCCTAACTTTGAGTGAAACTATGTGGACGACTACTACTTAAAATTATTAATAATAATAATACCTGGGACATTCCGCACAGCGCCATCTAGTTCCAAACTAAACAAGAATTAGGTATGCTTGTATTATGGAAATGAGTCAACTGATATACATACTTAAATATTCTTTATAATATATAGATATTTTACACTCAGACACGAAACAAATAGACGTGTTTATGCACACAAATATTTGTCCCGGGATTCGAACCCGTGACCTTTGGTTTTGCAGTTAGGAGCTCTAAGTACTCAGCCAATCGGTCGTTTTTAATATTTTTTTCTGATAGATTAATTCTGAGTAAATAAAAACTTATATGGTACTTCTCGTTGACCTAGAATTATGAAATTTGACAAGAAGCAAGATCTTACAGCACAAGTAAAAGAATAAATCCAAAAATCATTATTTTGTTGCTATATGACATGAACAAATATTGTTTTAATATTTTTAAATTGAAATATGCGTTGACGTGGCGTTCTGGCTTTGAGTAACGACAAACACGTCAATATACGTTTATAACGGTTTGGAACTCTTAGAGCGCAAGTCCGGTACGCCCTTGACCGGTTCTTTGTTTAGACGATCTTTACCAGGCTAAAAACTAAATATAGACAGCAAAATATTTGAATTATAATATATATTTCCAGGGGATGTAATTTCCGAAGATGAAAAGAAAAACTCCCGAAACAAACTCAATTCTGAGCTAAGTGGAGATTTACAGATGACACATTATATAATGAGCAATAGCGAACTAGTAAGGGTACGCTATTTATTGGTTTACGCAAAGAGAATAGGCTCCGTCAGAGGGCCGCCAACGAATAACGGGCGCGAAGGTAACCATAGTCCATAATATAAAATAAATAAATAAAAATATCAACTTTATAATTTTGAAAGTTCATACAGTCACATCAACATAAAGCCCATTATCAGTAAACAACCTTACGTATGAAACGTCCACTTCCTTGAATATCGTTTCCTAAAACACCCTTTTCCTAAAATATTCGTTCACAAATTGTATTTTACCTACAATTCTTTTTGTTTCTTTTTCTGAAAATGTCTACTTCCTAAAACGCCCTTTTTCGGCTGTGAATTGTCTATTACTTGCAGTGTGTTCTTTTTCCGAAAATATCTGCTTCCACACGGGATTGGCTGTGCGTTACATCGTTGCGGTGGGACAGATAGCGTATGACGATGATCACACAAATGACAAAGATGACGATAATAACGAAGACAACCAAGATGACGAAGGAGAAGGAAATAAAAATATGAAAAAACACAAATAAAATGACGATGATGACAAAGCGGACAAGTATGATAAACATGACGAAGATGACCAAGATAATCAAGATGACGAAGATACCCAAGATGGCAAAATTGACGAAAAAGATGTGACGGAAATGACCGAGATAGCCAAGACGGCGAAGATGACAAAATTACCAAGATGACAAATTGTAGGAAAGACACGAAAATGTATACAACGTTAAGAAAGGGTAAAAAAAGGCTAATAATTGGCAATAAATAATATAAAACAGTATAAAATAATATAAAACAAAAATTGTAGGTAATGGTAAAAAAAAGTTAGGAAATTGAAAGAAACACTATCTTTACATTCATTATTTTCGTCATCTTGGTCTACTTCATCTACCTATTTGTTGTCTTTGTCATCTTAATCATTGGTATTTTCGTAACCTTCGTTATTTGCGTCATTTTCGTCACCTTCGTCATTTTCATCTTCTTCTCTTCTTCATTTTTGTCATGTTTATCATCTTCGTCATTTTTATCGTTTTCGTCACAATTCTGTGTTAGCTATTCCACCGCGGCGATATCAGGAGAGCGATATTTTGAGAAAATGTCGTTAATTTAAATTGGACATATTAAGAAGACGACAAGTCAAGAGAAGGACGTTTAGGAAACGAACATTTTAGAAAGAGGGCGTTTTTGGAAGCAGACATTTTGAGAATATAGGACGTTTCAAGAAAGGAACATTTAAGTAAAAAGGCAAATTCGGAAGAGGACGTGTTCATACGTAGCATCAAAGAGATATAATAAGCAGGTTAGAAGCATTATAAATCGCTCCGTATGAAAACGTCCTCTTCCTAAAATGTATATTTCCACAAATACAAGGTGATTTTCCTAAAGTGTCGCGTTCATAAAATGTTTACTTCCCAAAATGTCTATTTCTAAAAACGCCCTTTTCCTAAAATATCGCTTTGAAATGCCCTTTTCCCAAAATGTCTGCTTTCAAAATCGTCCTTTTCTTAAAATGTCGCATTCCTGACATTCCTTTTTAAAGCAAATAAACATGATTATATAATAGATGATCAACTAATTTAGAAGCTATAGTCGGCCTAGACAATGCGTGGTTGTCTTACCTAAATTCCTAAAACAAACTCATGATTTCGGTATATGAATTCTTTTTTGCTAGCATGGCTTATGTATACCTGATCTGACACATACATAGTTATCAGTTTTTTTTTTTGGAGCTGGAAAAACTGACAGAGAGCAGATTCATTGACCAACCTCATTTAGAAAAATGAAAGACATTTTAGGAAGAAGATGATTCTGGAAGTGAATATTTTCGAAAAAAGAAAGTAGACATTACTGGAAATAGATGATTTACCCATGAATATTTTAGGGGAAGGACATTTTTAGAAGAAGACATTTCAGGGAAAAGACGTTTTCAGATGTAACAGTGAATATGTCTTTTCCTAAATATAGCCAACTTCCAATTTGCCCACAGTAAAATCTATGTTCATGAAAAATCAATCGAATAACCCGGAACATAATTCATTCAATTCGTTTTTAATTCCTGAAATACAGATTCCAGTATATTAAAAATAACTTATTTCTCTGTCTTATTAACTTTCGATTACTTTATTTTCAGATGGAGGATTGCGACAATGGTTTTCAAAGCATAAGTTGTTTTCGATATTATTAGGCTATGGACTTATGTTGGCCACAATAGGACTGGCAAATAATCAACCAATCCAACATTATTATAATGTCCTAATGAAAAAAATTGATGTAGCTCTTAATAATGTAAAAGTTTAATATCTGAAAATCTACAGTTGTTACTTTATTATGCAATGTTTTTCATATTTAGTAAAGAATTTATTTGAGAAATATATAATTTTATGTACTATAATTAAAGTGATTTCATTTTGTATTAGTTACACAATTAATCAACTTTAAAGATATTTAAATTGTATGATTTTCAATTAAAAATAAAACATGATATAACAATGATATTTTATTTACCACGATTTTTTTTCTTTTTCACTTCATTACTCATAATGTTGTTTATATTTTTCTGGGCTTTTTCCCTTTGCAATTTTTTCTTTTTACGCCTTTCTCTCTTTTTGTCTGTAGCACTTCTTTCACTCTTACTCAGTAATTCACCAGAACGTTTTGCTGAAACAATAAAGTTGATAATATTTGTAGTTCATTTCATAATGTAATTTAATAATATTAACAAAATGTAAGAAACACAATATAAATACAAACAGTAAAAACAGGATAGCTGTACCGCTTTTTCGTTTCTCATAATTATTACAATACTTCTTATAACATATTTTAAGTACAAAAAGTTATAGGTTATTTATTATTTTAGCACATGCGTGACAAAATTCTTAAGATATATTATAATGTCACTAAGCAAGTTCAACTTAGCAGTAAAAGATAACTTACATTAAGGAAGCATTTCATACTGTCAGTTAATATTTAAATGATAAATCTACATTGTTGCAAATTCCCTTAAGCTCACACAGCTATCCTCCGAATGAAATGAAATTTATTTATTTAACCATCATGCTTATACAATATAATTTTACCAATGACCCCCACACTAGACTAGGCCTGACCTGTGGGAGTCAAAAATCAAATTGACAAATGGCACAGTAAAGATGCGGCTAGACAATAAGTGGACAATAAATAGATGTTGTATAATAATAAATTTAAGTAAATGATATAATGTTAATTTTTTCGGGAAAAACATTGAGTTTCTTGGCGCGTCTCCTCGACATTGCCATTTTCCAAATTGTCATAGATTTTTTTAATTTATTATAATATATATTAAATTTAATTTAATTTCTATTATTTTTTAACTTTATTAATGAATATTAGTAACTTTACATGCCATGTATTAATAAATTATTTGATTTAATATTTTGCTTGGTCCATAGATGGGGGATGTAGCCGGTGCAAAACCGGCGGACGCCAAACGTAACGCATCACAAGGTTTCTGTAGTTGAGCTGCTGAGACTTGATCAAAAGGGAAACTTGGTGTTCAAAGTCCAGTCACACTGAAGCCCAAAAAGGGAGCGATATAAAGCCTAACCAGTGTTGATCTCAAAGCAGCGACCTCTTGTTAAATTGAGAAGCCTAACCAGGTTTAGTGGGACCTATTTGACGAGGGTCGGACTATGGGGGGCCAAAGTGGAAGAAAGATAAACCTTCCAAGGGATGGTGAGGCGTTCTTCCGCGATTGGCTCACAAGAAAACCCACCAAAAGCGTCTGACCAAGCCCAGTAGAAAAAACAGGAAGTGACAGCTAAAAAAGTTCATGCACAGCAAGCTACCTCCGCTATTTGTGCCGCCGAGGGTCGTACTCCTAAAGATTCCGGAGACTTCAGACAAATTGGATATATCGGAGGGACAGGCCGGCGAGAAAATTCTTTTGGCAGAAAAAACTCTGCATTCCCAAGGCAACCCGTAAACGTTTAAGACAAGGTTGTACAAATTACTTTGTAGGAAGGCAAATGCGGTAGCCAAACTGGTTTTCTTCGCGTGACGCAAAGAAGCAAGAAGTCATGTCTGAAGCGCCCGAGTAGAACGGGGACGACTAATTATGTAGACGCGGCTAAGGCAGATCTGGTGGTTGCAAGAAAGTAATAATATTGCTTAGAAAGCAACATTGTTACTTTGGAACTCATACACTGTCACCTGGCACTAATGAAGGCAAAGTAGATAGAGGGTTATGTTGTGAGGGTTGCAAGATACGTGTAGGGTTGTCGACTTCGCATAGCTATCAAATCTAAATAAACTTTAAGATTTAAAGGTGGGAGCTGCTTTGCGCGGGACCTGTAGTGTTGGCCAACTTCGACTATCCAACTGGCAATCACGCAGCGCTAGCCGAGAAGCGTTGTCCGTCCGCGCCGCACCGCCTCTTCCCACGTGTATTGCCTGTTTATTGCGAAGGTGATATACTTATTCGACTGCGCACGCGCGTTCGAATGAGTACTCTGTTAAAGATATGTGGTTATAATGTATTATGCTTCAGTGGATAAGGAGGCATAGTGGAACGCGTGATAATGAAGAAGCGGGCCAGCTTGCAAAAAAGGGATCAGAAGTCGTGGCCGTGGATATTCAACCCAATAACTTCCGGCTGAGTTCGCGTACCGCGGCGTCAATACACGAGGGTGCCACATGAACATAACTAGGCAAACCTCATGGACTGCAGACAAGCCAAGGCTGTTCTACCTAAACTCGATGCTCGCCTTGACATGTAGCTTGCTGAGATTGCTGTAACTAAGAAGATTCCAACTATATCTAGTAGCAGAAACTCTGACTGATCATGGCTTATTTAACATGCATCATTTTGTTCTAGGTTTCACGAACAGTCGTCTATGTAAAGCCTGCATGCAGACAGAAAAAACGGATGTATATCTGCTTTTAGAGTGCAGCCTTTAATGTGCGAGTCACTTTGGGCCATCGAGATCGCTCACGGAAACCATAGGCAACACTAAGGCTTTGCTAGGTTTTCTGGTGTAGCCAAAGTGACCCAATTGACACATAAAATGCAATTGGGATGCAGAAGAATTCATAACATCATCATCATCATAGACCCTAATACAAAATAATTACATATTATATTGTTTTATTTAATTGATACATTCGACTGTACCTGCGCGACTTCGTGGGTAGCCAACTTCAAGCGGCCTTTTAGATAGGTGGCGCGTATAGTATAAAAACTGTATTTCATACCATAGACATAAATAAAGGACCGGCCGAACAATGCGTCTCAATGTCTCCACGTTAAGTGTCCTAATTTCCAGTTTTAGGACACTCGTCAACTCAGTCACGCTCGGAACATCGTCGCGTGCACGTCGTTGTTAATTCGTAAAAATGCCAAATTAAGTTGTGTTAGGTTGCACAAACTATGATAGGAAGGTCAATAAACAAAACAAATTACATTTCTTATCATCGGTGAGAAAAAATTATGTACAAATAGTACCCTCTTAACTTGTTATTGATTAAATACCATTTTCGAGTTTTATCGTTCGCCATAGCACAGTAAACCTACTCCGAACAAATTTTTTGTTCGTCTGTTAGGCGTCCATCTCTTTCACACATGCACTACACGTTTCATGTGTGAAAGAGATGTAGGAAACTTATCTCGACAAAAAATATGTTCGGTCAGAGAACCACTGTACAGCCACGCACCGCGCGTCTACACTGCATACGGTTTAACCTTGTAAGGGCGTCTCGTCCATGTATGTAGTTAGGAATAAAGATTTGAACTAATAGGTACATATTATAGTGAACATTACAAAAATCTAAAGAACTAGTTTTATTTGACGGCTAATGATAACACACTACAATATTTTCTTTTGTAATAATAAATCATAATATACGTATTTTTCATTCTAAAATTAAGTTCTTTCTGGTTTCTTATCGTACTTATATGAAGAAAAAATCATACCTAGATAACCTATCATTAATAATATTGAATATAATATAATAATATTAATAATAATGGTCTATATTAATTTTGATAAAATTTTATAGATTAACAAATTTTATGGAAAAAAAATTACAAAATATAAAGTCGCTCTATAAGGTGATTGCAGATATGTGACAATTTTGTTTGTCATTCTATATACCACCATTTTCACGTCAGAGTTTTTTAATTGTTTAATTTAAAAAAAAAAAACATTTTGTGAGGCTACAAAACACTGGAATTCGTAGTAAAACTTGTTAATTTCCTTGATTATGTATTTTTGAAGTACTGTACAATGTCCTAGCCCAGATGCCCATACAATGTGAAACGTTTCCTTTAATGTTAATACATAATTATGTATGTAGACGTTTACATTCAATTAAGTACGTCCCGACAAGGATACATCGATGTCTCAATAATAGGTTGATTGCTAACCGACTACGTAGTTCTAATGAATAATAACAGATGGCGTTATGTAACAATTACGATCTGAGGCCGCCGTTCGTATTGTGAAATGTTCTATACGGCCTGTCCTGACTTTATGTCTATGATTTCATACATGTTACTCGGGTAACTGGCATATTACAAGATGTTTCCTCAGTAGCCAGACAGTTTAGGCTGTTCTAACGCCTGACCAGACAAACATAGGGTAGCTGTAGGTGCGGGCGCGAGTCAATGTACATCCGAGTAAGTACACGAGATAATTATTTGGATCAATCAAAAAAAAAATATTAGGTAGTTATTTATGATTAAAAAATTTTTTGTCAAACATACTGATTATTATTTTCATATTGATAAATGATTTAAAAATAAACCAAAAAAATGTTTTGGACTCTCATGAACTTTATTTTTAAAATTAAGTTTTATACAAAACTCGAAATCGTATCATCTATTGCCTTTATGTAATTGGGTAATATCTTTTTAGAACAGATTGTTAAAAAAATTAATATCTTGAGGATATTTTCATTATTTTTCTTTCAGATGGTGTGCGGTAAAAGCAGCATTCATTTCAATATTTCAATGGAATTTCCTCAAGATTTTCTCCAATTAATCAGTATATGATTCATGTAAATATGTCAATAAATAACAGTGTCCTTTCTTGATTAATCTTGCTCTATGATGCTACTAATTTCATTAAAAGGTTTTTGGTGCTACTCTCGATGATTATGCCAATCATTTTTAATAAATATTTTTGTAGGAGATATTTTATTATTGAAATGCATTCTACATTCGGTATATACTATATTTTCGGGCCGACAAATTTCCCTATTTATCGGATTGTCTCATAAGTCCTTCCCACTTTTAAAATAGCGAAGTAACATTAATGAAATAGTTTTTAAACTGTAACACAAGTTACAATTTATTAAAGGTTAAGGGTGTCCAGCAAGCGGTAGCCACGATATTAAGTGTCTGGCAATAGATAACGTGATTTGTAATAATATTCCGCGGACAATATTAAAAAATTACGCTTCATTTGATAAATTCAAGTTGGTATTTTATAGACC
Source organism: Luffia ferchaultella (assembly GCA_949709985.1). Lineage (NCBI taxonomy): Eukaryota > Metazoa > Arthropoda > Insecta > Lepidoptera > Psychidae > Luffia > Luffia ferchaultella. Next base: position 20,504,390 of record OX453240.1, on the reverse strand, counting down.
TTTGCTATTTGTTACATGTGATGGCACGATGGCCCAAATTTCATAGTAGCTAATCGTTCCTAGCTGTGTTAGAAGCGTGCGCTGACAAACTTTCAGCTTTTATAAAATAAGGAAGGTCTGGCATTCACGGGCTCTTAGACTAATAAGATAATCAATTAAAATTAAGAGAAGGAAAGAGAAGTTATATAACTTAACAGCTATCATTATGAAAATATTTTTGTCTATTGCCAAAATAATTAAACATTTTCTTAGGGAAACATTTATTTATTTTTTATTCCGGAAATGGTTAAAAATAGTCAGCCATACCTTTTATTTCCTCTGGAGCAAGTAAAGTAGCGTCACTAATTGCTACAGGAACAATTTCTTCCATGGTGATAGCTGGAGCATTACTTATTATTTTAATTTCTGGGTGTGCTGGTTTTGGTGTATAATGGGTATGTGAGAGGGCATCCAGTTTGGAAAACAAACTTTTCATAACATTTCTTAATTGAACATGAAGCTCAGGTTCCTCTTTTGATGCATCTTTATCTTCATCTAAACTTTGTTTCTGTTTTAAATACTCTGCTTCATATATTTGTGCTAGGCTTAATTTACTTTTAGTTTGATCTAGAACTTCAGTTTTTTTGAAAGAGTATATATCTTCAACAGGTTTAACTTTTTTTTCTACGTCATCCCAGGCTTTATCCATAATTCTTCTTTTTATAATATCTTCTAACTTTAGAGTTGCTTCTTTTGTAATAACTGGTGGAGGCCTGCTCGTCAAATCGAAATCTACTACTTCCTGTAATAGGGAATTCTGTGGTCGACTCGCAGCATCAACTTCTCCCTTCAGATGCCAAGGTTTATCTCCTAACGTTTTAGTTTCTAATTTAGAAATTTTTTCAATTAAGCGCTGCTGACGCAATTGAAACTCTGACAGTCTCACGGAATCATTAAGTATCTCTTTGTTGGTTTGTGCAGCCTGTGTATTCTGTTCACCATCTGCATCCCATTCATCCTCTGCATTTTGTTCAGACTCCCATTTATTCATTTCAGTACTGTAAGTAATGAAATATATTATGTTCGCTTTAATCAAGTTACTCGGACAAACACTATAAAAAGTATAAAAAATGCCTCTTAAATACTTAAATGTTATGTGATACTACAATTTTTAAGTTAAATGATAATATAGTTCAACATTTAAATTAAATTATATTTTGTGTTTTTCGTTGCACGTGATGTAATGCATGCAATGTGATACATAATTTTTTATAGTTTTGTGTCATTTTAGTGTATTTTATTTAATTTTAATGAATTACATTAATTTACAGATTTAAATAGTATTTATGGAAAAATAGATCAATAAAATTCTAAAAATATACAACCCGTTTTTTCTATGAACATGCTCAAAATCATAGACAGAACTCACAGTTCAAACTTTCGAACTCGAAATTTGTATATTATACCTGTGATCTTTAACACAATTTTTATCATATTCCTCACTGTTTTCTTTATCTTCTGTCATGTTTTCATTTTCAAAGAAATCTGTGTACATCATGCCTTCTCTGGTATCGGCCTGAAAATTATTTTAAAAAAACTTTAAAACTATCTGTATGTGACTCATAAAAACAGGTTTGAAATAGTTAAAAATACAAAAACACCTCTGTATTTTCATCCACATCTTCAAACATATTTATGGATTCTTCATCACTATCAGACTTATTATTTTGTATTGCAAATTCCCTTTTGTCTTCTTTGATTAAAAACTTCTCCATCTCATCCAATTTGAAGAAATTGTCGTCCACAACAGAGTGTTTTGATTGTTTCTTTTCTATGAAGTTAAGAATATTGATCAAATTTTATAATTTTGTGGTATGAAATACAATTTTTGTTGATCTGTAAAAAACTTAACCCAGAATGAGTCAAAGTCAAACTTGGCAGTTTCATAATATGTACCACTTAATTTTAAGTTTATCTGAATCTTAATCATACGATAGTTAAAATAAGTGAATAATCTATGTATTTCACTGCCTTTTAACCATTTTTATTTACTAGGCAATTAAAAATACAGAAAATGGAAGGTTCTACGATGAAGCTTTTGTAACAGTGATTTTGTTAAGTATAGAAGTTATGAATTCAAAGAATAACTTTTGGGTAAAATGCTTAAATCAGTCAAATTTCATTAGTGTTTTTCATATAATTTCACAAAATGTCGCTAATAAGTTTGGCAGATAATTTAATACTGGTCGCAATAAATAGAGCAAACCATCATACCTTTTTTTGTTTTATTTCTGTTTGGTTTAGTTTCATTTTTTTTCTTCTGATTTTTAAAGGCAACATTTTGCTTTGTAGGGCTTACTGCTTTCAATTTAGGTTCTTTTAAGGGAAATATAAGGTTGTTCTTTGCACTTAAGCACTTTGATACTTCTGAGGGCAGTTCTGTCCAACGTGCAGAGTTTTGTAATTCAATTTGTTGCCATATTTGCTCTTCATCAAAATTATCTATAATCAGCTCCATGAGTGCATTTGATTTCTTTTTTAATTTCTCATCTTCTTCTACCTTTGTGTAGTCATAAAGAGATTTTATCAATTCTTTAATATCACTTTTTATGTCATTCTGGACACTAGAAACAAGAAAACAATATTTAATATGCATAATTACAATGTGCCAAATTTCACAAATGTTTTATTGGACAAGATCAATGCTTGAATATAAATAACACACCAAGTACGAGTCAGAGTCACGCACCAAGAGTTCCGTACCACCACACAATCCATTTGTGTTATGTATTTACAATATATATATATATATATATATATATATAAGTTTGAAAACATAAAATAATAATTGTTTCTGTGATATAACTAAATATTAACGATTTTCAGATTCTTTTCTGTACTTGTATTGTGAGACCTTGCTTCTTGCCAAATTACATGATTCTAAGTCAACAGGAAGTACCTACCTTATAGATTCTGATGGGTGAGTTAAAGAATATAAAAATGTGACATTAATGTCTTTTTCTTTTGATTGTGTTGACTTAGATGCTTGGATCTTTTACATCTACAAGGAACCATAACGCTTAATAATTGATACTAATTTTCAACTTTATACCAACTTCTACCCTTTCGTGAGAAAAAGGGTCTTGACAGATGAATGACATACAAAGTGATCCTTAAAGGGTTCCATTTTTCATTTTGAGGTCTGGAACCCTAAAAATGGGATAAACACTGAGGGCGTCCATAATTTTCTATCCCAACTGCAGATCATCAAAAAAACGCGCTAAACAAGTGTCCCTTACTCACGCATACTAGTGCACAATTAATCACACACCCTCCCATATTCTCAGTATACACACAAGAGCTAAGCCAATCAGGACACTCAGTAAATTGTCGCCATTGACAATTTCATGCCAGTCTTAGCATGTCACATGCATCTGGGGGCACGGCCGTGCCCCCACCAAGTCGAGCAAAAAAGCGTCACGGCCGTACCATCCTTTTCTCGAAGCAATTCAGACCATTTTCGACCCCCTGTAACTTCGTTGTGGATAAAACTAGAAGACTGAAATTTTCAGTAACCATGCAGGCATATTATATAAGCATATTACACGTTTTCATTCAATTTGAACCAGTATTTTTAAGAAATTATAACGGGTCAAATTTCTTAATTTTGTCACTCACTGACTCACCGATCATCAAAATTCTAAGGCACTTCTAGCAGACCTAGAAGCTTCAAATTTGGAATATAAGTAGTGTTTGGTGTATGAATCAAGGAAAAACTAAAAAATCTAGAAAAGACCGCAAAAAAAAAAATTAAGCCCATACAGCCAAGTCTTCAGTTAAATTTTTCAATATTGGCTTTATTCGTAACGATGTTTTATTACGGCAGTTATTATTATATTGCGTGCGAAGCCGCGGGTTTAAGCTAGTCCCATATAAATATAGGCGCATGGTAGTGCCCCTGCCAAATCGAGCAAAAAATGGGTATTCCCGTCATGAAAACACGTGTATTAAATTATTTATTAATGCAAAAAACGTACCTACGTGCGTATTCGTACTTATTACGAGTGCGTAAGGTTGTATAATATATCTTAGAAAAACTATATACATATAGATATACATATATACAATAAGTAGAAGGTACCGAAAAGGAAAAAAATAGAACTGTCTACAAAATACAAAAAGAAATGAGATCCCATCAAAAACAATACTTGTCAAAAAAACCAAGTCTCGCAACTCAGTTGTTCTGCGGTAAAAAGTTGTGAGATCCATGTAATACCAAGTCGGTTATTAATTTATTCGGTTATAAATATATTGAGACTTGGCCATCGCACTAAAAACCGACACTCCCATACAAACTTTCACCCCCTGTTTCCCCCTTAAAATGTGAAAATCTCAAAATCCTGAAACACTTCAATGATGAGTAGCTATAATTCTAATTTTCAAAAGCCTACCTTTAAGAAAACGACACTCATACTATTTTTGCCTGTTTCCTCGTGGTCCTACTGATTTGTCCTACTACAGAATAAAATAATGAAATAAATTTTGTTTATGATCCCATATGTATAAAAGTACAATCGCACCCGAACTTTCTATAAAATATTTCTGACCATAAAAACTTTTTGGTCTATTTATGTTTTATAATTAACTAGCGACCCGCCCCGGCTTCGTACGGGTAGCAGAGCATATAAGCCATAATGTTTTTTCTGTCGTAGTGTCGTATCAGCTTGTTGCGTTGAATATGTGGATAGCATTTAATTACGTTTAAATGTAACGTAAGTTCATCCTAATTGGAGTATTTTAAAAGTATTTTATTTCCAATTCCATAAATATTTGAAAAAGTAATGAATACATAAAAACAAACTACAATATTTCTTTGTATACAACATTGATAACTTCGGCCTAACCACGCGTGTCGCGTCGTTCGGTATGGCCGACCGGCGGCGCGGCGCGCGGCGTTTGGCAGCTTGTCGCGCGATATGTTTATTTCACGATAGCTCCTAAGATATTAATATAAATTGTATGGTGTCAATATCAATCATAATCTGCATGAAATGCTGAAGGTAAATAACGTATTTAATTTGATAAGGATTAATACTGTATCCATATAAATTGCCTTCCAAATACCTCATCATATGACACAATTTTTTGAACATAAAAATAGGTATAGTAAGCTATCCATAAAAGATAGACATATGCCATCGCGGACTTTTCTTTAGTCCTATAAAAGAGAAATAATTCCTCCATACATTATTAAGCTATTGCATAGCTTCTATCGCGGGCCTTGAGCGCGGGGACTGAATTGAGAAATTCCGTAACGAAAAAAACCTCACGCTCATAATCAGTGCAAGAAAATAGGAGTGCATAAATCGTTAAGAGTGATTACTGATCACTGCACGTCGACCGAACTACCTCTAATTTACGCGATCCTGGTACTGCACTTATAACACCACTACGCACGGAATCGCGCCATTGTCGCGCTGGACCACAGACAAAATTGTCTGTGACTAGGACCCACATAATTTATTAACGTCAATTAATATACTTCCATTGTGACCTACTTGACTATAATCTCCACGTGCTTGTTGTTCTCCTAGTACAAGGTGGCAATATGAATAAGTCTTTGTCCGAATCAAACTTGAACGACTCGATTATGTTTGAACCAACTATTTACTCCACTAAACTCTGTCTTCGTTCGTGCGAAAAAGAGAAAAGAACACGACAGTCCCTCTGATTTATCGCAGCCTAGCACTAGTACTGGTAACAATGAGTTGTCCGCATTTAAGGAAGAAATGCGTGGGATGGCATCGTTACTTGCTGGCCAACGACAAGAATTTAATAAAAAAAGACGTGTGGCACTCGAGGACTGCCGCAGTAAAGCTATTGCATAGCATTTTGTATCAACTTATGCAATTATAATTATTTATTAAGCTATTGCATAGCTTCTATCGCGGGCCTTTGAGCGCGGGGAGCGAATCGAGAAATTCCGTAACGAAAAAAACCTCACGCTTATAATCAGTGCAAGAAAATAGGAGTGCATAAATCGTTAAGAGTGATTACGTCACTTCGTGCTCGGTGCGTGTGCATACGCCTATCTCCACCTCGTCGTCGTGTGCGCCTCCTACTTCCGTGAGTGTGCTTCGACCGAACTACCTCTAATTTATGCGATCTTGGTACTGCGTTTATAATACCACTACGCACGGAATCGCGCCATTGTCGCGCTGGACCACAGACAAAATTGTCTGTGACTGGGACCCACATAATTTATTAATATAATCTCCACGTGCTTGTTGTTCTCCTAGTACAAGGTGGCAATATGAATACAAACTTGAACGACTCGATTATGCTTGAACCAAATTACCCCACCAAACTCTGTCTTCGTTCGTGCGAAAAAGAGAAAAGAACACGACAGTCCCTCTGATTTATCGCAGCCTAGCACTAGTACTGGTAACAATGAGTTGTCCGCATTTAAGGAAGAAAAGCTTGGGATGTTTGCATCGTTACTTGCTGCCCAACGACAAGAATTAATAAAAAAAAGACGTGTGGCACTCGAGGACTACCGCGGTAAAGCTATTGCATACATTTTGTATCAACTTATGCAATTATAATTATTTATTTATTTTATTTATGCAGTATTAAATCTGAGTTACTCCTAGTCGCGCCTAAAGAAGTTTTACTTCAAAAACAAAGAAAAAGAAATACTGCATAAATAAAATAAATAAATAATTATAATTGCATAAGTTGATACAAAATGTATGCAATAGCTTTACCGCGGTAGTCCTCGAGTGCCACACGTCTTTTTTATTTTATTTATGCAGTATTAAATCTGAGTTACTCCTAGTCGCGCCTAAAGAAGTTTTACTTCAAAACAAAGAAAAAGAAATACTGCTTAAATAAAATAAATAAATAATTATAATTGCATAAGTTGATACAAAATGTGCAATAGCTTTACCGCGGCAGTCCTCGAGTGCCACACGTCTTTTTTTTTTATATCTCAAAAGGACTAGGCAGCGTTTTCGATGAAAGCTTCCAGTCATTTTGATTTTTTTTTCTGACTTCTTCAACTATAATCGTCATATTTCAACAAATTTTCTCAAAACATTGATAAATTATACACGTACACCTTCCTTTTGAACCACTCTGTCCATTAATGTCAACCATATGCCAACCTGTTTGGTAGTTTTTGAGTTTATCGCGTTCAGACAGACGGCGAGGGACTTCATTTTATTATATGTAGTGATTATTTGCGCCGATGCATGATAAGAATCTTTGGATGAGGATTGCTGAATAACGCAACCGAATATTCGTTTTTATGTTATTCATAAAAGTGCAACTAGTACTTAATTCTGTATCAAATTCAGTCACTTTGCTTAAAGTTTTTTTTTTGTCACGATAACTAGTTTTTCAAGCGCCGTATACAATTGACACAACCATTCCGGACAGGCAGACTAACATCTGGCATCAGAAAGTTGCCCCTCATGTCAACCCAGAATAGGTCATTTAGGATATCGTTATAAAATCTGTTGTGACCTTTCATAATACATTAGTTGTCATCAAAATCAGTTTTCAGTAGTTTAGCCATGAAAAGGCAAGTCAAACAAACAATAGTAGATTGGTACAAAATCTGCCAATAGTTAAAGTGCCTAAATAGTTCTTTCACCCGAGGTAAACATTCTGCTTTTCATTATGAATATGAGGAAAGTAAAAAAAACGCGTTGAATCCATTTCTGAATCTGATGTACTCATTTTATACTAATATCTGTATATGTAAATAATCAGTACTCGCCAAAACAACTAAACATCAAATTGTCGCTTTCTCGCATTTTTATTTTTCTTTTGCTGTGGCATTTTACCAGCCAGTCCGTTTTATCATTGATCATGCTTAATTTTTAGCTCAAATCTATGTAAATTAAATAATAATTTAGTCAATAGTAAATTAAAAGTAATAGTCATATTACAAAATTGTTTATAATGTTTTTTTATTAAAATTGTACACTGCGATTCAATAGAGTTGTTGTATAAAAATTAGCAACATGGCTTGCAGTTTTTTTTTTAAGCTATTTTGCATAGCTTCTATCGCGGGCCTTTGAGCGCGGGGACCGAATCGAAAAATTCCGTAACGAAAAGAACCTCACGCTCATAATCAGTGCAAGAAAATAGGAGTGCATAAATCGTTAAGTGATTACGTCACTTCATGCACGTCGACCGAACTACCTCTAATTTATGCGATCCTGGTACTGCGTTTATAATACGCGCTGGACCACAGACAAAATTGTCTGTGACTGGGACCCACATGATTTATTAACGTCAAATAATATACTTTTTTTTTCATTTTGAAGTACAGAATCGTAACAAAATAAGTTAAAAAAGCCTTATGTAGTTTTAGTTAGACTTTTTTTGAAAGCCTTGTTTTTATTACATTAAGCTAGTTTGAATTGGTATTAATTGACCAGGAGGACATTTATCGTTTTGATTAATTAGAACTTTATACCTCAAGCTATTCCTGAGTTCCTGGTTTTTGATGTACAGGTAGTTAGACAACGAAAATCTGTTAGGGTTCCGTTTTTTTGATTGGAGTACTGAATCTTAATAGAAATACTAATTTAGATAAAGCCTATTATTATTTTTTTAGTTTATTTATAATTTTTTGAAATGGTTTTAATACTGAGCTAGTTTGAATTGGCATTAAATGACCAGGAGGACAGACAGTGTTTTGATTAATTACAACTTCATATCTCAAGCCATTCCTGAGTTCCTGGTTTTTTATTTAGTCGGACAACGAAAATTGGTCGGACAACGAAATGTCTTTGGTTCGGTTTTTTTTTTTAATTTGAAGTCGTAACAAAATAAGTAATTTTGAGTAAGCCTATTTTAGTTTTTATAGTAAGTACTTTTGAAATAGTTAGAATTGGTATTAAGTGACCAGGAGGACAGACATATAAATGTCTGTTGAGGTTAATAAGAACTTTATACTTCAAGCCATTCCTGAGTTCCTGGTTTTTGATGTACAGATAGACAACGAAAAAAGTACAAAATAAAAATAAGTATTTTTTAGTTAATTAATTCCTTTTTTAAATGGTAATACTAGCTAGTTTGAATTGGCATTAAATGACCAGGAGGACAGACATTTAGTGTTTTGATTTATTAGAACTTTATACCTCAAGCCATTCCTGAGTTCCTGGTTTTTTTTTTAGTCGGACAACGAAAATTGGTTGGACAACGAATTAGGATTCCGTTTTTTGTTTTAATTTGAAGTCTTAACAAAATAATTAATATTTAGTAAGCTTAGTAAGTACTTTTGAAATAGTTTGAATTAGTATTAAATGACCAGGAGGACAAACAATTAGTGTTTTCATTAATTACAACTTTATACCTCAAGCCATTCCTGAGTTCCTGGTTTTTTATTTAGCCGGACAAATTGGTCGGACAACGAAATGTTTTTTTAGGGTTCCGTTTTTTTAAGCTATTGCATAGCTTCTATCGCGGGCCTTTGAGCGCGGGGACCGAATCGAGAAATTCCGTAACGAAAAAAACCTCACGCTCATAATCAGAGCAAGAAAATAGGAGTGCATAAATCGTTAAGAGTGATTACGTCACTTCGTGCTCGGTGCTTGTGCATACGCCTATCGCCGCCTCGTCGTCGTGTGCGTCTCCTACTTCCGTGACTGTGCTTCGACCGAACTACCTCTAATTTATGCGATCCTGGTACTGCGTTTATAATACCACTACGCACGGAATCGCGCCATTGTCGCGCTGGACCACAAACAAAATTGTCTGTGACTGGGACCCACATAATTTATTAACGTCAAATAATATACTTCCATTGTGACCTACTTGACTATAATCTCCACGTGCTTGTTGTTCTCCTAGTACAAGGTGGCAATATGAATAAGTCTTTGTCCGAATCAAACTTGAACGACTCGATTATGCTTGAACCAACTATTACCCCACCAAACTCTGTCTTCATTCGTGCGAAAAAGAGAAAAGAACACGACAGTCCCTCTGATTTATCGCAGCCTAGCACTAGTACTGGTAACAATGAGTTGTCCGCATTTAAGGAAGAAATGCGTGGGATGTTTGCATCGTTACTTGCTGCCCAACGACAAAAATTTAATAAAAAAAGACGTGTGGCCTCGAGGACTGCCGCGGTAAAGCTATTGCATACATTTTGTATCAGCTTATGCAATTATAATTATTTATTTATTTTATTTATGCAGTATTTCTTTTTCTTTGTTTTTGAAGTAAAACTTCTTTAGGCGCGACTAGGAGTAACTCAGATTTAATACTGCATAAATAAAATAAATAAATAATTATAATTGCATAAGTTGATACAAAATGTATGCAATAGCTTTACCGCGGCAGTCCTCGAGTGCCACACGTCTTTTTTTTTTTTAATTTATTTGACAGCAGGGAAAATCGTTTCCGAGGTACGAAAAGTACTACTTTCATCCTGTTGATCAGGTAACTTCAAACGTACTTTCTGAATATGAGTAATGAAAAACCCATTTTTATATTTATATCTCATATGATTAAACGTGAAATTCTTGTAAATCAATAAATTTATTTTGCGTCTCTCGGAAACAATTCTAACGATTTGGATGAAACTAAAAATATCCATAAAATTTTAAAAACAAAAAAAAAAAAACTATCTTCGTCACATCAATTTTCGAAGTGAAAACTTCTTTAACCGCATGGGGCACTTCTTGATAGAGAAAAATCTTATGAGTTCGCATCATGACATGCTCATTTAATTGTAGAATCACTGTGCAGTAGAAAAGTGAGTACTAAATAAATATACAAATATTTTTTAAATGAAATATAAATAAGAGAAAATTATTTTAAATCTTCATATTTATTTTGGTGTTTGAAAATTTTATATTATTTATTTTCTAATATTTTAACCTCTGCAATGCATCCCGCAATTAGTATTTCACAGAGGCTTGGATGTTTTCTTACTACCATGGTAAAACAGAATTCTAGTTGTTCAATCATATTTTCTGTGGATTTTGAAACTAATCTATAAAATCTCATAATAATTTAAGATTAATGTGTTGAAATTTAAAATATGATTATTAATTCAAAATTATGGTTTATTACTTTAAATTATTAAAATCTTTAGTTTAAAATAATGAAAAAGGCTCCGACTTTCATGCCATTAAATAATTTATTTCATTTAAAAATTTAATATTTCGAAATAATTATTGATTAATTGAAATTGTGACAAATAAAATATGTGCTTTGCTATTTTTTGCAAAATGATTATAATTTTATATCATTCGATTTTATTATTAGAAATTTACGAAAAAATATTGTACTGGAATTTGGGTTATTTTATATATCCATTTTCCATATTTATTTAGATCCTTGATCCTGACGATTTCTTCAGATGGTGGTAAAAGAAAAAAAAAATTGGCAGTTATAGGGATAGAAGCGAAAACTTAGAAAACTTTTAGTATTAAAATTTCATAATGTTTAAATTAAAATTATCAACATCAATCTGGTTTTTACATTTATTGACACTAAGCAACAATTATATGCATGTTTATATAGTTCCATTATATACAGAAAGTGGTGGAACACGATGTGGATAGATGTGAAAACCAGATTGATGTCGATAATTTTAATTTAAACATGAAATTTCAAATTTCAATACTAAAACTTCTAAGTTTTCACTTCTATCGGCAGTCCTTATATTTTTTCCATAATTTTTCCTTGGGTCAATCTCAGAGTCCACAATTCTAATTGATTAACAAGATCGATTTTTTGACTGAAGATCGGAATACTTAACTTTTAACATTTGTCTATTAATCAATATAAATGTCAAAGCCTCGGAGGTCATATCAGGGTGGTCTTTTTATATCATAAAATAATGATAAAAATTATTTTTGTACAATGAGGATACTAAACAAAAAGAATTTTGTGTATTTTTCTTAGGATTCTTCTAATTTTTTTCTATTTTTTGATAAGTTGTACAAAGTGCTAGCCCAGTGGGCCTAACATGCACGCCGCGACAAAATTTTGTCGACGGCAATTCTCGTCCCGAAACGAGATATCTCTATATGTCTACTAGCGCTAACATGCAACGTTTTTATCTCGTCGCACTCCGTCACAACTGGAAAAATTACTCGTCTACGGTATTTTTGTCTACAAACCCTAACATGCGAACCACATTTTATCGAATTTTGTAATTTTTAAGCGGTATATTTCTCGTCGGCAATTTTTGTTGACGACAATGGTGAGAAAAATATTGTTATGTAGAAAGTAATTGTTAAATTTTTAATTTCGGTTGTATTCGCTTGAATCGGTTGTATTTTATGCATAAAAAAAAGTTTAGTTACCGATTCAACTCGGAAAAGCTTTTTTTACCTAATTTAATTTTAAAGTATAAATATATGTATAAAAATATAATCTAAATCCACCACGCTGCTTCGATGCAGATTGGCGGATTGTGATGAGCGCCATCTATTGACAGCAACCGGGACCGACTGCTTAACGTGCTCTCCGAGGCATGGTTTCAGGACAGACAGTACACGCCCGGATGCAAACCACGGCTACATGGCCTTATCGGTTTGAAGCAGGTTCGCTGCGCTCAAGCTATCACAACACGTTACTATTATTATTATTAATACTTAATAATATTAATACTTATTATTATTATCATTATTAATGTTAATATTTATTATTCTTATTCTTAATATTAATACTTATAATTTATTTATTCTTTACTGTTTTTCATTAATTTAATCTATGTAAGTTAATACATGTTATTAAAAAACATTTTAAATTAATTACCAGAATAATTTAAACATGTAAAACTAAAAACTATAAACTTAAAACTAATCCGAATAAAAAAGCCCACCTCTTAACTCGTCCTGCCCAAAAGTGCTTATAATTATTATTATTCTTTATATTAATACTTATAATAATAATAATTATTAATAATATTTTTACTTATTATTATTATTTTCATAATAATAATTATTATTAAAATAATAATAATAATAATATGTGTTGTGATAGCCCGAGCGCAGCGAACCAGTTTCTATGTTAGTATTATCATTATTATTATTACTTATTATTATTATTAATATTATTACTTATTATGATTATTATTATTATTAATATTATTACTATTATTATTAATGTTATTAATAATAATAAAAAAAATAACAGTAATGTGTTGTGATAGCCCGAGCGCAGCGAACCTTTTTCAATATTATTATTATTATCATTATTATTAATATTATTGCTTGAAAAAACTAATTTAAAAACATTTTTAACCATTGGTAATACAAAATCTGAAAATTCTAGTTGCAGAAACGGTCGATGGCCAGTTAAAATAAATCATTAAATATATTCTATGGTCAATCACACAATTTAGACTATAAATTGCTATAAATTGAACGAATAAAAAAGAACGAATAAAGTGTTGCTATATTAGAATATGGCTTCTTTTCATTATTGGGTAACAATTTTGTTTGTCATGTCGACAAAGCGAAGTCACGGTGACATATTTTCTGTGCATGTTAGGGACAACGACAGACAAGTCGAGATCGACAATTTTTCTTGTCTCGTGTGGCAGTTTTGTCGTGCGTCGCATGTTAGCCCAGCAGAATGACACAACTCTTTTGTTGAGATGGATGGAATCATACCTTACAAAATGGTCACAACCTATAGTATTGGGAAGTTTTTGTTCGAATTTTATAAGCATAATGTCAGGTGTCCCCAAAATTTCTATTTTAGGACCTCTTTTATGTGTATACTATTTATATGATGTGGATGTATGTTTTCATCATCTAAAGTGCCTCATGTACGCTGGTGATAGTTTTTTCATTATACTTATAAATTCAGTAGATTGTAGTGGAGTGGAGTGGATGCTTCAAGGTGACTTAAACAGGCTCAGTATTACGAAAAAAAAAAAATGTAATAAATGTCATTATGTCTGTCTGCAGAATGAAACTCTATTAAAAATAGTACTTAATGAGTAATCTTAATATAAATAAATATGAATTGGTATGAAACTAAGGTGTATTGTTGGCACTGACATATTAATAGCATTGACGTGCCCTTCTTGAAATTTTATAATATATTTGTAATAGGTATATAATATAAAATTAGCTTTACAGTTTGTAGATTACTATTATGTAAAATAATAACAATGCCTTCTATTGGAGAATGTTATGATGCATCCGTGCATGTTGACAATTACTAATATCATAGATGTAAAACCAAATATTTTAATGTTAATATTGTATTTCAACATGTGTTAATGTGCACTGGGGCACATTTGAGGTTAGATTCAAGTGTTTTAATGACATTAATACCTTTGTAACAGGTAGATATTTTTTATTTTAGCATTTTTCGGATAACCGCGTTTCTAAAAATATTGAATATCGAATTCATATCCCACTACACAAGAAATATCAATGCCTTTAGTTTAGAGTGGCAGTTTTGCATAACGATGAAACCCGTACGCAAAAGTAATGTTAGGTATATTATTGTAAATAATTTTTACGTTTCTTACCTGAGATAAGCCGATGGTTTTTGGGTAAAATAAGAAAATTGTTTAATAAAGGTATCGAATTGTTGAAGTGCCATTGCCCAAACTTTAGTCGCTTTCAAGAATAAATAACAAAAGCTGTGATAATCAGTGATAATGCTATCGGTGTTTATTACTGATTGATTATAACATTTTTAACTAGTACGCAACCACAGAATATAATGTGATAGATAACTGTAAGCATGGACCATAGGCATTAGGCATGGACGTAAGACGTAATAGTACCTACTACGTAGCATAGACATATATATACTAGCGTAGGAGACCAACTGACATCTAAACATCGCATGACCGAAACGGAAATGAGTATGTGTGCAAAATTCACATGTGGTTGAGCCAGTTTTAGTGATGTGCATGGGTGTTTTTTATATTATCGATAGCACGTAGTACTTTCATGATAATGTGTCGTTGAAATTACCGCGATATCATAAGTCAAAATCGGCAATCCTATTTATTATTTTGGATCTGCTATACTACATAATTTTTGTTTTGAGTTACTTTTCCTAACTTTTAGTTTTTTAAAATGACAAATCATCAATCAGTCAATTCAAATGCCATTTCCTTTACTCCAATAAATTTTTTTTTTGTTAACAGTTGATAATAAAAAATTTGCAGAAGTAAAGAAAGCGTTAACATCATTATGGAAATTTTAATATTTAGTTGAATACAAGCCAAGTAATAAATAAAACAATATAAATAAACGATTTTTATTTTTAATTACAATACGTCAAGTTGCAACGCATAACAACAAAATTTTAACTCTTTGTAAACAAAAAAATGAGAATGTACAAAACAAAAACATTTACAATAGAGAAGTTCATGATGTTCAAAACATACAATTTAACTCGATAGAATTGAAAGATAAACCAAAACTAATAAAACAGTGAAAGTTTTTTTAAATTCGTCAATAAATGACTGAGAAATAAATTATTGATATTTATTAATTTGACGACCGCTTAGCCTAGTGGGTAGCGACCCTGCCTACGAAGCTGGAGGTCCCGGGTTCGAATCCCAGGTCGGGTCAGTATTTATATGATGAATATCTATACTGGTACCGGGTCTTGGTTGTTATATGTATGTGATGCCTTCGCTTGGTATGCAAAACACAAGCTAATGCTTAGTTTGGGGCCACGACGTTGTAATGTGCACGTTATTATTATTATGTATTTTCGTGCGGTTTGACTGGT
This sequence comes from Luffia ferchaultella, assembly GCA_949709985.1. Lineage (NCBI taxonomy): Eukaryota > Metazoa > Arthropoda > Insecta > Lepidoptera > Psychidae > Luffia > Luffia ferchaultella. The sequence goes on along the minus strand of OX453240.1, from coordinate 20,488,667 downwards.
AGATTCTTACTGCCCATGACGTCACATTGTCTACTCGATTGAGTGTCGCGTCGTCTCACTACACCACAAATTATGCCTTGGATGCCTTGGACTAGTCTATAATATCTTTTGTTTCTTTGTGTAATAGGTAATTAAGTTTTATTTGAATATAAAGGAACAAGTTTTTGTAAAAGACATAGTGATAATTTGCCTAAAATTGATATTTTCACTGTGATGGACTTTTCTTCAAATCCATTTTATATTAGTGCTGAAATAAAGGTTTAGGCTCTAAAGTTGAAGGTCCTGGTGATATATCCCGGTAAACGTACGCTGACACCGATCGCTTGGTCTTCAGATTGACCTGTACAGAAATTACAGTTGGCATAAATGCTCTGACTTTAGATATTAAGTATTATTAGTATATTACTTAATATACTTAGTAAGCACATATGAAAAAAAAGAAACCCCTAACGGCACAAATTCAGTAGGTATAGATCCTTTCTTCAAAAGTCGTCGGTGATTTAGTTAGACAAAACAGTTATCCGTAAAATGTCTACTGCAAACCAAAGAATGTTTTCGAGGAGTCCCACCTGTTCTATTTAACATTTTTTTCCATTGTTCTATGCTAACCGTGTTTACAGGAAACCTGGATATTATGAAATAGTCATCATTATCAGGAAGCATTTTTTAACACCGCAGTTTCTTGGAGGAAAATGAGGTTAAACTATTGTATACAGTAGTTTTGTCATTCAAAGTTTAATTATTTACGACGTTCATAATCAGAGAACAGATAGAACGTCAGACTTGAAATCATAAATAAATAACGATTAAAATTAAATAGAGCATCAGATTTTAAATCATAAATAAATAACGATTAAAATTAATTGTGTATATATATTATATTTTCATTTGAAAAAGTCTTGTATTTACATATATACCCTATGTGTAGTATATATGTATAGATGTCATACTTTCCCTGACAATGTGCTGCCAGGCTAAATAAACCTCACAATATGTTTAAAAACAGTTAACGACATCATTCCAGTGGAACAGGTGCAATTAGGTAATATCAAATTTACAAAATATTTATATTTGAAAATATCGACATATCGATACATTTTGTGCAATCCCTATGCTTCATTGTTTGATTGTAATTTTACACAATATTTTTGTATCGTACACATAATTGTTTAAAATAACAAATTATTTACAAAATAAAGTATTTACCGTATACTACTGATGTATAACCAAGTAAATTTAGGATCGCTTTTTATAAAAATAAGCATTAAGATAACAATATGTTATTGGCAGTACTTACCGGTGAAGTCTCTTTATTTGGATTATTAACATATGTTACAGTGCAATTTAAAACTGAACACTGCACCATTTTTATCACAAGAATTAATTTTTGTAGAATTCAAAACGATTATAACACAAAATAGAAAACAAAGCTGGACCTTATTTTGACAAGTGAGTAATGAAGACTAAATGTGTTCAAAGAGGTTTTATGTCAGATTTTCTTGCATTTCTTTCTCGCATGTAGGATTTCCGCAAAGAGCTGGATGTCATTCGCACACTGTGTTCCTCTCTTACGCTAGTATATATACCTTTATGATAAGGACACCTTAGTATTATGACGTCAAAAACTTCAACTTTGACAAATGTAAAAATTCCCCAAATTCTCGTTTTAGTTGCCAGCATAAAACCATAAATTAAGACTTTCGTTTTAAATATTAATAAAAATTTTAACAAATATGAAATATACCATAACAACCTTTAATAATACTATTCGCATACCAAGATATATTAAAAACCAGAAGTCACAAAAAATAGAGTGTAAAATAGTGTATTACTATCTATTTCTATAAATATATATTAATAATTTAGGTCTAAAAAAAAATAAGTTTCCTAGAAAAAAATCTACAGATTTCGCTCTTCTCGCAATTATCGGAGGAAATTGAACAAAATTGTACGACAAAAAATTTTCAAAGAAATTTATGTACCAAATTTCGATGTGCTACCATACTTAGCCACGCAAGCTCTTGCATTTTTTGACGCTAGTGTTTTCGTCTACCTTTATAACTTCTTGAAATAAGGCCGAATCTTACTTTCTAGGGTAGCTAATCTGATAATCATTAAATGAAAAGGGCACATGCTCAAGTCAGGGTTTTCGACCGTTTATAAAATTTTATTTTTCAAACTTGTAGACAATCTACCAGTCTCGGAAGGTTTTTTATTTTTTCGATATTAATTCTTCCGTTTTTGAAACATTCAACTTTTTGTCCGAAAAATAGGGAAATTTCGACTTTTTCACCGTTTTCGATTTTCCGATAAAGTTACGAACCGATTTTAAAAAATTTAGTATCTTACAATGCTCCGAAAGCTCTTGATTTTTTTGCCATCACTGTCTTTTGTCTATCATCATAAATGTTGGAAATATAGGCAAATTTATTACACTCCTACACGAAAACGATCTAATAAACATATTCATTGTTACAAAAAGTTTTTATAAAAATAATGATTAAGTATGAGTCATCGTTTATTCTGACAAGCGGAAAGATGTACTATGTATTTATGTAATATATTATATGTATGTAATATGTATTTATGTATTTGATATTGTGAACAAGATGAAAATAAATCAAAGTTACCAGCCGATTTTGTTATCTTTTATTGTAATAATTACTGTACTTACTCGAGATTGAACAAAATCTGTACCTACGTTATGGAGAAAAATTGACCTCATTTTCGGTTTCAACACACTAAAAAACATTAACAGTAGATGATATTATCAAATCAAAATTCGAAAAAAAAAAAATTTTGTAGACCTGTGTTATGTTAATATTATGCTAATAGCTTGTCATTCTGCGTTGATGCTTTTTAGGTACGTTTCTTTTTCATTTATTATTAATTCTTGCTTAGTCAAGGGCTACTATACTTTGCGTTAACGGATACCCAAATAAAGCTAAATTACGGTACCTAAATAATGTTTAAAAAGAAAAGAAAATAGATAGAAATAAAACTGCAAAGGAAAACAGAAATAAAGTTGTTTAGTAAAAACTCCGCAAAAACAAAGAATCGACTTTTTTGATTTGCTACAGCTTTAAATTAAAAGAACTGATTTCGATAATTCTTTCACAGTATCTACCCTAAGTTATAATATAGTGACTAAACACAAAAATTATCAAAATCGATTCAGAACTTTCAGAAATATTAACGGCCAAACGTGTATAAAGTCCTATTGAATTAAGTCAAAATATTTTAAAAAGTGATATTAGAACGCGATGTGAGCAATCATGGCATTGCTTCGTTATATCGTTATGTAACCTTTATAGGCAGTGGCCTAATTAGTGAATTACCTACCCTAAAAAAAAGTGTTCATCAATAGTCGAGCAATGGATGACCCCCATAATAAAAAAACGAGAAATGTGAAGAGGAAAAAATATGCGTCTCTGACTTCGCCTCCGCTCGGCGACTGTGTACAACCAGCGGCGTGAAATAGCAGCTGGGATATGAAACGGCCAAAGAGGCGTATAAGACCAGCTGATTTCGATAATTCTTTCACTGTATCCACCCTATGTTGAAAAATAGTGACCAAACACAAAAATCACAAAATTGATTCAGAACTTTTAGAAGAAGTGATGTTAGAACGCGACGTGAGATCATTGCATTGCGAAGCAATGCCATTACCTAACTTTTGAAGGCTACTAATTACTACCCTATTTTTTTTTTTTTAAATATGTTTAGGGCCTGGATTGAAGTCCTTTTAGCCGCGTTACCTACCCTAAGAAAAATGTTCAACAGTCGAGCAATGGATGAACCGTATAATAAAAAACGAGAAATATAAAAAGGAAAAAATAATGCGTCAGCGGATATTATAGATCCTGTATCGTAATTATCATGACGCATAGTTTTTTATTCCTCGGTTCCCTCATAATAAAATCTAAATTCACCATAGTATTTTTCCCAGTGTAGTGGTATATTTTATGCTAGCCACACAGAAGTGGTGTAGAAAGAGATAGTTAGGCACCCGGTTACTTCCCTTTCGCACTTTTTTTTTTAATCACCAGTTTACGTATGACCACGCTAATGTTAGAGAGAGCTCCTTCCAGTTGTACGTAGTACATAATAGTTCCATGGTGCTCTGTTTACCATAGAGTATACTCTTTACTTACCAGTAGCCACACTAGCCACTAGTGCTTGTGCACTAGTGGACACTAGTTAAGTAATGAGTGACTAGTAGGTGCTAGTAGCAACTAGCAGCAACTAGTAGCTTACAACAGACTACAAGTTGCTTACAGTCATGGACGTAATACTAGGAACAGGATAGTGCACTTGGCTCTGTGAAACGAAGAGATGAGTTGGTGGGGTCAGAGTCTGTTTGTCCCTTTCTTTGTAGGGTAACAATAATTTTCTTGCGTTGAAAAAAAAGACAAATAATCCATTTGAATTATTAATTTTTACCACGCAGTACAAACAAATAATTTAAATATGTATAACTATTTGCAAGTAGGTATATAAATTAAAAAATTGTGAGGAATCACTGGACGCCTGGCAGTTGTGAAACATCGAGTTTATACAAGTAACATGAATAAAAAAAAAGATTACGACGGGAACTAAATATGGCTTAATGAAAAATTAAATATTACGATATTTTTACAAAAAATCATGACTATTTATTTAATAAACATTTAATTTATTAAATACAAATATTAAAAATTTATTTCAAGTTGCAACAACTCAATTCTTTTAATCTGTGACTTCAGAAGTAGTTTTATATAGACTAGAGATCGTCTATTTCACCACGGTGCGCCCCGCGACCGACACTTAGCGCCCCCCATTCACGAGCGCGCCAAACGTCCAAATTGCACGGCAGCACACCAAAATCCATCCATCAATGAGAAACCCTACGCGATACGCGTGGTGCGGTCGACTGGGTTGGATATCCAACCACGCCAAAATCCAAGCTGGCGCGGAGCCGCTCCACGCTTGTCGTGAATGGGAATATCGTCGGCCACGCCGACCGCGCCATGCCAAACTCTCCCAGTGAATGGGGAAATTGCGCTCCGAATATTTGCCAGTCGCTTCCGGATTGTTAAACAGTGGACACGTTCACGGACATTCTAACACTAAAATGAGAAGTGGTAGAGATTTTGTTTTAGATGTCATTAAAAGATATAGAGAGTTGCCTTGTCTGTGGATGAAAACACATCTCGATTATCATGACAAAAATAAACGATCAGAGGCGTTGGAACAATTAGTTCCATTCTTCAAAATCTAGGACATAAATGCTAAGAAAGAAACTGTCCAAAAAAAGTTCCAAAAAGCGAAGTAGTTTAAAAAAAATATATTAAGGAATGTATTATATTAAAATTTTTATTTTAATATAGTAGGTATTATGTGGATTAAATACTCAAGTTATTAAAAAAATATATTGGGTCGGGGAAAAATTTCTTCGCATTTTCTATGAAAACTCAAGACGTTTTTTTTTCAAAGTTTATTTCCAGTCTTTATTCCATTAACTCTTGGGCTTTTTTTCTTTATGCATACACAGAAAGCTGCTGCCGCTAATAAATATTCCTCTTCCAAATCCATTTTCACAGACTGCAATCACAGTAACCATTCACATACACGTTCGAAAGCACAGAGCGGTGTGACTGGCGCGGCGCGGTAGTGAGTTGACATGAAAAAAGCCTTCCATCCAAATGGCACCGCTCCATTTGGCGCAGCTCCGAATGGCGCGCTCGTGAATGGGGGCACTTACGCGGAGCTATAGTGAAGCGCGCCGTCGTGAAAAAGACGAACTAGATTTCACGACGGCGCGCCTCACTATAGCTCCGTGTGAGGTGCGTGCGTAAGAGGGGCATATGCTAACATTTAATTACTAGCCGGTAGTCGGTCAGTTGATTTGATTTAATAAATTACCTAGTAAAAAATAATTAAAAAAATAAAAAGTATTAATAACATGAACTTAGGAATTGATACCCTACTTTAAAGACATAAGGTTCTTTTTCCTCTAAACACATTGCATAGCGACGCGTCGCCATGGCTTGCATAGCCACGACAGCAATCAGTTTTATACCCTCGCCAACATATGTTTCACATCAAACGCAACACGTCAGGAAACCTGTATAAAACAATTTAATTATCCTCCAACAGGGTCCTGTCAAAATAGGACAAAATATATTTACAATTTCTTCTTCAGTTGTTTGGGATAAATAAATTAAATTATATAATATTATAGTACCACACTACTTTCTTAACACTTATTTTCATTAAAAATATTTTTAAATTTACTTGGTATTTACTAAACGCTCATCTTTCAATAACATTTCATTACGACATTCGTGACGTTTCGTAATATTTCGTAACATTTCATAAAATTTCTTGACGTTTCGTGCCATTCCGTGATGTGATATATCATGACATTCTTTACTTTCATTTCAGCAAAACCAGCATCAACTGTTACTATTTCAGAAATGACAAAAGATACTCGTACACCAGACAAACAAACTTAACAGTAATTTAAAATTAATAAGTAACCTATGTCACTTCTGACAAAGTCCTGTTCATGTCTGCAAAATTTCATTATAATCCGATCAACCGTTTCAGAGATTAGCCGGGACACAGAGACAGGCATACACTACGATTTTATTTATATATAAGATAAATCTATTACTTTGTTTGTATTCATGTAATGAAGAATATAGTTTCCGTAATGACGTTAACACTTTTTTTTTATAAGTTACAAGCAAATCGCAATTTATCATTAGGAACCTGTAAAAATTTGATCTTGGTTCTCTCCTCGGGACTGCTTTCAATTTTACAAAGTAAGATTGACTACTGACCAGTTTTTTAAAAGTATATTTGAAGTCACCTGTAAAAAGATATGCCACAGCCACCCACTGATTCTCTTCTACAACATCTTATACAACATTTTTTAACCATTTTTCCATGAAAATATTAAAAATATATTAAAAATTTACACCAAAAACCAATACAGCAGAAACTAATAACATATTGAATTGAGATTTCTTGCCTGCCAGTAATTTCAATTGACAACTTGATTTTAGCTTACTTGCTAATAAAACCAAAAGTAACACTTTTAATACTAGTATAGTTTGCCTCAAACTTTATGGCAGGTCGGAATACAATGCTATAAGCGTGCTTGCGCAGGTGCAGTCATGTACCCCTTGCTCCACTGCGTCCCGCTACTCCTAAAACTGGTTACTGCGACGTGATTTCTGCCTACGTTCGCATCTGCCATAAAGTTTGTTAGTAACTGTACTAAGGTGATAACGTTTTAGGTCACATTTGGGACGGTGAACGTTTTGATCCATCGTCATCAGACGATATCCATATAATAAGACGGATCGCATACCTATATATGTAACAATCGTAATCAATATCGTGATGGGAAACAAATCGTACTACATGCCACGATCGTTCATACGATCATCGTCCTGTATACCGTGGGTCATCTATCTACATTATATAAAAATGAATGTTGCCTTAAATTTTTTATTATCTATGTGTTCCTATATCATCTTACGCTGAAACATTTGCCTACGCTGGACTGATTCCTGCCAAAAATACCTACCCATAAAACAGCCGCAAGAATTTTATGTTTTCATCCTTTTCGCACGCATGTAGTTGGGCATTTTAAATTTTTCGTCTGATGCTCCATTGGTATTTTTACGTATGTACAAATGACGTCTAAGACGTCTATAAAAAAGTATTTTTTACTACATCAGAATATTTTTGTGTTTAACAAAGTAAATATTTTAAATTTGCACTGCAAAAAAACTGGAACTTTTGAACCCATTATCTGATTTTTTTTTTGAATTTTAATAAATAATTGCTACTAACTTTTGAAAATGTTATGGTCACCCTAGGAATATGACGTCAAAAACTTCAACTTTGACAACATACACGTCAAAATTCCCCAAATTCTCGTTTTAGTTGCCAGAATAAAACCATAAATTAACACATCCTTATTAAATATATCTGAAAATTTTAATAAATTTGTAAAATGTACCGGAATTACTTTCAAGAATATTATTATCATCCGAATACCAAATCATATCAAAAACCAGAAGCCACAGAAAATAGATAATAGATGAGTATTTGTATTTATAAAAATCGATAATGTGTCTACTAGATGAAATATTTTTTTCTAATGGCAAGTGTTAGAAAGGGACAAACGGACTCTCCAGTAGCTATCTCCTACAAACTCATTTTGCCTTCTTACGTTTTACAATTTAAAATAAATCTTATGCATAACGCAAAGGTTTCATTTATGTATTATACAATTTCCAGAGCGCACTGTCCTGTACCTACGTAGCATAAAGGTATATATACTAGCGTAAGAGAGGAACACAGTGTGCGAATGACATCCAGCTCTTTGCGGAAATCCTACATGCGAGAAAGAAATGCAAGAAAATCTGACATAAAACCTCTTTGAACACATTTAGTCTTCATTACTCACTTGTCAAAATAAGGTCCAGCTTTGTTTTCTATTTTGTGTTATAATCGTTTTGAATTCTACAAAAATTAATTCTTGTGATAAAAATGGTGCAGTGTTCAGTTTTAAATTGCACTGTAACATATGTTAATAATCCAAATAAAGAGACTTCACCGGTAAGTACTGCCAATAACATATTGTTATCTTAATGCTTATTTTTATAAAAAGCGATCCTAAATTTACTTGGTTATACATCAGTAGTATACGGTAAATACTTTATTTTGTAAATAATTTGTTATTTTAAACAATTATGTGTACGATACAAAAATATTGTGTAAAATTACAATCAAACAATGAAGCATAGGGATTGCACAAAATGTATCGATATGTCGATATTTTCAAATATAAATATTTTGTAAATTTGATATTACCTAATTGCACCTGTTCCACTGGAATGATGTCGTTAACTGTTTTTAAACATATTGTGAGGTTTATTTAGCCTGGCAGCACATTGTAAGGGAAAGTATGACATCTATACATATATACTACACATAGGGTATATATGTAAATACAAGACTTTTTCAAATGAAAATATAATATATATACACAATTAATTTTAATCGTTATTTATTTATGATTTAAAATCTGATGCTCTATTTAATTTTAATCGTTATTTATTTATGATTTCAAGTCTGACGTTCTATCTGTTCTCTGATTATGAACGTCGTAAATAATTAAACTTTGAATGACAAAACTACTGTATACAATAGTTTAACCTCATTTTCCTCCAAGAAACTGCGGTGTTAAAAAATGCTTCCTGATAATGATGACTATTTCATAATATCCAGGTTTCCTGTAAACACGGTTAGCATAGAACAATGGAAAAAAATGTTAAATAGAACAGGTGGGACTCCTCGAAAACATTCTTTGGTTTGCAGTAGACATTTTACGGATAACTGTTTTGTCTAACTAAATCACCGACGACTTTTGAAGAAAGGATCTATACCTACTGAATTTGTGCCGTTAGGGGTTTCTTTTTTTTCATATGTGCTTACTAAGTATATTAAGTAATATACTAATAATACTTAATATCTAAAGTCAGAGCATTTATGCCAACTGTAATTTCTGTACAGGTCAATCTGAAGACCAAGCGATCGGTGTCAGCGTACGTTTACCGGGATATATCACCAGGACCTTCAACTTTAGAGCCTAAACCTTTATTTCAGCACTAATATAAAATGGATTTGAAGAAAAGTCCATCACAGTGAAAATATCAATTTTAGGCAAATTATCACTATGTCTTTTACAAAAACTTGTTCCTTTATATTCAAATAAAACTTAATTACCTATTACACAAAGAAACAAAAGATATTATAGACTAGTCCAAGGCATCCAAGGCATAATTTGTGGTGTAGTGAGACGACGCGACACTCAATCGAGTAGACAATGTGACGTCATGGGCAGTAAGAATCTACCAGTCAAACCGCACGAAAATACATAATAATAATAACGTGCACATTACAACGTCGTGGCCCCAAACTAAGCATTAGCTTGTGTTTTGCATACCAAGCGAAGGCATCACATACATATAACAACCAAGACCCGGTACCAGTATAGATATTCATCATATAAATACTGACCCGACCTGGGATTCGAACCCGGGACCTCCAGCTTCGTAGGCAGGGTCGCTACCCACTAGGCTAAGCGGTCGTCAAATTAATAAATATCAATAATTTATTTCTCAGTCATTTATTGACGAATTTAAAAAAACTTTCACTGTTTTATTAGTTTTGGTTTATCTTTCAATTCTATCGAGTTAAATTGTATGTTTTGAACATCATGAACTTCTCTATTGTAAATGTTTTTGTTTTGTACATTCTCATTTTTTTGTTTACAAAGAGTTAAAATTTTGTTGTTATGCGTTGCAACTTGACGTATTGTAATTAAAAATAAAAATCGTTTATTTATATTGTTTTATTTATTACTTGGCTTGTATTCAACTAAATATTAAAATTTCCATAATGATGTTAACGCTTTCTTTACTTCTGCAAATTTTTTATTATCAACTGTTAACAAAAAAAAAATTTATTGGAGTAAAGGAAATGGCATTTGAATTGACTGATTGATGATTTGTCATTTTAAAAAACTAAAAGTTAGGAAAAGTAACTCAAAACAAAAATTATGTAGTATAGCAGATCCAAAATAATAAATAGGATTGCCGATTTTGACTTATGATATCGCGGTAATTTCAACGACACATTATCATGAAAGTACTACGTGCTATCGATAATATAAAAAACACCCATGCACATCACTAAAACTGGCTCAACCACATGTGAATTTTGCACACATACTCATTTCCGTTTCGGTCATGCGATGTTTAGATGTCAGTTGGTCTCCTACGCTAGTATATATATGTCTATGGTCCTTATTGTTTAGATTAGTTAATAATAATACTTTGGTAGTTGCCTTTTGCCCTCTTTTGCCTATGATGTGGCCGAAATAATAGGTTGCCAGATATTTCAATGAATATGAAAGATGGAAACCTATGTATTGTTTTAAAGAGAAACGTTTTTCGTTAAAGTACGAAAATAATTTAGTTATAATATCTGACGTCATTCTAGTTACAGATCTGACACTATACGGGTAATGAATTTGATGTCGTATATGCATTTGAGAGACTTGTGTGTGTGATTTCGATGGGGTATTGAATCTGTCCGGATCTCTGGTGCCAATCGAAAGGAATGAGGCCATCATATTAATATTTGAGATGCTTAGGTCTCGCACCAGCGTTGAATTTTGAGACATTTCGGCCCTAGAAATAATGTTTCGGTACCTAGATTCTTTTAAACCCATTTTTATCCGCCGAACGATTGGGAATTTTTGAGATTGTTGGGTTTTTTCGGAAAAGAAAGAAGCTTGGTTGCCTGTACGAACTTATGTTTTCAAGTTCCCACGTGCGCTCAAGGCGGTGAAGTGCGACAATATATATGAGAAATATATTTCAAACATATATATCTACAGAATCCTTGACCTTTTTAATAACGTGTTTAGGCTCATTGGGATCGTTTCAACGAGATATTTCTTAAGTGATGGTTCTGGGGGCTTCGGCGTGCAAAAGTACCTTCGCAACTTGTCGCGCTTGGAGCTTTACTTCTGTGGGATTTAACTATTTTGTAAATAAAGGCGGTCAGCCATCCAATTATGAATCACATTCTAGGTAGCTTTATTTCTGTAATCAATAGGAGATTTGTTTTCAAAACGGTATTATACATAAAGGGAGCATGCAGCTAATTTACTAAGGTGATTGAGATATCGATATTTGAAGCTTTGATTTTTAGAGTTACTAACTGATTCACAATTTATTTCTTAGGTGAGAAGCCTCCGTCGATTGATTATATTTTCTGCGGGTTGCCCGCTTTTAGTGTCTAGCTCTCTTGAACTTCTGTTTGCTTGCTTCTACTTTTTTATCGAGGTGGATAGGAGTCGGGCTACTGCCGTTTATTTTTATTTTTTGTAAATTTGATGATTTAACAGTATTTCGTACAAATCCAACCAGTATTTTTGTTGCTATCGCGAGTTGTACTACGCGGTGGCCACGCATGACCTCATTTTCAGTGCTTACGTTCGTGGTTTATGAGCCCTTATAAATATTAAAATTATTTGTTAATAATGAATGTAAATTGATTCCCATCATTCATGTATGTTTTTTCACTCCATAACTATACTGATGTATGTTTGTAGCATTTTAATTTGAAATCTGCTAAACCAATTTTGACAAATGTTCGAATTAAAGGTCCTAATTTACTAAATTACGACATAGGTTATTGACACGGACATTCAGAAATATTTATACTCATATAAAAAAAGTTTACTTCAGTGTCACGGGTTAAGATAGGCTTAGAGAGTTTTGTTCGATGTTAGTCGAAAATTAAAAAGTTCCTGTTGTGGTCTTATTTATCCTACGTAACTTTGTCACCCTAATCAGAATGAGACAATATGGCACCCATTAACGTCCTTGTTACTTTTATCTTTTTAATTCGTTTTCAAGGTCAAATTGCTAGGACCTCGAAATTTCTTCGCAGAGCTTATTCCAGTTGTACGTAGTAAATATTAGTTCCATGCAGAGCACAGATTAAAACAGAGTGAAACCACAGATTGAGTAAAACAATTAACCGTTGAATAGAGTTACCGAGTTACCTATCTGGAGCTCAGAACAATTACTGAAGTACTAGAAGGAAAGATTTAACATATGTTTAACTTGTTCTAACAGGCAGAATAAATCATTAAAAAGAAAAATATAGCGACACCCTAGAGAGCCGTCTGGCCGCTTCGATGATGTCGTAGGAGCTTTCGGGCTATTCTGCTTCAGGCGGTTGTTTAGTGGGCGCAACTCCCACATACCCCGCGCGCCCGGGCGCGCGGAAGCTCAGTAGTTTTATCCGTCTTCCCGTCGCAAGGGTAAAAAAAAATGGTACAAAATCATTGCTGCTTAAGATCAGAACGTAGCCTCCAAATTCATTTCAACGTATTTAAACGATAAAGGTAAATAGTGCGTAGCCAACAACGTTCTCGATATATTTAAAGTTAAATATTTCTATTGATTGTAGAAATAAAATATTTAGGTACGTTTATTTATTTTAAATTTGTACATTATTATCGTTTCTAATAAGGATCAAGGGTACAAACAACGACAACACAAACACTGGTTATGACCCGGCACAAATACACAAAAAATATACGATAGACTGAGGTTCCAAACCAGATCCTAAGTGAGAGTTACTAATAACTGAGCGGTAACATTTACGAAACAAACGAACAAATTTCTAAATTATAAAAGAACAATTTAGTAAGCCAAAAATTAAGGTAATGGAAATTACAATTTTTAGGATTCCGCGCATCCGATTTGAAAAAACAGAACCCATAAAGGATCACTCTTCTGGTGTCTATACTTATCCGTCGATCACAGCTTATTTTCTGTGAATCTATTAGACAAGAAGAACTTGATTTTTGGTACCAGCAGAATGTTTTGTGGCTCAATTAGGACCGTATAAAATTAATAAACTATTTGCATATTGGGGATCAATTTAAGATGGTAAAATAAAAAAACGTATATAAGTGCATTCATCATGTGACATAATAAATGAAAAAAACTTGTTATGAAAAATGCATAGTTTTAATTACGGAAAATTCTAAACGATAAATCAATTCTCATTTTGGAACGCAAATTAGAAAAAAATCAAATCCATTTTATGATAGGTACATCCAATGAAAGGATACGTTATGGAAAATGTGAATATATACAACTTTTTGAACCATGCAATATAATGTGTCAAAAAAATACCCAAGTTAGTTTAAAATTTTACTAGTTTCGTAACAGCCAATATAATAATTTTTTTTTATAAATCATGTGTTATAGGTAAATCACAATTTCATGAGCCTTCTGGATGGCTTGTTCCGTCGGTCTACTTTGCTCCTCTCATTGGCACAAGCAAAACCTAAATCATCGCTTAAATTGCAAATTTTAATGTCCATTTAAAATCAAACGACGGTTTACTTGGCGTCTAGTTTACTCTTTTAACGGCTTTTGTACATTTTGAACATTTAACTTTTCACCGTCGTTGTCGGAAACTGAAATCATTGAAATAAATTGCATTTAATGTAAAGTGAAGAATACCCACTCTATTTTTCAAGCATGCAGGAACATAAACTAAAGTAATCCGGGAAATAAATGTTAGAGGTTGTGGGCACATTACAAAAAAACGAAGCGGTATATTTGGAAAAAAGTTTATACATTATTTTATAGTTTATGATGCGGAACCGTGTTTATACGAGTCGGGCTTGCCTTTGACCGATTTTTTTTATTATTAGAAGAATCTTATACTAAATTGGTACATGAATAAGATTTCGATATAAAATATCGATAAAAACAAACATGTAGTGTCAATTTCGATAACAAACGTAAATAAGAAATTAAATTATTTTTTGCTTCTTTTAAGCTGTTTTATCACAGTTTAATAATTTTAATAATTTCAGTGTAATGTAGGTTATTGTTTAAAAATACGTAATAATAAAATTGTTCATTTCTTACTGTTTAAATTAAAATCAAAATAAAGGCTTTTGATAAGTACTTACCGATGGAACGAAATCCTTTCATTTTCTCTTGATTTTGAGGAACTGTGATTGTAACAGTTTGTTACGACACAAGCCATTTTTGTAGCGAATATATTTCGCACCAATTTATTTAATAAATTATTCCTAAAATATCAAAAATTTTAATAAATTGATGCAAACGTCAGTCTGACGTCCGTCTGACTAGTCAGACTAATGTCACTGAGATGAGAAAGGGGTACAAGTACAAGCCGTGTACAAGCAGGTTGATTACTTACATCTTTTTCACTCACACTGAAATTCACCTTAAGGAAAACATGTAAAAAATTAAAAAAATATATGTAAATCTATACTAATATTATAAAGCTGAAAAGTTTGTTTGTTTGTTTGTTTGTTTGTTTGTTTGTTTGTTCGTTTGAACGCGCAAATCTCAGGAACTACTGGTTTGAATTAAAATTTTTTTTTGTGTTGGATAGTCTATTTATTGAGGAAGGCTATAGGCTATATGTATAAAATAACACTATCTCTCTGTCTGTCCATTTGAGCAAATCTCCAAAACGGCTATACTGATTTTGATGAAACTTCACAGATATGGAAAGGAAGTGGTCAAAAGTGACAAGCACTACTTTTTGTATTTCTGTATGTACGTCCATCTATCTATTCGAGCTAATCTCCAAAACGGTTGAACCGACTTTAATGAAATTTCACGGGTATGAAAAGGAGGTGGTCAAAAGTGAAATACGCTACTATTTGTCCGTCTGTTTGTCTGTACGTCTATGTGTCTATTCAAGACGACCGCTTAGCCTAGTGGGTAGCGACCCTGCCTACGAAGCTAGAGGTCCCGGGTTCGAATCCCAGGTCGGGTCAGTATTAATATGATGAATATTGATACTGGTACCGGGTCTTGCTTGTTATATATAAAAAAAAAAAACTAAATGTGGCACTCCAGGACTGCCGCGGTAAAGCTATTGCACATTTTGTATCAACTTATGCAATTATAATTATTTATTTATTTTATTTATACAGTTTTTTTTTGTTATTATTTTTTCTTCATTTTTCTTCAAATCTTTCTGACTCTGATAATATGCCCTTTGACGTGCATTAGTTTTTTTTCTTCTTTTTAGCTCTTTACGCTTTTCTTCTCTATAAAACGAAAATAACTAGGTATAAATAATAGGTATAAATAATTAGGTATAAATAGTGTAATGACAAACCAAAACAAAATTATTCATTTAAAAAAAATAACGATATTAAGAAGTGATTATCGAATTTCGCGCGATGTACCTTTATATAGATATAATATCATATATAGGTACTTTCTCTGCGCGGCATTCATGTGCATTATCTATACACCAGAAACAAAGGTAGGTACTGAATAGTACCTACACGTGCTTGGTTTGATGGTTTCTGTTATATACATAATGAAGAATGAATTTATTTATTTATATTTATATATATATATATATATATATATATATATATACATATTAAGAATCTAAATTGAGAATTTAAACTATACGCGTGTGTGTGTTTGTGTGTATAAAAGAGGGCTACTTTTAATATCGCTCATTTTAATATCAAAAATTTAGGTTATCTTTATAGCAGTATTATATTTTCACTTCAAAATTAATACTGCATTTGTGATAATAATAAAATGTATGTATATAAATTACTCACTCATTTTCTTTCACTACTTTTTCGTGACTTTCTTTATTAATAATAGGTGCAACAGATTATAATAGATGGCGCTGTTTTAAAAAACGTACATCGCGCTATCAAAATTTTTCTCCGTGCGGCGTGGAAAGCGTGAGGTTTTTTTCGTTACGGAATTTCTCGATTCGCACCCCGCGCTCAAAGGCCCGCGATAGAAGCTATGCAATAGCTTAATATATTTATATATGTATATATTATAAAGAATATTTAAGTATGTATATCAGTTGTCTAGTAACCCATAACACAAGCATAATACTTGCTTACTTTGGGACTAGATGGCGCTGTGTGGGAAGTCCCATGTATTATTATTATTATTATTAAGCTAATCTTTAAAACGGCTCAACAGATTTTAATGAAACTTTGCAGACGTGAAAGAAGGTTGTCAAGAGTGACATCAGCTACTTTTTGTGTCTATCTGTCGTTTGTCTTCACTGACCCATCAACGTAGATAAAGCCGAAACTACTAAGTCTAGGAAGCCCAAATTTGGAACAATTTGGTTTATTTTATAACGTATCAATTTTTTATGAAAGGAATATTTGGAAATTTCAAATTTAAGGAGGGAGGGACGGAAGGGCTTTGTGTGAGTCTTTGTTCTTTAAAGTTAGAAACATAAACATTTTGTCATAAATAAATAATTATGTCTTTCAGGGTTTTTGGATTTCCACATTTTAAGGGTGGGAAACGGGAGGTGAAAAGTATGGGAGTATGGGTTTCCTAAAGGAGTGGGGAGAATGAAGATTGAAAGTTTGAATGGGTGTACCCAATATTAGTTTCAGCAAAAAGTATGTATAAACCATTTCGAAAGTTAATACTACCTAAAACAGGAATGTGTAGTTTACGCAAGCGAAGCTGCGGGCGGTCGCTAGTACAATATATGTATTAAAATATGATTAGTTTTATTTGATCACCATTTTTAAGAATTAGTTATAGTATTTTTTTAATTTTTAGTTTATGGTTTCTGTAATCGTCTGCCCTCTTCTCAGAGCACTGGCCAGTGAGCAGAGTACACAACATGCATGCACGCACATACAAACGTATGCACTGACAAACACGCACTCGCACGAACACGCGCACACACATGCACATAGACGCACACGCAAGCGACATTTATTGAGGAAGGCTAAAAAATCCCCCGTGGACCAACTTGTTGGACAACGCTGGTTCGACCACGGGCAAGTCATGATTTCAACGACACATTATCATGAAAGTACTTCGTGCTATCGATAACATAAAGAACATCCATGCACATCACTAAAACTGGCTCAAACTCATGTGAATTTCGCACACATACTCATTTCCGTTTCTGTCATGCGATCAGTGTGACCGTTTTTAGCATTTTTGATGCTAGTTTAGCGTTTTTTTGCCTCTTTGGAATATTTTTAGCACACTATGTGTTAAGTATGGCAAAACCTTTATGATTTATATGACAACACTCTGGATATCGTTTTATTTATGTTCCCTTATTTCCTTAATATTAAATAAACTTGGAATCTCAGAAACAAAATCGACAAGTTATATCGTCAATTAAGAATTAGCACTAAAGTTCAAGAACTGATGACAGGCAAATTAAGTGCTACAGTAATGATGAATTTTCTGACATCTAATTAAAAAAAAATTTAAGTCGATAGTTGGCCCTGACCTGACGATGTCACGCTACTATAGAACATTATTCAGAGGAACAGAAGACCCACTCCAAATATTTTTTTGTCGAGATAACGCTGCCCATGTTAGTTGTCTATCTTTTTCATACAAATGAAGTTAAATTCATGTGTGAATTTCTGTGCTGTTATTCTAGTAGCGTGTTCGATCTGCCCCATCTATCGAGCTATTTGAAACTATTTCAATATGCCAAACAAAAATACTTCCAATAATGAGTATGGAGTGGATGAGAATTCGGATTATACCATATACTTAATTGAAATGAATGTATTGTTTTATTTCATAGTATATTTTTAGCATTAATATCTATATGTTCTAGCATTTTTTAGCACAGGCAACCTTTAGTTTTAGCACATGTCTTGATTCAAAAACGGTCACACTGCATGCCATGTTTAGTTAGATGTCAGTTGGTCTCCTACGCCATGGAACTAGGCTCTCTTAAGTTGGCACCCGAAAGAATTGTTTTTTAATAATTTTTTTTCTAATTCGTTTGTTCGTCGTTTGTTCGTGATTGTTCGATCAAATTCATCGTTTGTTCGTTCTTCAATTTTTTATAAAAAATATTTAAAAATTCTTACTTAAGTTGGCACCCGATAGAATTGTTTTTTAATATTTTTTTTTCTAATTCGTTTGTTCGTGATTGTTCGATCAAATTCATTGTTTGTTCGTTTTCCAATTTTTCATAAACAATATTTAAAAATTCTTACTTAAGTTGGCACCCAATAGAATTGTTTTTTAATATATTTTTTTCTAATTCGTTTGTCCGTCGTTTGTTCTTGATTGTTCGATCAAATTCATTGTTTGTTCGTTGCTAAATTTCTTACAACTCGCGATTTATAATCGATTTTTAATTTCCATTACCTACTGGGGTAGGTATTTAATTCAGTTAAATTACTGGCAACACTGCTCATTATCATGTCAGTCAGTTCCGATTGATGGTTATTTTATTGACCATCACAGCTGACCTTTACTCACCATTACTGCAGGACCCATGGACCTAATTAATTAGCTAATTAGCCCTAACTAACTAATTATCCGAGCCGAGTGTATCATGCGTTGCGTCGGTCGTTCGCCCTTCGCCACCCCAATGAAGCCAAGGCATAAATAACACCAATTTATAGATTCAAAAGGTTATAATGAACTTTCAATTTTAAATTATGTATGTAAAAAATAATAAAATATAATAAAAAATAAATGAAAATAACAAAAAAATATTTGATCTTCGTTATACAGTAACCTAATCTAAATACACGATAACTTAAACTTTGGAAATAATATAATTGTAAAATTGGAAAGAAACTTATTTTAGGGTAGTTTTACTGCACTTATTATTATTGCACGCTGCGTCGTGGCGCCGTCAACCACCGCCAACGCCAAACGGAACCCGGTGTCGTCATGTCGTGTCGCGGCGCAGCGTGGTGGGCAATATTCATTCATTCAGTGCGCTGGCGTTGGCGTTACGGCGCTGCGTTGATACCTTAATTGGCGACGGCGCTTTGGCGTTAACGCAAGAAATTTGCTGGCGTTATCCATGTCTACGTAAACGGCAGATTCACACAGACTAATCCAAAATTTGGATCAGTCACAATTCCCACATTCACGATCTTTTGGCGCGATGGAGTTCATGGAGTGACTGGCGCGGTGCGAACGAATCGTGGGTTTCCGCATTCACGATACGTTGGTTGGAGCGATGGCGCGACGCGATGCATCGGCGTGGCATCACTGGATTTTGGAACGATTGGATTTCCGCTCATGGCGCGACGTCACGCAAAAATCGAACCGTTTCAACATTCACGGCAAGATTTTGGACTATTGTGAACGTTTTTGGAACGATGGAGTGATCATGAATGGGCCGCCTAAGCGTGAAAAGATTTGGCCTAATATTACTTTAAAACTATAATGACCTGAAATTTAGGTAGGTATGCATACAGTTTGATTAGACCTGTACCTAAATAACATTGTGTTTGTAGGTGCATCAAGCTGATATTCAAACCTTACTTTCGATATAGGTTCCTCTTTGGGGACCGACTCGTTATGTACCTACCTGACCCTATAAATGTTTTCTTTGTAGTTTTAATTTTCTGTTAGGAATATATAGGTACCTAGGTAACATTCGATTGCAACACTTTTTATTTTTTTTAAGTATTGTAGGTACACCGACTTATAAAGTAGGTATTGTATAAAAATTTAAAAACGAGCAATCAATGAACTTGATCACTTCCATCTATAGTTTACAAGCCATGCTACTGAAATCTGGCAACGTTGCGTGTAATCCGAGCCTTAGTATCAATCAGGTCATTAATTCGCGTTTTCTTCCATTTAAACGTTATGTAAACAGAGATATTGATTTAAAATAATAAATCAGTGTTAAACATTACGTTTTGCATCGTGTTTATTCGTAATTAGTAAGGTAAGTAGATATTTTCACCATAATCGTTTTTCGTTTCACGTCACAATCTTGACAGGTTTGGGTGGAAATTACAGTAAATTTTTATCATTTTTCGAATAGGTTCGAAGACATGGAATCTGGAGGATCCCGGGGAACTATAGTTATACCTTTCATGGTCACTTTAACCGCATGCTAGCCACCAGCAGGTCCGGCGAGATTACATAGAACCCAGGAAGAGGAATAAACTGCAAGGGAACGGTACATTCCCGTAGAACATTATACAATAAAACTAGTTTTTAAGATATAGCCTGTGATAAACGCACAAAATCATAGTAACACTAACCGAAATGAGATATAATAACCATTATTTTTATTCTATTGATGATTCTATTTTATTCATAAAATCCACTTATGACACGCAAACGAAGTCGCGGGCGGGTGCTAATATAATTTAATAGATACTCCTATTTCTATTTTCTGTTAAATGCTATCGATAATTTCATATAGTTATTTAAATCCCATATTTTTAAATATTAAATCATGACATCTTGTCAGCTGACGAAGTAAATCACACTACAAGTGACAGTTAATGCGACGTTGCCAAATCTAATAGCATGGCTTGAAACTTTAGAATGCAGTGACTTGATCAAACAATTAAAAACAAACGAATTAGAAAAAAATTTAAATGGAACGCCAATGACCTAAGAGAGAATTTTTAAATATTGTTTATGAAAAATTGGAAAACAAACAAACAATGAATTTGATCGAACAATCATGAACAAACGACGAACAAACGAATTAGAAAAAAAAATATTAAAAAACAATTCTATCGGGTGCCAACTTAAGTAAGAATTTTTATATATTTTTTATAAAAAATTGAAGAACGAACAAACGATGAATTTGATCGAACAATCACGAAAAAACGAATTAGAAAAAAAAATATTAAAAAACAATTCTTTCGGGTGCCAACTTAAGAGAGCCATGGAACTAATATGTACTACGTACAACTGGAATGATATCTCTCTAACATTAGCGTGGTCATACGTAAACTGGTGATTAAAAAAAAAAGACGTGTGGCACTCGAGGACTGCCGCGGTAAAGCTATTGCATACATTTTGTATCAACTTATGCAATTATAATTATTTATTTATTTTATTTATGCAGTATTAAATCTGAGTTACTCCTAGTCGCGCCTAAAGAAGTTTTACTTCAAAAACAAAGAAAAAGAAGTACTGCATAAATAAAATAAATAAATAATTATAATTGCATAAGCTGATACAAAATGTATGCAATAGCTTTACCGCGGCAGTCCTCGAGTGCCACACGTCTTTTTTTATTAAATTCTTGTCGTTGGGCAGCAAGCAAGTAACGATGCAAACATCCCACGCATTTCTTCCTTAAATGCGGACAACTCATTGTTACCAGTACTAGTGCTAGGCTGCGATAAATCAGAGGGACTGTCGTGTTCTTTTCTCTTTTTCGCACGAACGAAGACAGAGTTTGGTGGGGTAATAAGTTGGTTCAAGCATAATCGAGTCGTTCAAGTTTGATTCGGACAAAGACTTATTCATATTGCCACCTTGTACTAGGAGAACAACAAGCACGTGGAGATTATAGTCAAGTAGGTCACAATGGAAGTATATTATTTGACGTTAATAAATTATGTGGGTCCCAGTCACAGACAATTTTGTTTGTGGTCCAGCGCGACAATGGCGCGATTCCGTGCGTAGTGGTATTATAAACGCAGTACCAGGATCGCATAAATTAGAGGTAGTTCGGTCGAAGCACAGTCACGGAAGTAGGAGACGCACACGACGACGAGGCGGCGATAGGCGTATGCACAAGCACCGAGCACGAAGTGACGTAATCACTCTTAACGATTTATGCACTCCTATTTTCTTGCTCTGATTATGAGCGTGAGGTTTTTTTCGTTACGGAATTTCTCGATTCGGTCCCCGCGCTCAAAGGCCCGCGATAGAAGCTATGCAATAGCTTAAAAAAACGGAACCCTAAAAAAACATTTCGTTGTCCGACCAATTTGTCCGGCTAAATAAAAAACCAGGAACTCAGGAATGGCTTGAGGTATAAAGTTGTAATTAATGAAAACACTAATTGTTTGTCCTCCTGGTCATTTAATACTAATTCAAACTATTTCAAAAGTACTTACTAAGCTTACTAAATATTAATTATTTTGTTAAGACTTCAAATTAAAACAAAAAACGGAATCCTAATTCGTTGTCCAACCAATTTTCGTTGTCCGACTAAAAAAAAACCAGGAACTCAGGAATGGCTTGAGGTATAAAGTTCTAATAAATCAAAACACTAAATGTCTGTCCTCCTGGTCATTTAATGCCAATTCAAACTAGCTAGTATTACCATTTAAAAAAGGAATTAATTAACTAAAAAATACTTATTTTTATTTTGTACTTTTTTCGTTGTCTATCTGTACATCAAAAACCAGGAACTCAGGAATGGCTTGAAGTATAAAGTTCTTATTAACCTCAACAGACATTTATATGTCTGTCCTCCTGGTCACTTAATACCAATTCTAACTATTTCAAAAGTACTTACTATAAAAACTAAAATAGGCTTACTCAAAATTACTTATTTTGTTACGACTTCAAATTAAAAAAAAAAAACCGAACATTTCGTTGTCCGACCAATTTTCGTTGTCCGACTAAATAAAAAACCAGGAACTCAGGAATGGCTTGAGATATGAAGTTGTAATTAATCAAAACACTGTCTGTCCTCCTGGTCATTTAATGCCGATTCAAACTAGCTCAATGTAATAAAAACATTTTTCAAAAAAAGCATAAACTAACTAAAAACCGATAGGCTTTTTCTAAATAAAAACTATTCTTACTTCAAAATGAAAAAAAAAACGAAACCCTTAAAAGATTTTCGTTGTCTATCTGTACATTAACAACCAGGACCTCAGGAATGGCTTGAGGTATAAAGTTCTAACTAATCACCAAGAGGACAGACAAATATGTCTGTCCTCCTGGTCATTTGATACCAATTGGACTATTTCAAAAGATATACTTTAAAAACTTAAATAGGCTTGCTAAATTAGTTTACTTTTGTTACGACTTCAAAATGCAAGAAAAAAAAAACGGAAATATTTCGTTGTTTCTCTATCTCTACATCAAAAACCAGGAAGTCAGGAATGGCTTGAGGTATAAAGTTCAAATTAATCAAAACACTAAGTTTCTGTCCTCCTGGTCATTTAATACCAATTCAAACTAGCTCAATGTAATAAAAATATTTTTCAAAAAAAAGCATAATAAACTAAAAACTGAAAATAGGCTTTTTCTAAATTACTTCATTCAAAACAAAGAAAAACGGAACCCTATAAGATTTTCCTTGTCTATCTGTACATCAAAAACCAGGAACTCAGTAATGGCTTGAGGTATAAAGTTCTAATTGATCACCAAGACGACAGACATTTACATGTCTGTCCTCCTGGTCATTTAATACCAATTCAAACTAGCTCAGTATTAAAACCATTTCAAAAAAAGGCATAGGTTTTTTCTAAATTTACTTATTTTTTTAATAAGAAGTTGTAACTTCATTCAAAATAAAAGAAAAAGGAACCCTAAAAGATTTTCGTTGTCTGACTATCTGTACGTCAAAAACCAGGAACTCAGGAATGGCTTAAGGTATAAAGTTCTAATTAATCAAAACCCTAAGTGTCTGTGCTCCTAGGTCATGTAATACCAATTCAAACTAGCTCAATGTAATGAAAAACAAGGCTTTCAAAAAAAGTCTATCTAAAAAACTTTTAAATCACTTGTTTTGTTATGGATTCTGTACTTCAAAATGAAAAAAAATAAATAAATAAAAACGAAGCCCTAAAAGGTTGATTTCATTGTCAGACTATCTGTGAATCAAAAAAGAACCTTAAAAGTTTTTCGTTGTCAGACTATCTGTGAATCAAAACCAGGACCTCAGGAATGGCTTGAGGCATAAAGTTCTAATTAATCAAAACACTGTGTCTGTGCTCCTGGTCATTTAATACCAGTTCAAACTAGCTCAATGTAAAAAACAAGGCTTTCAAAAAAAGTCTAATTTCTAAATAACTATTTTGTTATGATTCTGTACTTCAAAATGAAAAAAAAAAAAAAATGAAAAGGAAGCCCTAAAAGGTTGATTTCGTAGTCGAACTATCTGTGCATCAAAAACCAGAAACTCAGGAATGGCTTGAGGTATAAAGTTGTAATTAATCAAAACCCTAAGTGTCTGTCCCCCTGGTCATTTAGACCGTTTCAAACTATTTCAAAAGTACTACTAAAACTAAAATAGGCTTACTAATATTTTGTTACGACTTCAAATTGAA
Source organism: Luffia ferchaultella (assembly GCA_949709985.1). NCBI lineage: Eukaryota > Metazoa > Arthropoda > Insecta > Lepidoptera > Psychidae > Luffia > Luffia ferchaultella. The sequence goes on along the minus strand of OX453240.1, from coordinate 20,464,015 downwards.
AAAAAAACGGAACCCTAAAAAGACATTTCGTTGTCCGACCAATTTTCGTTGTCCGAGTACATCATAAACCAGGATCTCAGGAATGGCTTGAGGTATAAAGTTCTAATTAATCAAAACAATAAATGTCTGTCCTCCTGGTCATTCAATACCAATTCAAACTAGCTCAATGATAATAATTGATTGGCTTTCAAAAAAAGCAGTACTAAAAAACTGAAATAGGCAACTAAATTTATATTACCGATTCTGTCTGTACTTCAAAATGAAAAAAAAAAACCCTCAAAGATTTTCGTTGTCTAACTATCTGTACATCAAAAACCAGGAACTCAGGAATGGCTTGAGGTATAAAGTTTTAATAAATCAAAACACTAAATGTCTGTCATCCTGGTCATTTAATGCCAATTCAAACTAGCTCAGTATAACCATTTCAAAAAAAGGCATTACTTATTTTTATTACGATTCTTGTACTTCATTCAAAACATAAAAAAAACATCCCACGCATTTCTTCCTTAAATGCGGACAACTCATTGTTACCAGTACTAGTGCTAGGCTGCGATAAATCAGAGGGACTGTCGTGTTCTTTTCTCTTTTTCGCATGAACGAAGACAGAGTTTGGTGGGGTTATTAGTCAAGCATAATCTAGTCGTTCAAGTTTGATTCGGACAAAGACTTATTCATATTGCCACATTGTACTAGGAGAACAACAAGTACGTGGAGATTATAGTCAAGTAGGTCACAATGGAAGTATATTATTTGACGTTAATAAATTATGTGGGTCCCAGTCACAGACAATTTTGTCTGTGGTCCAGCGCGACAATGGCGCGATTCCGTGCGTAGTGGTATTATAAGCGCAGTACCAGGTTCGCATAAATTAGAGGTAGTTCGGTCGACGTGCAGTGATCAGTAATCACTCTTAACGATTTATGCACTCCTATTTTCTTGCACTGATTACGAGCGTGAGGTTTTTTTCGTTACGGAATTTCTCGATTCGGTCGCCGCGCTCAAGGCCCGCGATAGAAGCTATGCAATAGATTAAAAATACTTATTTTTATTTTGTACTTTTTTCGTTGTCTATCTGTACATCAAAAACCAGGAACTCAGGAATGGCTTGAAGTATAAAGTTCTTATTAACCTCAACAGACATTTATATGTCTGTCCTCCTGGTCATTTAATACCAATTCTAACTATTTCAAAAGTACTTACTTACTATAAAAACTAAAATAGGCTTACTCAAAATTACTTATTTTGTTACGACTTCAAATTAAAAAAAAAACCGAACCAAAGACATTTCGTTGTCCGACCAATTTTCGTTGTCCGACTAAATAAAAAACCAGGAACTCAGGAATGGCTTGAGATATGAAGTTGTAATTAATCAAAACACTAAGTGTCTGTCCTCCTGGTCATTTAATGCCAATTCAAACTAGCTCAGTATTAAAACCATTTCAAAAAATTATAAATAAACTAAAAAAATAATAATAGGCTTTATCTAAATTAGTATTTCTATTAAGATTCAGTACTCCAATCAAAAAAACGGAACCCTAACAGATTTTCGTTGTCTAACTACCTGTACATCAAAAACCAGGAACTCAGGAATAGCTTGAGGTATAAAGTTCTAATTAATCAAAACGATAAATGTCCTCCTGGTCAATTAATACCAATTCAAACTAGCTTAATGTAATAAAAACAAGGCTTTCAAAAAAAGTCTAACTAAAACTACATAAGGCTTTTTTAACTTATTTTGTTACGATTCTGTACTTCAAAATGAAAAAAAAAGTATATTATTTGACGTTAATAAATTATGTGGGTCCCAGTCACAGACAATTTTGTCTATGGTCCAGCGCGTATTATAAACGCAGTACCAGGGTCGCATAAATTAGAAGTAGTTCGGTCGATGTGCATGAAGTGACGTAATCACTTAACGATTTATGCACTCCTATTTTCTTGCACTGATTATGAGCGTTAAGTTTTTTTCGTTACGGAATTTTTCGATTCGGTCCCCGCGCTCAAAGGCCCGCGATAGAAGCTATGCAAAATTTAAGCTATATGAAGCTTCTATCGCGGGCCTTGGAGCGCGGGGACCGAATCGAGAAATTCCGTAACGAAAAAAACCTCACGCTCATAATCAGTGCAAGAAAATAGGAGTGCATAAATCGTTAAGAGTGATTACGTCACTTCATGCTCGGTGCGTGTGCATACGCCTATCGCCGCCTCGTCGTCGTGTGCGTCTCCTACTTCCGTGAGTGTGCTTCGACCGAACTACTTCTAATTTATGCGATCCTGGTACTGCGCTTATAATACCACTACGCACGGAATCGCGCCATTGTCACGCTGGACCACAGACTAAATTTCTGTGACTGGGACCCACATAATTTATTAATTTTTTTTAATTTGAAGTCGTAATAGCAAAATAAGTAATTTTATTTTAGTTTTTATAGTAAGTACTTTTGAAATAGTTTGAATTGGTATTAAATGACCAGGAGGACAGACATATAAATGTCTGTTGAGGTTAATTAGGACTTTATACTTCAAGCCATTCCTGAGTTCCTGGTTTTTGATGTACAGATAGACAACGAAAATCTTTTAGGCCCTTTTTAATATGATCGTAATAAAAATATAATTTAGTATTTTTTTAGTTAATAATTCCTTTTTTTTATACTAGCTAGTTTGAATTGGCATTAAATGACCAGGAGGACAGACATTTAGTGTTTTGATTTATTAGAACTTTATACCTCAAGCTATCCCTGAGTTCCTGGTTTTTTATTTAGTCGGACAACGAAAATTGGTCGGACAACGAAATTTGTCTTTTTAATGTTCCGTTTTTTTTTTAATTTGAAGTTTTAACAAAATAAGTAATTTTTAGTAAGCCTTTAGTATTAAATGACCAGGAGGACAGACACTTAGTGTTTTGATTAATTACAACTTTATACCTCAAGCTATTCCTGAGTTTCTGGTTTTTGATGCACAGATAATTCGACAACGAAATCAACCTTTTAGGGCTTTGTTTTTTATTTATTTTTTATTTTTTTTTTATTTTCTTTTTTTCATTTTGAAGTACAGAATCATAACAAAATAAGTATTTAGAAAAAGACTAGTTAAGTTTTTAGTTAGACTTTTTTTTGAAAGCCTTGTTTTTATTACATTGAGCTAGTTTGAACTGGTATTAAATGACCAGGAGCACAAACATTTAGTGTTTTGATTAATTAGAACTTTATGCCTCAAGCCATTCCTGATGTTCTGGTTTTGATTCACAGATAGTCTGACAACGAAATCAACCTTTTAGGGCTTTGTTTTATGTTATGTTATTTTTTTTTCATTTTGAAGAACATAATCATAACAAAATTTTAAGCCTAGTTAAGCTTATTTTTAGTTAGACTTTTTTTGAAAGCCTTGTTTTTGAGCTAGTTTGAATTGGTATTACATGACCAGGAGGACCGACATTTATTGTTAAGATTAATTAGAACTTTATACTTTAAGCCATTCCTGAGTTCCTAGCTTTTGATGTACAGATAGACAACGAAAATCTTTTAAGGGTTCCGTTTTTTTTTTTCATTTTGAAGTACAGAATCGTAACAAGGTAGGTTATTAGAAAAGCCTAGTTAAGTGATTATAAGCTTTTTTTATGCTAGTTTGAATTGGTATTAAATGACCCAGGAGGACAAACATATAAATGTCTGTTGAAGTTAATTAGAACTTTATACTTTAAGCCATTCCTGAGTTCCTGGTTTTTGTTGTACAGATAGACAACGAAAATTTTTTAGAGTTCCGTTTTTTTTTAATATTTCGAATGAAAGTTCGAATCGTAATAAAAAAAAATTAGTTTTTAGCTATTTTGAAATGGTTTTAGCTAGTTTGAATCGGCATTAAATGACCAGGAGGACAGACATTTAGTGTTTTGATTTATTAGAACTTTATACCTCAAGCCATTCCTGAGTTCCTGGTTTTTGATGTACAGGTTAGTTAGACAACGAAAATCTTTTAGGGTTCCGTTTTTTTTTTTTTAATATTTTGTGAATGAAAATTACAAGAAATAAAAATAAGTAAATTTAAAAAAAGCCTTTGAAATAGATAATCTCAGCTAGTTTGAATTGGCATTAAATGACCAGGAGGACAGACATTTAGTGTTTTGATTTATTAGAACTTTATACCTCAAGCCATTCCTGAGTTCCTGGTTTTTGATGTAGTCGGGACAACGAAAATTGGTCGTACAACGATTTTGTCTTTTTTTTTAATTTGAAGTCGTAACAAAATATAATTTTTAGTAAGCCATTTTTTTAGTTTTTTTTTTAGGTAAGTAAATAGTTTGAATTAGTATTAAATGACCAGGAGGACAGACATATAAATGTCTGTTGAGGTTAATTAGAACTTTATCCCTGGTTTTTGTTGTACAGATAGTTAGACAACAAAAATATTTTAGGGTTCCGTTTTTTTTTAATATTTTGAATGAAAGTACGAATCGTAATAAAAAAAATAAGTTTTTAGCTATTTTGAAATGGTTTTAATACTGAGCTAGTTTGAATTGGCATTAAATGACCAGGAGGACAGACATTTAGTGTTTCGATTAATTACAACTTTATACCTCAAGCCATTCCTGAGTTCCTGGTTTTTGATGTACAGGTAGTTAGTTAGAAAACGAAATTCTTTTAGGGTTCCGTTTTCTTTTAAATATTTTGAATGAATTACAAGACTCGTAATAAAAATAAGTAAATTTAAAAAAAGCCTTTGAAATGGTTATCTCAGCTAGTTTGAAACGGCATTAAATGACCAGGAGGACAGACATTTAGTGTTTTGATTTATTAGAACTTTATACCTCAAGCCATTCCTGAGTTCCTGGTTTTTGATGTACAGGTTAGTTAGACAACGAAAATCTTTTAGGGTTCCGTTTTTTTTTTTAATATTTTATGAATGAAAATTACAAGAAATAAAAATAAGTAAATTTAAAAAAAGCCTTTGAAATAGATAATCTCAGCTAGTTTGAATTGGCATTAAATGACCAGGAGGACAGACATTTAGTGTTTTGATTTATTAGAACTTTATACCTCAAGCCATTCCTGAGTTCCTGGTTTTTGATGTAGTCGGACAACGAAAATTGGTCGTACAACGATTTTGTCTTTTTTTTTAATTTGAAGTCGTAACAAAATATAATTTTTAGTAAGCCATTTTTTTTAGTTTTTTATTTATAGTTTGAATTAGTATTAAATGACCAGGAGGACAGACACTTAGTGTTTCGATTAATTACAACTTTATACCTCAAGCCATTCCTGAGTTCCTGGTTTTTGATGTACAGGTTAGTTAGACAACGAAAATATTTTAGGGTTCCGTTTTTTTTTAATATTTTGAATGAAAGTACGAATCGTAATAAAAAAAATAAGTTTTTTAGCTATTTTGAAATGGTTTTAATACTGAGCTAGTTTGAATTGGCATTAAATGACCAGGAGGACAGACATTTAGTGTTTCGATTAATTACAACTTTATACCTCAAGCCATTCCAGAGTTCCTGGTTTTTGATGTACTGATAGGCAACGCAAATCTTTTCTTTTAGGGTTCCGTTTTTTTTTTTATTTTGAGGAAGTAATTATTTTTTACGAAGCCCTATTTTAGTTTTTAAGTATATCTTTTGAAATAATTAGAATTGGTAGGAGGACAGAAGTTTAGTGTTTTGATTAATTTGAACTTTATAACTCAAGCCATTTTTGAGTTCCTGGTTTTTGATGTACAGATAGTCCGACAACGAAATCAACCTTTTAGGGCTTCGTTTTAATTTAATTTTTTTTTTCATTTTAAAGTACAATCGTAACAAAAAAAATTTAGTTAAACTTTTTTTGAAAGCCCATAGCTTCTATCGCGGGCCTTGAGCGCGGGGACCGAATCGAGAAATTCCGTAACGAAAAAAACCTCACGCTCATAATCAGTGCAAGAAAATAGGAGTGCATAAATCGTTAAGAGTGATTACTGATCACTGCACGTCGACCGAACTACCTATAATTTATGCGATCCTGGTACTGCGCTCATAATACTGTTACGAACGGACAGAGTTATGACCGCCATCTAGCGTCAACCAGTAAAATCACTTTGTAGAAAGGTTCTACAACAAGGACAACACGAAAACCCCCTACTCAATACTAGATGGCGTTAGAAAAAAGAATGTTCTAGGATTATCCAAATTGATCGATTACGTTCGTGCGAGTGGAGTGATTTCTGGAATGTTCTTGAGTTCCTTACGACTCATATGAATAGCCGCAGGAGCGTGAGCGATCTCAGTTCTGTTTTGGGCTACAATTAAGCGACTTCGAAGTGAAAACTAGTGATCCCAGTGAAACCTACGACTTGGCTACGACCTAATACATCGTGAGTGCTTAGTGTTTGGACTTAGTGCTTAGTGTTTGGACTTAGTGCTTAGTGTTTGGACTTTGTGCTTTGTGTTGGGACCTAGTGTTAGTGAATAAATTCTTCAAAAGAGTCAGCAGGTCTTTCTCTAAATTCTTCGAACCCTAACACGTAACAATACCCTACGCACGGAATCGCGCCATT
>OX453240.1:19552968-19723807 GCA_949709985.1 Luffia ferchaultella | reverse complement strand
CTTCTGTGAAAACAATAAAATACGCGTTTTTTTAGTAGCACTCCGTATTACTGACCTTTGATTCGGTCGGCGGCCGCCGGTGGAACACCTTTCTCCACTACATTCGCGGTCGCTCCTCTGTCGGGCATAGTAAGTATTTGTGTTTGTTTGACTTACGTTTAACCACGCTGTATCGATTATTATTTCGGAAAAAACGTTTTAATGTGACACCTATTTTTTTAAATTGATTTTTTAGTGATCTAATCCTGGGAAGGAAGTTGGAAAGCGATGACAAATTCTAATTTTTAAACTTTTTCTATGTTAAACATTAGTTAAATAAACAAATGCTGCTTTGCACTTCTTTATTAATATTGGTCATTTGTGTGTCATGTGCTGCTCGGTCCTAAAAGGATATATTTAGCCCATTCTTATCGCGCGTGTATCATACCAGTTAACTCCGCTGGCTCACCTGTCTGTTGAAGGCCTTCGAGATATAATTTTACATACTTCTCTCTTCACATCGCTGAAACTTCAATGGGATGTATTGGAATATATCCTTCCGGGTCACATTCATTTTTAGTTATCAACGAGCACCAAACATCTTCATGTATAACATCATAAAAATATGATTTTCCTTTTATTTGAGCTCTTCACAAAATAGCGTAACGATAGTTTAATAGAAGAGAAATTGTAAATATTATATTAAATAATTTCTTATCTACGATATTACTTTATTGTTAAAATCACATTTCATAACATTCAAGATACAAGTATTGATAAAATTGATAAAAGAGAAATTTCATGCTAAAATCACGACTGATATTCGCTTCGTTCTATATCAAGACATTGCAGTGGGCTAGAGTATTTAATTTAATTCAATATAATTTGAATGTCAGCCAAGTGAAAACTAATCAAATTCATTCGTAAACTGAAACCACTTATGAGATGCAATAGTTATTAAAAACTTTAACATTAAAAACTATTGCATCTCATAATTGTTTTGAGTTTGCGAATGAATTTGAATGAATAAGAAATGGAGGTAGTAATACATGCAGTCTCGGACAAAATACAACCGAAATATGTATTCCACAGAGGGTCCAGTGTTCTGCTTCCCGATCGTGATGATTGGAGGAGTGGCACTCCGAAAGCTGTTAAGGGTGGAATGCTTTGGTTCACGGATGGATCCAAAATGAACAAAGGCTCAGGTGCTGACGTATACTGCCCAAACTTGGATTTGGCAGTGTCGCAAAGCATGGGGCAATATCCAACTGTATATCAGACGGAGATACAAGCAATTATTATGTGTGCAAGAGAATGCCTGGATAGAAAAATTAAAAATCATTCCATTTACATTCTAAGTGACAGCCAAGCAGCAATCAAGGCTTTAAGCAGTACAAAAATTAACTCATCATTAACTCTCAATTGCCTGGAACCTGGAGGAACTGGCATCAAAGAACAAAGTAGCATTGGTCTGGGTGCCAGGACACGAAGGAATTGAAGGGAACGAAAGGGCTGATGAATTAACAAGGGAAAGATCTTCTAACCGTGTATGTGGTCCAGAACTATATATTGGGCTTTCAACAAACATCATCAAAACAAAAATAGATGAGTGGACGAAGGAAGCCCAAAATCAATTATGTAATGAAACTCAAGGGCAAGTACACGCCAAAATCTTCCTAAAAGAACACAAAGCTGGTAAGGCTAGGCAACTTCTAGAACTAGACAGGAAGCGACTAAGATTAGCCATGGGAGTACTGTCTGGACACTTCACCACCAACAGGCTCTTGCAACACATGAGACGCACAGAGACAGCACTGTATAGGGCATGTGATGTTGCGGAAGAAACAATGCTACAAATTCTCCGTGAATGTGAGCACTAGGGGCATTGCGTATGAAGCATCTTGGGGTATGCTATCCCAAACCGGATGAGTTCTGCGACTTGCAAATTGGTCAAATCATACAATACATGAAATACATATTTGAAAATGGCAATTAGTAGGGTCACAAGCTGGGGACACAATAGATCTAAATAGGTCGCAGTGTAGGGTAAGCCCACCCCAATCAATTAAGATAAGATTTTAAAGTTTTTTGTCAATTGAAAATGTCCTTTGCGAACATATTCGTATAACAAAATTCAAATACAATGCAAACCTTTAAGAAACTTAGCGTTTTTACTAACTCAAGCTTTAAACTCGAAGCTTTGTTGACTATAAGCTGTCAGCTAAAAAACATTGAGGCTTGCTTTTAATTTTTTGGACTATTATTCTCAAGACAGTTCATAAAAGAGACACATTTGTACTACGGCATCTGTTTGTACAGGACAAGTCAGGTATTATCATGGCCTCCAAAACGAAAAATAGATTTTCTTTAAAAAAAAGTACCTAATTAACTAAATTAACTATATATGTACGCATATTCATTTTCAAAATCTGCTTTTTATTTAAAATGTCTATAGAGTTATCAAATTTGACAGTAACGTTTGGTTTTAATAGATTCATAGATGTTACTTCACAGTATCGAACTGATATTACGCAATTTTAAGGGGTTGAAGACCGTCGCGCAGGGATTTAGTGGGAGTGAAGACCGGCGCTCAGGGACCTCGCGCACTGAAACTCGAACTCAAACTCGCCATCTTGCACCACCTAGCTAGAGTACGAGTGGTCAGACGGTAAACGCAGAAGAGGGATTGTAGTCAATTTGTACTTTTATGAGAATGTCATTATTTGAACTTCAAAAACTTGTCGCTTGATTCCTTTTTCGCATAAAATGTTTTACAAGGGATTATAAGAATCGATGGTCATGGTAGGAGCCTGCCAAGTTGAGCAGATTTGACTTTTTTCAAGAAGCAACTCGAGGTATTTTCTAACACCTTGTATTTCTGTTACAAATGTAAACAAAGCTTGAAAGTTATGTTAGCAGAATTGGTGCCTGACCTCTACTAAGTTCGTGAATTGAATTGTTTGTATATGTATAGTTTAGAAAGTATCTGCCATCAAAAATTTGGTATCTCGTCACACACTGACTCACCGATCGTCAAAATTCTAAGGTAGGTACTTAATTTTAGCACACCCAGAAACTTGATCATTCACATACAAAAACTAAACGAAAGAAAAGTTGAAAATCATGAACTTTTTGAAATGAAGCTCCTTTCACCCTACATACATTTCCTGTTTTAGTTTTAATTACAAAAATGTATAATAAAAAGATAGGTATAGTAGGGGAGCCTGTCCTTAATTACAATGCATATTTGCGATGTATATTTATTAATATATTCACGATATAGTTAAAAAGCCCATGGCCGATTATATTTACAATACAGTAACAAACAAAAAAAAGGAGATCCTCCACCAATAATAACATTCTTGATAAAAATTTGTCGAGTCTACATAAAATTTATACCGTAAAAAGTTTTAAATTCCGGAGAAGAGCCAATTACCCATTTTGAAAACGATTTGATTTGATTTAAAACGTCCCTTTGAACTTAGTAATCGAGAAGCATGAGGATATTACTCTACTTTGAGATATTGCTTGTTAGCAGTGGAGGAGATTATTAAAACTTCAATGAATTTAATTTCCAATCACAGTGTACCCTGATGGCAGGTGATTTACTCGGCTCTTCTCGGTACCTGAAACTTTTACGCCGAAAGTGTTTCGAGTCTTTTAATACGTGTTTTTATGGGAGTTTATTGTTGTAGAAGAAGACCCTATGCAGCGGAAGGTTTTGCAGCGTATTATTGTATTTAAAGCGAAAATTGTGGTTACTAATTTATTTCAACTAAATATAAGTTAGTTAATTTTTAAATAATTTGTCTTGGTATAGGCAGCGAATAAATTTTTTTCCAAAATGTCAATTGAATATTAGACATACTGTCTGTTAATGCTCACGAATTCTCAACATTTTAACTAAAATTTTAAAAATGTCGACAACCCTAGGTCTAGCTTGTGACAGCTTTTATGACAAAAAAAAATTAAAAAAATATTATGTTTAAAACCGGTCAAATGCAACAGCTCAGGGTTCCGTAGCATACTTGTACTACAAGCAGTCACTTTTCAATCCATTACTCGCACGAAATTAAATTTGTTGGTAACTGAAAATTGAGGACATCTCATAAACTTGTAACCGTACTCGTATCTTGTTCAAAACGAAAGTATTCGATAAGTGATACTTAATTATTTTCATATTTTTATTGAAACCATGAAAAGAAGGCTGTTTGATGGTGGAAGTAACATAAGGAAAACTATTTACCTGTATTAGATTGACCGATGGATTTGCCGCAATTTTCCACCAGGATCTGAGTGGCTAAAGGAAGAGTATGATGGCCCATTGGCCATCATGGATGGACGGGCGCGTGGACATCCCATGGCGAAGATATTTTTATTGCGTAACATATTTGTTTCTTTTCTGATTATGTATATCAGTCCAAATATATCCTTTGTTAAAAGAGTTTTTTTTTAAGTTTTAAGTTACGTAATTTTGTTCTTATTACGCTGTGTGTTTGTAGTAGTGCTATATGGAAAAATAAATAAAGCTACTTTTAAACGACTGTTACAGCAATGGAAAGATATATTTAAAGAATTTTAAAATTTACCTGTGCACACAATAATTAGTTGCAAAACGTGCAATATGGGGAGACATTGCCTTAACGAGTTGTTTTATAAGTATTCTTACAAAAGGGTGGGTGACCATGAAAAACGTTAGGTTTTGGTCAGGTCACAGGTTACACACACTTTACACTGACCGTGGGAAATGTAAACAGCAGTTATTTTTGTCGTGCACACAAGCCGCGTAGGGAATTTGGATAGTCGCGTGTCCAGCGGCTCTAAACGTGATCGTGTGTGTACTACCGAATTCATTTGTTAAATTAATGCCTTACTTTGATATTTATTATTAGTAATTCTAAAAAAAATACGTAAATAGCACGATACTGTTACCTATAATTTTCGGGTCGACTTGAGCGCTCTCCGTTTAAATTAAACTAACCGTTCAAAATTCAATGAATATTTTAAATACATATGTAATACATAGCCTTAAAAATTCTCAATAATATTTCTAAACATTACTGTTATCTTAGAGTAACGAAATCGACGAGAGCGTCCGTTACCTACAGATAGCATTTCGAATGTTACGTCCAACCATTTATATATAAACCAGTTAGTGGTCGCCGACACCCGCGTGACCCCCTTACACTCGAAACTTGAATCCACGTTAGACCCAAAGTTCAAACTGAGAATTCGCACTATGATTAATCCATATCATGGTGAGTCGTTTTTTTTGTGATACATTACTTGAAAAAGTATGTAAACTAACCTATATAATGCATAGCATATATTGTATACTGGTTACTATATATACTGGTACTATATATAGGTTAGTATTTTTGGGTAGGTATTGTTTGGAATTATATAAAATTAGTAAAACGAATTAAGCGAGTGGAGTAAGCGGATTAAACGAGTTTTAGCAGTATTTTCTCTTGTTAAAAAATTATTCGAACTTACTTTATAACACGCTTATTTTTTATATTTAATCGAGCGCGCGAAAGGGATACTCTGTAAACGACAACATTGAAAAAGTCATTAATTTTGTTATCTTATAGGCAGATTGTATTTCACAATTTCCAGAGGCCTTTGCCAATAACAAAGTGAAATTTCTGGTCGGTCTGACAACGACACAGACGTTTTTTTTTTTTAAATCCTTGTACATTAGCATTTTAAACAGACAACAAATATCAAGTGAGGTAAATAAACAATCTTTGATCGATAAAGATTTATTTGATCGGCTGCCAATCAGTCGTCACGATCGATAATAAATTTTGGAATTCAGAGTCCTCCCCATCTCCGTGACGAATTAATACCCCATGATCAGTCTATTGAGTATGGAACAATTGAGCTACCTAATTAATTATATGTAGTCCGAACTGTCGATAGAAATCGCCTGATCTTATTTTTCTGTCACTTTAAATGAACGATCAACGTCAATCCTAATAGCTTAGTCAAAAATCTATAGGAATTCATCGTAATTTTTTTTTACCCTTGAACGACTATACAAGGGTCTAAAATGACGAAATTCAAAATAATGCCGACATCAAACTAATTAACAATATTTTAGAAATGCAAAGACTATCAACATTTAATCTTTCACGGTAAATTGATTTTCAGGAGTTTTCGTGAAAAGTCGCAAACAGTCTTTCGATTTAAATTAATGGAATTTTTTAGCTTTAATTTAGATCTCGCAATCGTTTATTCGATTGAAGGACCGTATGTAATCGAACTCTACATGATTTAAAGAATTATTAATAGTGCAAGGCATCAACTACGATATCATGTATGATGATATATTTACGGAAGCTTTTCTCCAAGTATTAAGTCACTTTTCTATCTTAAGGATGCAAGCTAGTTTAATTGTGAAAAGCTAAACATATAGGGACATATTTTCGCGGTAAAAGTAGTCTACTCGTGACCGCCCCTTTAAAAGGTACACGGACGAGGAAAAACCTATGAAAATAATTGTCGCTGGGCGCCCGCTACGTTTATTTTCATATATTCATGTCCCGTACCTGTGGGACACATCGCATTTCTTTCCACGAGGTTCAAGGTGAATTCACATTTTTCATTAAACTCGTCAAATATTTTTAAAGTTTAATTCGAACTAACTAATTATTAAGAATTTTAGTAACATATAGTACAGCCTAAAATTATCACTGGACTAGTATACCTTCAGTAGTTTTTGCTTGATATACGCGCACAGACACGAAGCGAGTTACGATTTTATTTATATAGATAGATTTCGGTTTTAACGCAAATCATATACAGCGCATATTCAGGATGTAAACTACAAATTTTATTAAGATAGGTTCAACAGTTTAAATATGGAAATGTTACAAACATATAGACACATTTTCGCTATAAAAATAGAATAGCCTATGTCTATCTTCAGGATGTGGACTGACTAACCCTCTGCTAAGTGTCTTCAAGATCGGCTCAGCGGTTTACTGTGGAAAAGGCGGAAAATTATGGCAGAATAAGTGCCAAAAAATTATATCGTTTTGTAAATTGTTTTTTAATTTAAAGCTTTTTCAAAAATAGGATATAGATGCGATCCATTTTTAAATTTCGAACATCTCGAAACTTATGTAGTGACCTATATTATGTATACGGTGCGCCCAGTTTCCGTACATCCTATCTTTATACGTATAAACTAGGAATACGTTTACTGAAAAACCTGCAAAATAAAACGAGCGCATCTGCCTATACAGTTTTTACCCGACTGCCGAGGTTAATGTTTTTCAAATGTATTCGAGTTGATGGATTTTAACATATTTGTAGGATTTATAAATTAGTCTTAATTGAGGGAGTAACAAAATATAACATTTAAATCTATGTATGAACCAAAAAAAAGGAAGAATTAGAAAAAAAAATGTAATTAAAAATATGGATATCAAATGAAAACTAGTAAATAGCCAAATGCAAATATGTATAAATCATAACACTTTTTTCCTACCGACCAAGTGCAAATCCGACTCGCACACGAAGGGTTCCATACCACCGGACAATATAAAAAAAAATCACGTTTGTAGTATGGGGGGCTCCCTTAAATATCTGTTTTATTTTAATTTAATTATTTATTTTTAAAATGCATATATAACTAAATATTCTGTGAATATTTCAAGCCTCTACGTGTTGCCGTTATCAATACATACCGAGCGAACACGAGCAAAAAAAATTACGTTCTTTGTATGGGAGCCCATTTAAATATTTATTTTAATTCTGTTAGTATTTGTTGTTATAGCGGCAAAAGAAATACATCTATGAAAATTTCAACTGTCTAACTATCACGGTTAATGAGATACAGCGTGGTGACAGACGGACAGACAGACAGATGGACAGCGGATTCTTAGTAACAGGGTCCCGTTTTTTACCCTTTGGGTACGGAACCCTTAAAAGTACGTTTAAGGTAAGGACGGATCTTAACTCAGGTCTTTGATAGTGTCAGTCAGACCCATGCAGCCCCAGCAATGTAAAAATACTAGAAAACTTTAATTAAAAAAAAAAACAATAAAATTAAAAATTGAAAAACCTGACTGCATTAGAAATGCATGAGCGAAAAGACGAACACAAATTCTACAATCTACAGATTTTCCTTCGAGCATTGTAAAATGCGTCACGTAAAGTGTTTTTTCACAATCCCCGCGACATTTAATAGACCATTGTTTTTGTTTAAACCCCTTCCTTTTTTAACTATAACAATTTGTATTGTCTAAAACATGTATACAACTATACTAGATACAGTTCATGTTGTACTATTTTTGTTTCCATTTGTAAATGTATATACAATAAATAAATTTGAAAAAAAAATTTATGACTATTTATTCGTAAGTATGTCCACAAAGATAATTAGTAACTAAAGAAGCAAACTACAAGTTAAAGAAAAAAAAACTTTGAAAATCTTTTAAACTATACGAAAATATTTTGATTTCATTTTTTCTCAAATTCTGAGAGAACTTCACTAAAACCTATTTTTTTATTGCGTCGAGACGTCAGCTTTCAGCGCCACGTTCTTGCGCGTAGACATTCAACTAAGAGATAAGGTTGATAAGTCGTGATTTATTACAGTAAAATTTTAATTACGTTAACATCTGTACCATATACTTATGTTTACTACGAAATATATTTAGGTTTTAGCAAGAATATAGATGAAATTAAAAGAAACCGGCCAAGTGCGAGTCGGGCTCGTTCACGAAGAGTTCCGTACCACCTTACAATATAAAAAAAACCGGTTTCTTGTATGGAAAGACCCTTAAATTTTTTACTTTATTTTATTTTTATTATTTGTTGTTATGGCAGCCACACGGTAATATACTTTCCATGCCAATTTTAAGTGTAAGCAATGATCTCATAGTTATTGATCGGAAAAAACGCCAAAAACATGCTTCTTGTATGGAGACACATTTTTATTTTCAGTTTTATTTTAGTTTTATTATTTATTGTTGTAGTGGCTATAATTATACTCTGTGAAAACTTCAAGTGTCTATCTATTACGGTTCTGACAGTACAGCCCTGTAACGGACAGCTAAAAATGCTTAAGAATACATACACCCATATTACATGACCCTTTCAGGAGGGGAAGGTGGTCTTCAAAATACCACGCTCGGTCACTGGGGCGGGAGGAAGGGCTTAGGTCTTTGTCACTTGAGTAAGTAAACCTTACAGACGCGAAGCTTTCTAAGACCGAGCACATGTATTCCTGTTTTGGTAGGGTTGTCACAAAAAGTTAAGATAAATTAAATTAAACATTTATTTATAAGATTTATTATTAGTTATGAAAGAATACTCAATTACTAATTATTTACTCTAATAATTTTGTTTTTATAATTTATTATTTTTATTTTCGTGGTGAAAATCATGGTTAACTATCAAAATTCAATGTATATTCAAAGTTTCGTGTTCGTACTATTATATGTCTGCATGAGGATACAATCGTGGCTTCAGCATCAATTCGTGGTGAAAATCATGGTTAACTATTTGTTTTTCGTTTTTACAAACTTGTAATGCGGTGGTTTATGAAATATTTTTCTGAATCGAATGTGCTATTGCTTATATTTTTTAAACACTTTGGACTTATTTTTCCAGGAAACTCGTAGGTATCTCAAAAAAAAAATTTTTACATATCCATTTTTTAAATTGCTATTTTAACTAATTTACATATTTTTCTTTCCAGACGATAGTCACTTTTTAATAAATTTTTAAGTTCAACTAGTGATGACGCCGTGAAGTATCCTGAAAAGTATATTAAAAACTATAAATATATCCTTTGAAACAATCAGACGAGGATGACCATTGATGAATCCAAAAAAATTGTTATAAATATCTGAAAACATATCTAGTTCTGTATGTGTGCATCTAGTAAAAGAAGTACAAAATAAATAAGATAAAACACAAATTGGTTGTATTGCAACAAAAGAAAACCTCACTAAAAGATCACGATTTCGTGCTTCCCGCAACTACCGAAGCCAATTAGTAATGGAAATGGGTTTGATAGATGTAAAAGAAAAAAAAAACGTTAAAAACTAAAGAGTTTACTTCACAGCGTTCGCTACGCATTAAATTTTTTTATAGCCCCCACGAAACTAGACGTCTCAAGCACAACCCGGAGACAAAGTAATTAATTATACAGATAATATAATTTATCAACGATTTATTTTAAATTAATCTTTGATACACAGATTTTTAAGTATTATTTTAATCATAAAACCTGAACGTAAAATTATTACCTAAGAAACTTTGTAAACACGACATGTTTTAAAAAGACACCGTTAACCAATTTCATTGTTTTATTGTTAACATCGTTGTAGGAGTATTTTTCATATTGTTCATATTGTTCGTGTTAGGTGCTATTTACAGTTTTTTTTTTAATGTTCTCAGTGAAAACGTTAGAAAATGATAGCTGTTTAATTTTATTAGTTTAAATTAGCTGTAAAATGTATTTTGTCTGTTTCAATATGTTTTCTAAAAAAAAAAATAATAATTTTGATGTCCAATACCCTTATTAAAATCATTATCAAAATTCTTATTCGTTTGATCGTAATCAGAAAAAGCTTTCTTTAAATAATATTTATTAATGTAATCATTCTACACACGAGTATGTTACTATATAGAAATAAACTTTACCATGAACAAAGATGCTGTGTTAAAAAGTCAAAGGCAACATAATATTTGTTTATATTAACGTTTTATATGTTTTCCCTCAATATATGACTCATTTTAAATCCTATATAGTTTAGAATACGGTCCTTTTTGTCCTTTGGTTGCAGGCGCCGTACAGTGGTGAACTTCTGAAACTTTAGGTAGAACTGTTGCGTTCCCTTTACTGAAAATCTCGGCAAGATAACTTCGCTAAGCAGAATACAGATGGCGCAAAAATACTCTTTCTGTTATTATTAAGTAACCTTTATTGCCCACAAAATCGTTGAGAAAGCTTAATTTCGACCGGTTTTGAATAAAATATACAAAAGTTGCACTAAACTTGCTCCCTTAGAGTTGTATGTGTGAAAGCTAACACCTGACCTTCATTTCGTAGGTTTAGAGATTTGCAATGCAGTATGCTGTAGTAATATAAATTTGTAGTGTTTCATAATATTCAGTAATTATTTTGAAGGTTTTGTACTTCAAAAATCGGAATGTTAGGCAGTGTTCTTCTTGTCCATACTAAACTATACTAAATTATTTAAATATACTAAATTATTTAAAATAGGATCTTATTAAAATTTTAGTGGAATTTTTGAAGGCTCTATAAAAGTAAATAAGATTAACATTTTTTTTCTACGTAAGAAGAACTCATTCAGTGCAGTGTGCTGTTTTAATTTTTTAGTTAATTTACTAGATGTATTACATTAGTATTGTATTATAATATAAAACTGTAACAGAGTGAGATCTAGTAAACGGAAACAGGATAAATTTGAAAAAAAAAAATATTTTATTGGGTTTCTTTATTTTATATTAAACTTTTTGGGATTTTTATATTTATTGGGATTGTTAGTCTTGTCTCCAGTACATACCTCTAAAGTGATTTTGACAAAATAAATAAAATTGTCGTTAAACATAATTATAGGATACGTATCATAATACTGTTGTTTTTAAGAGCAGATCAGTAAGAAAATTTTTAATATTTACATTGTTAGGGTTGAAGAATTATGTTTTAAAACATGGTAGTATACATATAAATATAAACGAAATAAATAAAATTATAAAATGAACAAAAAAGTAAAATGTACCATTTCCAATAATAACAGAATATTAAGTATGTTTCAATAAACATGCCCTAATTAGGTGGTAGGACTGTGCGGGAAAAGAAACGAGAAAACATAATAATTAGGGATTAATAATAAATTATATATTTTCACACAGGCAGAGTGATTTACTAAAATAATTGTGCACGGTTTATTTTCCATTTTCCCATTGTGGAAAGAGTTTGCAAAACACTGCGGCGAGCTAGGCCGGCGGCGCTTTGTTAATTCTTTGACATGATCCGATTCAAAACCGAGCTTCACGGATTTTCTAGTATTTAATAGCTTAAATCTAAATAAGATATATCATTCTGAATTTAAGCAATTATCTGTGTCAATTTAAACACACTTCAAAATTTTGATTAATAATTGCATATACTAATTAGTACTGGTTATTTGTATACGATCTATAGTGCACAAGCGTCGGTGTATAAAATAAGATGCACAGTCTGTTCCTAAAATGTGCATAAAAAATAAGTGCTAAAGGATAACTGTAGCACTTATTTAGTGCGGTGTGATTAACCAAGCGATATATTTTTTGCATTTATATTTTACTAGCGACCCGCCCCGGCGTTGCACGGGTAGCAGAATATTTATGCCTACATTTTTCCTGTCGTTGTGTCGTATCAGCTTGTTGCGTCGAGCATGTGGATTATATTTAATTAGATTTAAATGTAACATATGTTCATCTTACTTGGAATATTTTTGATGTATTTTACATGTATTTATTAAATATTGAAAAAAAAACTTTAACTTATTTCATACAAAACGGCAACTTCATAGGTTAAGACCTAATAGGAATAACTATAATAATAACTCTTAGCTCCGCAGTTAAGGTCCCTAACTACTTACTAGTTAAAATCGCCGCTAAAAGTACAGTTCTATCTATATTTACTCACACTGCTACAAAACAAATAAAGAATATGTTCTATTTACAGTCTAGCAATTTTAACCATGTTATCTTAGACAAAAGAGTATTTTGAACATTTCATACAGGATGTTTGGTACAGCGACCCCCGATTTTTTACATAGTACAAGGTACAATCCATTATTCATCTTATTCATGTTTATTGCAACAAAACATTCGTTTAACAATTCTGCGTATATAAATCAGTTTTCACTACGAAATCTAAATAAATATATTGGCCGCGTAAGTACTTTCGATGGCCACTATACACTATCGGCAACCATAAAAAGGTCATAAATAACATTGTAGAAAAGCTTACTTGTTTTATACAGCAAATATCAAGTGCACTGAATATAGATGCGCGACGTAAAACGAGATGTTAACGCAGTCCGATCAAATGATTTCACATAACTTCTGTAGTCGATTTCGAGATAAAATTCAGTGAGTATGCATAGCGTATAATCATCTCTTTTACTCCTGTATACTATCACGTTGGAATGAGTATATCGGAATACTTGCATCGCGCGTTGATTCTGTAAATTTTCTTTCAACCCTGAGCT
Source organism: Luffia ferchaultella (assembly GCA_949709985.1). Classification (NCBI taxonomy): domain Eukaryota; kingdom Metazoa; phylum Arthropoda; class Insecta; order Lepidoptera; family Psychidae; genus Luffia; species Luffia ferchaultella. The sequence goes on along the minus strand of OX453240.1, from coordinate 19,710,581 downwards.
TTCAATAGAAACACAAATCTATGGATTTGTATCGTTGAATCTATTTGATTGTTTTCGCTCGAACAGTTCTTTTACAGTTTCGCCGCTGTCGAGTGCCTTTATTTAAGTTTTTATCGCTTCACAGGCGAAATGACCAAAAGGCATATTGACCTATAAACACCGACTGTAAAGAAACGAATCGTACTAAATACAATCATTTGTCATCCATAAATAAAACAGATGCTTAAAACATGTAAGTGCCATTTTTCTGTTTGAATTAAATATCACCTTGAAGCTGATTGGAGTAAATGGAGCAAGAGGATTTCGTTATTTTCCAAAGGTTATTTATTTTGAAACTGCCACAGAGATTCCATTCGACCTACAGTTTTGCAAGTACCATTTTGGACCTGATCCAATAAGTGTAGGACCCTAAAGTCATATGATAAGCCTACTAATGATAGGTACTTACCGAATTCTTGACGATTGGCTTGTTTGTTTCCGTGATAATGTATATTTTTCGCAAAAAGAAAAAATATAAACTTGAAACAACTGTAATTTTCAGACCGTATGACCCGCCGGGCCTTTAATAACGTTTTATTCATGCTTTGGTTGCAAGTTTATGTCTGCAAGCTAATGGCTTCTAAATTATACGCTATGACATGAACGTAATAGGTTTCGTTCAGACCTTTTTCAGACACGAAATACGGAAACTGAAGTCATGAAGCTTTAGATTTATTACACGACGAACAAGACGAATTTGAATGCATATACATATAAGAACATCTGAAAGCCAAAAGCAATTTGGCAGCTTTTATGATTTATTGACACGATCAAAACGACGTCAACTTTCTTCTTCACTTCATCAGCCCATTTTTACCCCACTGCAGGGGCTTAGGCCTCCCCCAGGGTGAGGAGGGCTTGGAGCTTAAATCCACCACGCTACTCCACTGCGGGTTGGGGATTGTAACGACTGCCACCTATTGACAGCACCCGGGATCGACTGCTTAACGTGCTCTCCGAGGCACGGAGTCAGTGATAGTTATGTACTTAAGTCAGAAAAACGCATTGGTTCATGCTCGGATTCAAACCATGGCCCAATGGCCTTATAAATTTTGAGGCAGGTTCTTTTCGCTTTGGGCTATCACGACACTACATGTCGAGGTATATAATCGTACACGTATAGGTTTTCACTTCTTTTTGTATGTACATTTGTAGATAGGAAAGCGCTGAACCGAGAAACGTTGGACTGTTTTCGTTCCGAAACGCGAGAGCAAAGTTTACAGAGAGTAAAGTTATAATTATGAGCAATATAAACTTGCGGCGGTAGTAGATTTGTTTGCTGTCACCTATCTCAACTCAAACAGGCTTGCTTCGTTAAAACCGCAAACCAAAATATATTTAAGTATAGTTAAAAAAAAAATGAATTATACTCTTTCTTATGAATATTGCATTAAAAAGCAATAATAATCTTGGAACTTGTTTTCGTATACCCCGCAAGAGCCTTTCGTTACTAATAAATACTAAATAGCGTAGCGTGTTTGTAACTAAAAAATCTCAGTGTAAAAGCATTGGCGCTTTTTATCTTTATTTGTTTTTTATTGTTATCTTATGGTCACACTTATTGTTATAATTTTTAAAAAAAGTTTATGTATTTTGCATATTGTCGATGTAAGTTTATTTGAATTAAAGTAGAAATGTGAGTCACTCAGTACGTTAAGGCGTTCAGCCCCCGCAGACTCGGCCACAGAAATTTTGAGGTCCCTTATTATGAGCGGTTTTTGGGCCTTCGTCTGTTACATGGTTGTTTTAGAAGTAGGTACCGAATTGCTGTAACTAGTAAATATTTCGTAGGTGATCATTGTTGGAAAGTAAAATGATAGCTATAACAACGAATACAATTTTAAAATGTATAGTTTATTGACTTTATTTTGAGCAATAACTACAAACATATTTTTTAACATCAAACAAGTCTACTCAGCTGTAACATGCACGGTTGATCAGATCAAGACTGTTTAATCGCTCATAAGGAGTCGTTCCTTTTCATGTAATTTTGTATTAAGACAACTTTACTAAATGGTCGTTCATCTTCTGCGAATGCACTGTATGAAATTATACCTCAAAAACAGTCTTGATGTTTCCTTTATTTGATAAAATTCATAATATCAAACGAAAGAGTAAAACTCCTGAAGGCGCCCACGAGTTCTTCTTTGAACTTCGTCTGGGCTCACTCCTGAAGCGTGAGCGTTTTAGTGGACTGTATTTATAGGTATAGCGAGGGGCGATAGCGAAAGGAGAGGAAAGACTAAAGGGACTGACCTTGACGCAGCAACACACATATAAGTCTTCGCTGTCAGCCAGGAGCTCCTCCAGTCAGGCGGCGGCGCGGCACCAACACGTAATCGGGCACACTCCACAGTTTATATATTATAGCGTTTGTTACACAATATTATTAGGTTTTTATATGAGTTTTAAGCGATAAGCGATTATGCGTTCAGCGTTTTATATTTTCAGTGCGTCACATAGGAAAGACGACAGCGGACTGAATGTAAAGGAAAAAGCGGGTAGTGCGGAAACAAGAATCAGGGATGCGGCGTAGCCATTGCCCCCGGCCATTGAAAGACTCGCTTTCAATTGCACAAGGAAAAATGAAAGAAAAATATTAAAATAAACTTAAAATTTAACAAAGAAAGCGGAGAATAAATTAAATTAAACTATTTCTATTGCGTGGGTAGAGGACAGAGACGCACGACTGGTCTCTTGTAAATTTCAGTTGCAGTCTTAACTGACGCAACACGGACTACTCCGTCGACTCCTGGGAATGTAGAAACTACTACGCCCAACGGCCAATGAAGGATAGGGGTATCATCAGTCATTACTATTACAATCGTACCCTTTTCGATTGGTTTAGAAGGTGTATTCCATTTCTCACGCGTTTGTAAAAGATGTAAGTACTCTAACTTCCATCTTTTTGAAAAAGATTGTACCATATTATCCAAAAGCTTATATCGTTTTACTAAATTACTAGAAAACTCTGTCTCATCTACAAAAGGTAAATGTTTTATTGGACTTGACATTAAAAAATGCGCGGGCGTTAGAGCAGAAGGCTCCGATGGATCAGAACTCAATAGCGTAAGCGGACGCGAATTCAGTACGCACTCTATTTGCACCAAAACTGTCAACAATTCTTCATATGTTAAAATCTGCGAACCTATTACGCGAAACAAATGAGTTTTAAACGCTTTGACGTAAGTCTCGACATGTCCATTGAAATGAGGACTGCGTGGAGGTATGAGTTTCCAGGTGATTCTGTTTTCTGATAACTCCTTTGCAAATGAAAAATTGTAATTTTCAGAACATAAAAATTTATAGAGTTCCTTAAGCGTATTTTTTGCTCCTATAAACGTCGTACCGTTATCCGAGTACATACACGAAACCGCACCCCGTCTGGCAAGAAAGCGTTTAAAAGCTGAAATGAATACGTGCGTTGTCAGATCTGTGGCTATCTCTATATGCACAGCGCGTGTTACGAGGCACACAAATATGCACAAATAGCATTTTATAGGACGAACACCGCGTTTTCTATAAGGCGTAATGCTGATTGGACCTGCATAATCTACAGCTGTATGCGTGAAAGCTTTAGTTTGCTGTACTCGACAAGCTGGTAAATCAGACATCATAGGAAATGTATTTTTTGGATTAACCTTAAAACAAAAGTAACATTGATGAACAATTTTGCGAACGGTGTTTCGACAAGATAAAATCCAATAGCGTTGTCTAAGTATAGACATAAGTAGTTGCGGCCCAGTATGACAATGTTTCTCGTGATAATATTTTATTATGAGATCGACAATATAGTCTTTTCGAGGTAATAAAATAGGATGCTGCTGATCATAGGATAAGTCTGCATTACGCAGGCGTCCACCAACGCGCAACAATCCGTATTTATCTAGAAATGGGTTTAATTTTCTGATTTGAGGCGAACAGTTTTTATTTGAAATTAAACATTTTATATCGTCAGCGAAATATTTAGATTGCATAACCTTAATTATTTGAGTTTCAGCGAAATCAAATTGTGAACTGGTAATTACTTCAGCGCGAGGTAGTTTCTTTAAAAAGCGATAAATGTAAATAATAGAGCGAAGTAGAGCGTTCCAAGAAGAAAAGCGTTGTGATAGCGTATACAAAGCATGAGGTTCTTCTTCGGCCGACGTAGCCAAAGCGATTACCTTTGATTCGGGTACTTCTATATTATCAGAAGGTTTGAACCTTTTAATAGGCCAACTTTCAGGTTCTTGCTGTAGCCATGAGGGACCATTAAACCATAATGGATGGTCAATTAAGCGTAAAGGTGTGATACCACGAGACAAACAATCACTCGGATTATCGACGCCATTTACGTGATAAAAATGTCGCGGAGGAAGCGTATCAATAATTTTTGTAATTCGCGTAGCAACAAATGTTTTAAATTTATGCGGAGACGAGTGGATCCAGCATAGAGTCACCATAGAATCGGTGAAACAATAAATATCGTCAATATTATGACGAGGAGCGTATGTGTCGATGACTAGACGCGTTAATTTAGCCATAAGTAGCGCAGCGCACAACTCCAAGCGAGCGATAGAAACAACTTTAAGAGGCGCTACTTTAGATTTCGCGCAAACCAAACGTATAATAGGCGGGTTGTTAGCGTTAGATACGCGTAAATAAATAACTGCGCCATAAGCTTTTTCACTAGCGTCTGAAAAAGCGATTATAGAAATTTTTGAATTTTCAGTTACACCTAAATGACGCGGGAATTTTAATTTAGCTAATTCAGGAAGTTCGGAAATATATTTATGCCAAATTTCAGCAATGTGCGGCGGCGTTGGTTCGTCCCAGTCCAATTTCAAAAGCCAAAGCTGCTGGATGAGAACCTTAGCAAATAATATGACCGGTGCGATAAACCCAATTATGTCATATTGACGAGCGATGACGGACAAAATATTTCGTTTCGTACATAGTCGCTCCTCTATGGACACGACAAAACTAAATTCATCAGTAGACGGTGACCACTGAAGTCCCAAAATCTTTAAATGTTGATCCTGTTCAAACTGAACAGCCGAACGGTAGCGATAAGACTCGGGCAACGAATCTAACAATTCAGCAGAATTACTAGACCATTTTACCAAGTCAAAGCCCCCGGCCTTGAAGAGACCCAGCAACTCATTCTTAAGTTTGAGTGCGTCAGGTAGCGCGGGAACAGAATAACACACGTCGTCCATATAGGCGGCGCGCGGTACGAGATCCGCGGCGAGCGGGTATGTGTCCTGTTCTTCGGCGGCCAATTCGCGTACGACCCGCATAGCGAGATAGGGACTGCTACGTAATCCAAAACAGACGCGATTGAACTCATACGTGACGAGAGGTTCCGTAGAGTTGTAACGATAAAGTATTTTTTGAAATTTGCGATGTTCTTCCTGAACCAAAATTTGCAAATACATCTGCTTGATGTCTGCTGAGAAAGCTATACTATAAAAGCGAAACATGAGTAATATTAAAAATAAGTCATTTTGTAGATTTTGCCCTGTATATAATATGTCGTTGAGTGATAGGCCAGAAGTGGTTTTGGCACTCGCGTCTAACACTATACGCAACTTCGTCGTGGTTTTGTCTTGACGCACGATGGCGTGGTGAGGGATGTAATAACCACTTTCAATATTATCATCATAAACTGGAGAGATATAATTTTTATCTAAATATTCTTTGATAACCGCGTTGTATTCTAAGCGCAAAGTAGGCGAAGCATTAAGTTTTCGTTCCAAAGATAAATATCTATTTTTAGCGATTGTATACGAGTCACCCAAAGAAGCAGAGTCGCGCGAAAAGGGAAGCGCGACGCTGTAGCGTCCAGACTTGTCTCGCGACAAATTATCTATAAATATAATTTCGCATTCACGATCCTCAGCATTAAGGACAGGCGAGGTATTAACTTCTTCAAGTTGCCAAAATTTTTGTAAAATCGTATTTATACAGGGTTGAGTAACAGCGCAACAAGCAAGAGATATGTTACTGGGATTATTTTCAATATCTACATTGCCTATAATCATATAACCGAAGACAGTCTCGAAAGCTGTCGGCATACCCGGAGGTCCCGTTACACGGCCCGACAGTAAAATTTGTGAAAACATCGAACCCCCCAACAAAAGATCGATATCACCCGGAACCGAGTAATATTTATCAGCGAGCGTAACATTATTTAAATAGGTAAATGAAGTAGTATTTATATGAGCGGTAGGTATTTTATCCGTAATTCGATCGATTACAAAAGCGTTAATAGAATATTTAATATTTTTATTTATTAATGATGACACTTTAAGTGTTAACATGCCCTTAATTGAACTAGCGGAGCCACCTATGCCCTTAACGACAGATCTAGTAATTTTATTATAGCGTAAATTTAATAATTTGCAGCAATCTGTGGTTATGAAATTATTTTGTGAAGCTGTGTCCACTAGACCTCTAATAGTATGTAAGTTACCCAAGTTATCTTCAGTGTTTAATTGAACAGTTCCTAATAAACAAGTGTTCAAGCGTTCAGAACTAGATTTAATATTACAAAGAGATATTTTATTATCGTGTGACGCATCCACTGTGGGCGCAGGCGTTGCAAACCGGTTGGCGGGGCCGCCGGCGGCAGCGGAGTGCTTCAGCGTTTCAGAGAATTCCGCACGAACGTTTACGGTTTGCGGTTCCGTATGCGACTTTATTTTTCTACATAAAAGTGAATGATGTTTGCATCCACAGTAGCGACATAAAACCGTAGATTTACAAGCGAAACTTACATGATATAAACTCAAACAATTAGAACATCCATTTCGTTTTTTAATAAAATTAATACGATCATTAATTGAAAGGCGTTTAAAAGAATCACATTTATATAATTGTGTATGTGTGGTTTGTTTACAGCACACACAAGCATTATCCACTACGACAAAGGAATGCGTAGGCTTCGAGTAATTTTGTTCTGCGTTATTTTTACCATACTTCTTTGGCGGGGCAGAAGTAGTAGATATAGAAGAAGGCGTACGATCCAATATTTTGGATTGTTCATGAAGAAAACCGATTAAACTATTATACGTAGGTATGGATTCGTCACGTTTTAACATTTCAAAGGCGCGCGATGTTTCCGAATCCAGTTTCTTAAGTGCTACGTGGAGTAATATGAAATCCGCCAAATCAGACAATTTCAAAGATTTCAAACTAGCGACCGCGGCGGCGAATTTATCTAAAAATAATTCTATATTTTTTGAAGAAGCGTAACTAGCAGCTTTAAAATTAAATAATTGATCCAAATAAGCGGAAGCGAGACAACGTTTACCCTCATATTTTTTAACCAAAGTTGACCAAATCTTTTCGTAATTTTCCCCGGTGGGAGTGATTCCGGAGCACACTGATAAAGCACGACCAGAAAGTTTTCCTATTAAGTATTGCACTCTTTCGTGATCTGTTAAGTTTACGTTTACATGAATAGTATTTTTGAAATTTTCATAAAACATTGGCCACTCAACAGGATCACCAGAAAACGACAATAACTCCAACTTAGGTAATTTTATAGTACTCTTCTTGCTTTCAGAATTGTTACCAGTATCGTTGCATGTAGACTCAGGAACTTTAAGAGCGTTAATTTTGCTTTCGACCCGCTTAATACGGCAATATAAATCATCAAACGCATTCCAAGATTGAAAATTAGGTACCGCGTCAGGATTCAAAGTCAGCTCAAGCAAATTGATTTGTTTTACTAAATCAGAAAATTCATCGCGAATCGATTCCAATGTAATAATACTGGACAAAAATAATTCTTCTGCTACTGTATCTTCAAAGGCGTTTTTTGCGTAATTATAGATGTATTGCAACCGACCAAACATTGATTCACGTTGCGCAGTTAACATCTTTATTTGTATTTTAATATCTGCCTCTTGCAGTGTTACTTCACCTTTTGTAGGCATATTTGAAGTTAAATATATTTATAGAATCAATAGAATTAAAACTGAAAACGTAAGAAACTAGACGATTCAATAAATGTCGCAATTACTGCCTGTAACATGCACACGCGGCACGCACACAAAAGGTGCGCGCGCGTAGATGCGACGCGATGTTTACCTACCTACAAAGCGAAATAATTATAAATTCTTAGATAAAATTTTGATATAAAATAATTTTATATTTATATAAAGCGTTTCGTGCGAGAAATGGAATCTACCTTGTTCAGTAAAGACTGACAGAGTAAGAATAGCGTAGTTTAAAAGAATTGTATGAAGGGAAGCGTGCAGCGAGTTATTTTAAAACTTTTGGTAAAGACCAGAATTTTATGAAGCGAGCGTGTTCAGAAGAACAAATTATTTTTTTAAACCTTCGGTTCGAAGGAACATATTATTTTTTAAACCTTCGGATCGAAGGACCATATTATTTTTTAAACCTTCGGATCGAAGGACCATATTATTATGAAGGCGCCCACGAGTTCTTCTTTGAACTTCGTCTGGGCTCACTCCTGAAGCGTGAGCGTTTTAGTGGACTGTATTTATAGGTATAGCGAGGGGCGATAGCGAAAGGAGAGGAAAGACTAAAGGGACTGACCTTGACGCAGCAACACACATATAAGTCTTCGCTGTCAGCCAGGAGCTCCTCCAGTCAGGTGTAGTACGTGACATCACCCTTGGCATAAGCATAGGTATAAGTATACATGTATGCATGTTAGTATGTAAGAACAGTCTGAATACAACCTTCGAATAACTAACACGTCTTCTCATTTAAAACTACTTTTAAAAAGATATCAGACAGGCGGCGGCGCGGCACCAACACGTAATCGGGCACACTCCACAGTTTATATATTATAGCGTTTGTTACACAATATTATTAGGTTTTTATATGAGTTTTAAGCGATAAGCGATTATGCGTTCAGCGTTTTATATTTTCAGTGCGTCACATAGGAAAGACGACAGCGGACTGAATGTAAAGGAAAAAGCGGGTAGTGCGGAAACAAGAATCAGGGATGCGGCGTAGCCAACTCCTGTGTGCCAATTATTCCTAAAACTACAGACATTTTGTTTTTAAAGATAAATAGGTATATAGGATTATATTTATTATAACTAGTGTAGTAAATGTGGTGTGGTGTGTTTTTATCGGAAATTAGATTAAACATTATATTAGGTATAAATTAAAGAAATCAGTAGGTATCTAACTGTTAAATTAAGTGATTTATTTGAATTTTATTTTATTTTGGATTTTATTTTTTCATTCTTAAATTGTTAAGTATTTTGCATTGATTAATACGTGAAATTTTTCTATGGCTACCCATAGATTCTTAAAAAAAATTACAAGCCCAAATTTAAAAAAAAATTAACATAAATGTATAGATATCTTCAAGATTCCATGAAACTTGGGCTTTAAGTTTTCGGTTTCACAATCATTTAGATAATTTCAGATTTAAATAATTAAAGATTTAAGTATGAAAATATAAGCAAAATTGAATTTTAAATAAATCACATAACTTTACAGCTGAATTCCTACTGATTTCTTTAATTTATACTTAATATAATGTTTAATCTCATTTCAGATAAAAATATACCATATTTTATACACACATTACAATAAACGCAATTTTCGTGTTATACCTATTTAATCTATCTTTTAAAAAAATATTTCCTCGCTTTGCAGCATAATTGGCACACAGGAGTTTCGCTCTTTCGTTTCATATGATGAATACTATTAAGTGAAGGAATAAAAAACGTCATGACCGTTTTTGAAGCATAATTTCATACTGTGAAACGTGAGGGGAAAACTGCAGAAAATGCACGATACAATGCACACTCCCCAAGAATATTTCTAACTACAACTTCTAAATTGCATTTGATTACCTATGTAAAGGGCTTCTTACGACTGAATCGCAGTACCTGAAATAGGTTCCTTTATGAAGTGCTTTTTCGTGAATGATTTCATTTCCCAGGGGTTATGTAAGGGCCGGGCCGTCATATACCAGTATTTTACAGTTTTCTCCTATCTTTTGTTCGTTTATGCTGTAGAAATTATTCATGTGCTCAAATCGATATTCGAGTTCTACAGTTGTTAAGGTTCTTAACTACGAGGAAAACTTCTCTCTTAAATTTAATTTCTATATCTTTACATTCGAAGCTTTATGTCTATGGCTCTCTGTTAACTTGCCTGCCTCATCAACGCTCAGATGGTGTACGCGTCGAACCTGCCACTATGTATAGGCACGGTGGGCAACGTTGTACCGGGTGCTGGTTGCTTCTGAGGGTCGATTCAAAATACCCGTATCGATTCGGGCAGAGCTTCCCGCCGACTAGTACTAGTACTTGCTATCTATGACCTATATGGTCCTATCTCTTGAAGTAGTCGCGTATGAACGGAGTACTGAAGTGAAGTGTCGATACCGTTTTTTTTTTAATTTAGTGAGGGCCGAATCTGCATACAGACACCTGCGCGCCCGACCTTCCGCGCAGGTAGTGCCGGCTTGGGATTTCTACACTGAAGGTGCAGCCCGACCGGCTAAACGACTCCTCAACCTATACTCCGGAGAGCGTATAGGGTTTGGCATGAACAACGACCGGACGCATTGAGGATGCTTCGGTGTGTTAGTGCCTATAACGGGCGGTGCCTTAAGGGTGCCGTCTCGTAGGCGTATGATTAAAATAGAGATGAGGGCCGACACGTGTCGATCCCTCAGCAATGGAGGGCAGTTCGAGCTGGACGGCCTGACTGTGAACAAACAAGGCTCAGATGCCATACGAGCAGATTTATTACGTTAGCTAGGTAACATCGGGCGCTAGGTAACATCGGGCGCTAGGTACTGCTCGCCTACATCAGACTGACGGTCTCATCTGCCTGAATTCCTGAGACTCTCAACCTCGGTGGTGAGATCATCAGGAGGATCTGTTAGAATCAGGAGGATCTGTTAGTCTGGAGGATCTGTTAGCGTCGATACCGTGGATCGTTCGCCCTTTTTATACACCATTTGTACATAATTTGTATGAGCTCATTATTTACTGTTTTCCCGCGAAGATTTGCTGCGTTTTCAGCGATTTTCGCGCCTGTTTTCAGTTGACCAATCAGAGCTCTTTCAGCCAATTTTGGCACCCTCCGAGGGCAGTACCGCAGCGAAAGCCATCAGAAATGAGGCACCCTCGAAGAGCAGTACCACATAGAGAGCTCCGATTGGCCGTTTGCTACGTCTCTGCGGCAGTACTCTAGCGAGAGCCGATTTCTCTCGATGGGCGAACTTTCCACGTTTTTCCCTATTTCTCAGCAAGTACTAGTAGAGGAAGGGAAGGAAAATGCAACAATAGCCCATCTTGATTCAATTTTCACAATTTTTAACATTATAGAATATATAACTCGTATGCCATTCGATTACAAAATTTCATGGTTTATTCGCTATCTATTATCGTCGACTGTAGCTCGGCCTTCTGCTCGCTGTCGCGAACAGATGGGAACTGCATTTGTAATACGTAAATTGTTTGCAACCAATTTAGCTTGCGTAAGTAGAGTCGGGCATTGTTCTTTTAATAATTGCATTTCTATTTTTAGTTCTCATATATTCCATATAGCAATTTCTATTGTATTCGCAATGACTTTATATAGACTACAAAATTAAATTCCTTTCATCGGAGGTTTCTAAAGCTGTTGTCCACATATTAAACAGTTTGAAATCCGAATGCTTCGGAATATGTTTCAGCGCTAAGTTCCTATGGCATTTGATGTCTATTAATTCCTGTAAAGGTTCAATGACACTGGGTAGATGTAGATGGAGCGACCTCAAGTTCTGCGCCTAATACAGCTGTACCCCTAGTACTTACTTCTTTGTGGCCGAGTGTGAACGTCTGCAAATATGTTGAATTTTTGTAGACGTCAAACAATTTAAACTGTCAATGATATATAATTTACTAACGTTTCATATTCGATTCGTCATAATTAGGGCACTTAATTATGGGTACATCACCATCATCATCAGCCCATTTTTTTCCACTGCAGGGGCTTAGGCCTCCCCCAGGGTGAGGAGGGGGTTTTGAGTTTAAATCCACCACGCTATTCCACGCGCGGGTTGGGGATTGTAACGACCGCCATCTATTCACAGCGTCCGGGACCAACTGCTTAACTTGCTCTCCGAGGCACGGAGTCAGTGATCGTGATACGGGTACATGAAATATTAAAATTAACCTATTCACTACTCATTAACCATATTTGGTCAGATTGAAGGTCACGACCCATTTAATTAACAGAGAAGTGATTGATAATGATTGATGACTAGTTAAAAGGTTCACACTGTAGCCCATGTAATAACGATCTTTTCGTAATAAAAATTGTAAAATAAAAAAAAAATTGTTTGCTTCTCGTTTGTAGCAATCGTATTAAACGTAAGTTTTGGTACGTTTTTAATAATTATCCAATGGTTCACGGCGGCCGATCTTTATGCTAATAAGGAAAATGCCAGAGGTCGCCATTTAAATAATGGTTCTTGATTTTAAGCGTAGCTTAATTTTATGGATGCCAATTAATTTGTTCGGTACACAAGTGTCGGACTAAAAAGTGGCGTCTGCGGAGATCATTGTAACGATGATGATTTAATTATATACGAGTGTATATTAACATATATGACTTTTGAATGTTTCATTAAAACATTTTTTCTGTACTCGCCAGACTACAAATGATCGGCGAATACAAATATACAAAAAGATTTTATGTACGTCGCCAGGAGCTTTCGTTATTTACAACGGTTCAGAGACGTCAGCGTTCTCGGAACTCGATGCCTACATTAGAAAAAGCTACATCAGTCGATTAGAACAGTCTATTTCTGAGGTGTTTATATAGAGTGTCTTAACATAGACAATGGTACATAAAATCTGTGACAATAGATACGCCACTATAGTGTGTATGTGTGCAATTCAATCGGCCTTTGTTTGATATTATATTCCCTCCTGGGAGTGTAAGTTCACTACTTGCTTTGTCGAATGTCGCCTTGAATCCGTACGAAGCTCGATATAAACTCAAAGCTGGTTTTAACTGATTAAACAGTCATAACTGGATATCAGATCTTGTCAAGTTTAACGTCCAAAACAAACTGCACCGCTCGCGAAGACCGCATTCGTAAAACCATAACGTAAAGCGTTGAACATAAATATTCATCAACTAAAGGAATACACCGCCGAATTCTTTGAAGCGAGATTAAAGATTTATCTCGGTTTATTAGAACGTAATATATTCCGTAATGTTTGTAAATATTTATTTGTAAGGTAAAAGCTTGTTACGTGCCAAATAGAAGTAAATATTTTCATATACATTTTAACACATCTGACAGTTACCTACTTAAGAATTTATAGCATACCTAGTAGGTAATAATAGGCTAAATGAGTGTAGAATGCCAGCTAGGTGTGAATTAAGTGATCGCCTAACATGTTCACAATGTTGTAAATTATGTAATTAGATTAGGTGACGTGATAGCCCAGAGCGCAACGAACCTGTCTCAAATTTATAAGGCTATAGGGCCATGGTTCGAATCTGGGCGTGTACCAATGAGTTTTTCTGACTTAAGTACATTAAGTATCACTGACTCCGTGCCTCGGCGAGCACATTAAGCAGTCGGTCCGGGACGCTGTGAATAGATGGCGGTCGTTACAATCCCCAACCCGCAGTGGAGTAGCGTGGTGGATTTAAGCTCCAAACCCCCTCCTCACCCTGGGGGAGGTTTAAGCCCCTGCAGTGGGGTAAAATGGGCTGATGATGATGATGATGTAATTAGAACCGTATATAATTAAGAAATTTAATTGTATGACATCCAAAATAATCATAATTCACTAACCGGAGTGTCCAGTTGGGTATATTGGTACATTGATTTGATATTTCGGTACATGGGGAGGTAGTCCAATTAAATTATTCTTTATATTGTTTAAAAAAAATAAACCACAAATGCTATGAAGAAAATTTAGCTTAACTAACCTATTATAACCTATTATAACCGGTTCCGATTTGGATTTGCCGAAACTTTAATTATCACTTAGAATAATATTGTTACAATCGTCTTATATAATTAAATGATAATAATTTTATTAAACTATATATATAGTATATATAATAACATTCTAAGTGATAATTAAAGTTTGTAGTGTTTGTATTTGTGTCTTGTAATTAGCGATCGCCGGTGGCTCTGCCCTCTTGGTCTATATATGATATAAATATGATATAATATATCTAATTAAACCTAATCACTTCTTATATACAGTATTAAGAAATAGCCTTTATTTTAAAATCCCTGACAGACACGTTTATTATATCTATACAGAATAGATGAATATTTCTGGAATAAATGTAAACTAGTTTACATTCCAAAGAGGCTCTATTCGCCAGTGAAAGTATCATCAAAATTGGTTTAGCTGTTTCGGAAATTACCCCGAACAACAAACTGATACAAAAATTTAGAAAACGCATATCTGTTGTTTATTTATGTGCAAATACACATGAGCATAAGACAAAGATTCCGAAATCACAGAAAGACACTTAAATTTTATTTATACGTGTAGGTATGCGTAGATAGATGTCTTTGTTACAAGTAGTGAACTTCATAAGTTTAGATACAATGCAAGTTGATTTAGGGAGCGGCTAGTTGATACAATACCATTATTATCATTTACAGTTCATCCCATTGACTCCTCGAGGGAGCTTGATAATTATAATTCAGTGGGCGGTCTAATAAACGCCTTCCTGTGTACTTATGTGACTTATTTTATATATTACTAGCGACCGCCCGCAGCTTCGCTTGCGTAGACTACGAATTCCTGTTATAGGTACTATTAACGTTCGAGATGGTTTATACGTACTTTTTGCTGGAACCAATTTTGGTTACACCCATTCAAACTTTCAATCTTTGTTCCCCTTCCACCCTTTAAAAAAACCAATACAATTTTTCATCTCCCGTTTCCCACCCTTAAAATGTGGAAATCTAAAAACCCTGAAACACGTCATTATTTGAGTCCCTTCATTCTCATCCTTAAGTTTGAAATTTCTAAAAAAGCCTTTCTTAACTTAATGCTCACGTTATAAAATAAACCTATGTTCCAAATTTAAGCTTCCTAGACTTAGTAGTTTTGGCTGTAGTAGTTGATGGATCAGTGTGGACAAACGACAGACAGATAGACAGACAAACAAACACAAAAAGTTGCTTATGACACTATTGACAATCTTCTTTCACGTCTGCATAGTTTCATTAAAATCTGTTCAGCCGTAGTGGAAATTAGCTCGAATAGATAAAATTGAATTGAATAGACACATAGACGTACAGACAAACAGACGGACAAAAAGTAGCTAATGTCAAAGCTCTTGACAACCTTCTTTCCCGTCTGCAAAGTTTCCTTAAAATCTGTTTAGCCGTTTTGGAGATTAGCTCAAATAGACAGATACACGTACAGACAGACAGACGGACAAAAAGTAACATTTGTTAGTTTTGACGACCTTCTTTTCATACTTGTGATGTTCCATTAAAATTGGTTTAGACAGATGGACGTACAGACAGACATACAAAAAGTTCTGTATGTCATTTTTGACTACATCCTTTCCATATGTGTAAAGTTGCATCAAAATCGGTTAAGCTGTTTTGGCCGAAACCTATTTGCTCGAATAGACAGACAGTTCGTTTTCATATATATAGCCTATAACCCTCCGCTAGATTCAGGCTATCAAAGGCAAAAAAAAAATTTTCAAATCCGACTGAAAGTTTCAGAGATTAGCGCATTCAAACAAACAAACAAACTCTTCAGCTTTATAATAAGTATTTCTATTATATAGATTAATAGATTATAAGATAATAAGAAAATAAGATAATACTGAAAACCGTATCAAAGTCTATTGCGTGGTTTGGAAGTAAAAAGTTAACGAACAGAGGCAGACAGCGAATTTATTTTCTCCCGCTATAGTTTTCATATTTCGATAAAAACTGCTAAGATATTAATTTAAATATTGTGGTGTAAAGGGCAATTATAATATGCATGAAATGCTTAAGACAACTAACGTATTTAATTTGATAAGGATTAATATTACGTTTAAAAAACATCTTCGCAAATAGTACATAATGTTAGAACAAATTTGATTGTCATAAAAAAATGTTATAGTAAGTTAACCTTAAAAGATACACATATGCTGTCGCGGACTTTTGGTTAGAACTTTTAAAGGGGAACAATTCCGTAATACATGATTTTTTGCTTAACATCAACCGTTTACGCAGCGCGCGCGACGGAAGCTCTCAAAAGGAATAATTTTTCCCGTTTTTGCAACATTTTTCATTGATGCTCTACTCCTATTGGTCGTAGCGTGATGTAGTATAGCCTATAGCCTTCCTCGATAAATGGACTACTTAACACAACTTCAATTTTTGAATTTGAACCAGTAGTTCCTGAGCTTTGCGCGTTCAAACAAACAAACAAACAAACAAACAAACAAACAAACAAACAAACAAACTCTTCAGCTTTATAATATTAGTATAGATTATGTACGAATATTATACGGAATGTTTGGGTGAACGTAGTCCAAACATATAGAGCGTGCAGAGCTAACCAGACTAAGCAAAAAGCTTAAAGTGAACAGGTGGCGCAAACTAACAGTTACAGAGAAAAACGTGTCTAAAGTTAACTTTTTTAATGACTTTTTGAATTTTTTTTTTATAATAATAATAATACCTACATGGGACTTCCCACACAGCGTCATCTAGTCCCAAAGTAAGCAAGTATTATGCTTGTGTTATGGGTTACTAGACAACGGATATACATACTTAAATATTCTTTATGATATATACATATATAACTTTTTTTTTTTCAAAGACACCACATACATATAACAACCAAGACCCGGTACCAGTATCAATATTCATTATATTAATACTGACCCGACCTGGGATTCGAACCCGGGACCTCCAGCTTCGCAGTCAGGGTCGCTGCCCACTAGGCTAAGCGGTCGTCTTTAATTCGGTAAGCTCTACAGCTCTATACGTTTAGACTACGTGTAGCCGAATACCCTGTGTGTATTTTATAGATACGAATATGTTAATTAGTGCAATAGCGAGTCATTTCTGGGTGACGTAGTATCATATAACTATTAAAAGTAAAGCTATATTTCCAAAATTAAATATTTCCGTTTGATATTGTGTTTTAATAGTAAATTGTTAAGCAAGCAAAATTCAAAATTTAATTCAAGTACACGGTGAAAGTGAAATATTGCATTCAAACTTTAGCGAAAGGGATTCAATCGACTCGAGAGCGGATTACTTTGTTCCCAAGATGCACTTTTTCTCCCTTCACGAGTAAAATAAGTAAAAAAACCAATTTAAATACTACTTATAGTCGTATGTACTAATTTACTAACCAGGGTCCCATTTTGTCTGGTTTTCATAACTTGAGGCAAATCTACTTGAGGAGGATATTTGCAAATTAAAATTATAATTGAAATTTTAAAAACCCGTAGATATATATATACACTACGTATAGATCGGTTGTGATCATCGTTAAATTATAGGTTAAAATTGATATTAACAATTAGAAAATTAGTAATATTTATGAATAACTGAAAGCTTTTCCAAGTACCTAGGTGCAGAAATTAATTTATATTGTTCTTCTTCGGGATTAATTTTTTGAAATGAAAAGTAAAAAGAACATAATAAAGTACCATGTTTTATGAATAAAATTTCTTTTAATTTTATTTAATATACGAAATAATAAACGAAAACTTTTCTATTAATTTCGTAGTTTTATTCTTTTTAGGCTTCCTTACCTCAAACGGAAAAAAGGCACCCGTTATTTTCTTGTGCGCCCTTGTTTGTCTGTCTGTCTGTTTGCTAAGACCCTTTTCCTCACGAACGCGTGGAGTATCAAAGTTAAATGAATTTGTAATACTTAGGCTTAATACTTACTATAGGGTACATCTCGTTTATCTAGAATCATAAAATATTGCAAAAAGTAAATAAAGTCTTACAAACAATAGATCCGATAATCGTTCAGTTGTAGTTATACGAATATCACATGAAAAATAATTCCTTTTAAACTGAAATATGCGTTTACCTGGCATTCTGGCAGTAAGTAGCGTTAAAAGGCCAATATTACATGTTTATTATATGGACCCTCAGGTGAGTCTGACTCGCACTTAGTCGGTTTTATGATCTTTCGTAAGCTCGCTTTGTTAGCCTGTTCAGATATCTCGGCCAATAAGGTAGATTGTCAAAACGTTGTAGTTATATAAAACATAAATTTACTTGTAATTTCAATGGGCATAACCATTCGCAAGTAACGCGTTCGCGCTGATTTGTCTTGAGGTTTTACGACTGAGCTCTCGTGTGAAACCGTAGCGCCACCTAGTGTGCTTTACGATAAATTATGTAAATCTAAAAGCTTTGCCGTTTCGACCTTCGAGCGGGGGAAATCGTAAAAAGTTTATTATTACATATGCGAATGAGCACCGGTCCGTTGAAATAAACGCCCGACATTTATACTGAAGGCAAATATTGACGGATCCTTTCCTTGATATGTATATGTTGCTTTACAAGAATAAAATTAACAGCATCAAATAAACAATATTCTTTTCATTGACGAATAAATCGTAGTATTTTCTTTCCGCCTGATTTATATTCCGAGACTATTAATTTCTACTTTCAGAGTTACAATAACATGTATCTTTGAATATCAGAATTAAAATATATATATATATATAAGGTGAAGAAGTCCAGTAAATTATCTAAATATGAAAGTAAAAATGTTCGATTTTGTAATAACTAACAAATTGGTATTTTACATTTTTTTTTTGTTATTTCAATATTTCTTTCTAATGGTGCTGAGATTCCGCAATAAATGAAATGTACCTAATCATCGAACTCGATATGCCTCGCTCGTCATTCAAGTACTATAAAGATTTAGCCAAGTTACACAACAACCACATTTTCTTAATGGCTTTTGGAGCTTCGCTGAAGTATTTACACTGGCCTAAAGTGCCTAGCTGTGTCCACCACTCAGGTAAACTGGTGTATAAACGTTTATTCTATCTGGTACGTAGGGATTCCGCATCTCATATCTTAAACACAGAATCTTTGTGATTGAATGGCTGTGACAATCGGACAACAAAACACATAGACTAGACAGACAGACGGACATAGAAAAACCAGAAGGATTTTTCGTTACATTATGTAACCCTAAAAACGAAATTATGAAATCCAGTCGTAAATATGAATAAATAGAGTAGAATAAATAAAGATACTTTTTGATTACTTCCTACATATGAGATCATCTTTTTATACGTAACAGATTGGACAGTTTTCGTCCCGCATCCGAATAAAGGATGAAGCCGTAATCTCCATTGTCGCTTTAAGGCTATACAAAATACATACGTTATCATAACAGGCAAATAAAGGCGCGTCCCAGAACCCGGCGAACAGCGCAAATCGGCCAAGTGCGGGCCGCATGTGCAGCTTAGGATTCCGTAGCCAACATAACTATTGCGCATATTAACAGTTTTTGAGGTTTTTCTCGATCATTCCAAAATTTATGTTTCAAAAATTACTGAAAACGATTTAAATTGAACGATAAAATCGATATCTAGCACCGAACTTTGAATGTAGCAAAGTAGAAGGCGCACGTTTGCTAAAAAAAAAATTGTAAGACTTAAAGCCGACGAACTATGTTAACTTTACTTCAATTTTTTTATTCTTATCTGCCTTTCATTCAGTAGTATGTAACTAGTTGTGACGGGTAATACCTCTGTGGGTAATACACAAAGACCTAGACACAATAACAGACAGTTTGGCAAACAATTATTATATAAATATATTTAATTTTTATTTCGTTAGTTATTTAGAAGGCGTTCGATCCTCTCTGGCTAAACCGAAAAGTAATAACATAAGTGCACTGATAGCTAGAGACAATTTTTATTACTTATTTTATTACAGTGAAGCATTGACTTTTAGTATCGATTGTGAAGAGAATAAGCTCTGCAAAGGAAAGCGTAAATTTACAGTACCTATTGATACAATGTAGTTTTCATCATAAAATTTTTATTTTTTTTTTAAATTACCTTTTACAATAACATCAAAAAATAAAATGCATCTAGTTTTCGCGTATTGGCTAAACGCTATCTGTCATTTTCTATGGAATTTTTACAAAATTTTATTTGTAAAAGTACATTTTATAAGTTAATCTATTACTCGAAAAATACTTAATTCTAGTTAGCTGTGATAGTTTTCTTTTTAACTACGTTATATATACTCCTGTCATACATTTTTTCCACATATCCAAAAACAACGGTTTAGCTGGTAGATGGGGGGGACACATGACTCTAACAAAAATAGGACTTTAGGAGTGCATATCTTAACAACTCCTTACTTAAATTAAAAAAAAAATCTTAATTTTACTTTTCCGAGAAAAACCACAGACAGACAGAAGGACAGACGCACATGGTGAAACTATAAGGGCTCCCTTTTTGCCATTTGGCTACGGAACCCAAAAAAATGTTTTTAAGGTCCTTTATTTAAATTTAAAAAAGCTTTTTAATGATACACGTTTAAAAAAAATTACGAATAATGAAATGTCAACTCTACCTGTTTAATGCACGAAGACATGCAAAATTTCTTTTATGTTTGCCTATAAACGTAGACACTACGAGGTAACAAGCAAAGACAGACCGACAGACAGAAAGACATGAAAAACTATAAGGGTATCGTATTTTAATTTTGGCATAGGTGAAATGCTACGCATAAAACGCTTTCTCTTAAAGGGGTTTGCAGAACACTTATACCAGGGTAAGTCAAGCAAGCCAAGACAATTTTAATATACAGTTGGGTTTTCTGCAACGGAAGTAAAACACCTTCATATTCCAATTATCGGATATTCCGTTATTGATACTCAAATATCGAAAACGGAACCCTTATAATTTTGTCATGTCCGTCTGTCTGTCCGTGTGTATGTGTCTGTCACAGGCTCATATTTCCGCCATCTTTCTTTTGATTCTGATTAAATTTCAGAGGCAGGATCTCCATTATATATAAACTGCCATATAATTCTGTAGAGAAATTATAAAAACTAAATTATTTAACACTGACTTTCCATCATTGAATTAAGTCGTCTCTTTCCTCAAGTATTTTCTTCTAAAGCTCTTCTCGAACTGGTCATTTACTTTAATAAGCCTCACTGCTTTCACTTTCGCGATTCGTCAGACGAAGTAGATTCAAAGACAAAGAGTAATATTTATGAAATTTATTCAGGATTCGAAGAAATTATAACAATAAATATTGTAACGAAAATGATAACTTACTTCTTACTAATAAAAATACATACGACCGCTTAGCCGAGTGGGTAGCGACCCTGCCTACGAAGCTGGAGTTCCCGGGTTCGAATCCCAGGTCGGGTCAGTGTTTATATGATGAATATTGATACTGGTACCGGGTCTTGGTTGTTATATGTATGTGATGTCTTCGCTTGGTACCCAAAATACAAGCTAATGCTTACTTTGGGGCCTAGACGTAGTTGTGATGTATACGTTATTATTATTATTATTATTATTATTATTATACAATGTAACGTTTGTTGTGATACTTCATAGGTACTTATATAGTTAGTAGAAATGAAAAGACTAAATTAAATAATATGACTGATATCGATTTTATGAGCATAAAGCAAAGTCGGAGGTCATTTTTTCCCTTTTTTATTTAATTTTTTGTAAATATGGTACGATAACTTTATTAGTCACATAAACACATCTTAGTTTTTATTGAAAATCTAGAATATTTTTACTTTCTGATTTCGATAGTACTGAATGTTTGCTACAATTGCATTGTAAATAACAAATGACTTTTTCATAATTTAAAATCAACTAAATTGGTTTCTCTTTTTAATATGTTGAAAAACACAATTAATTGTACTTTCACGTTGATTGGCAATTAAAGTCATGGACATTATGGTGTCTTTAGTACATGTCGATCTTTTATCGATATGGATTTAAATCGGACGAATCACGAAGTGTCAACTTAATGAAAATGTCCTGTAAAGCAGTGAGGCTTGTAAAAGTGAACGGTTCGAGAAATAGACGTGTTATGGAAGACTATTTTAAGAAATTGACGACTTGTGTCCGATTTATATGCAGAATCGAATATAAGACAGTTGGCCTGTTTATATAAAATTTTTTGTACAAAGCAGACAAAGATTCAAGACAAATATTTTTTTTGATGAAGATATTATTGTGAATTTAGAATAGCAGTTCTTACAGTGACGCCTTATCAATGTAGTATCCTAAATTTGAAAAAAATTACCGCAGTCGAGTAAAAAGATAGTCAACTCTAACGCTAACTCGACTAATGAAACCATGCTTATGTTATAAAGTTAGAAACAGGACATGCAAGTTTAAATCGTAAGTTATAACGGGAGGGGCGAAGGACATGTTCATATATGCGTCACGGACAACCCTCCGTGGTACATAAGTTATGAAGCGTTGTTGATTCTGCGCTGCCATGTAATATCAAATTGTACAACAATGTTTACCAACATTGAAATAGCTTCGTAGAATATGAACGTTTCGGGACACGCTGACTTTGCACATAATTATATATTCTGTTTGGATCCTGGCACCATTCTCGGATTAATTTCGAATGAAAATGAAACTGGCCAAAAACATTTTCGTGCTTATTTCGCGGAAAGTCGCATCTGGCGAACGTTATATTTAAAGAAATAAATGGTTTGTCCGCTACAAAATACGGATTGTAGGTACATAGGTTTTTTCATACACATTCACGAAATTCATTCAAAGTTTATTGTTTAATGTATTATTTTATCAAGGTTCAGCTGTACACTCAGTTCGTAAAATTTATCTTTTTCTAATCTTTAAGTAATTCTAATTATAATTTGAGTTAAGAACTCTTTTTTTTAATTTATCGTAGTATTTTTTTTACGACTTACGTTCCAGCGTGATGGTAGATACTAAAAATGTTATTAAATAAATTTTCTAACCTAACGGTGGAAACTATATTGAAATAGCTTGTCTGTAGAGATAAGAATTCCCACTTCACGTCTCTCTTATATACTTACGGACGTTACGATAGTTATGATAAGCAGGAAGCCTTACATGCTTCAGCAGCTTTTAGATTTTTATATCTAAAGAATTTATTTTTGAAAATGTAATTGGTAAGTTAAATATTCATATTAAAATATGTTTTTTAAAATAATGATCGAAGTATCGTGAAATATAAATATTACGCACGAGAAACGGACAACCGTGATTGTTGTGAGAAATGGTATTCCGCCGGTGGTCGCCGGCCCGTGGCTGGTGGTTGGTGGCCTACGCAAATTGTCTTTCGCCGCGCATCTCCACAATAATACAATAACATTGCAGCGCCATATCATAATACTAGCGACCGCCCGCAGCTTCGCTTGCGTAGACTACGAATTCCTGTTATAGGTACTATTAACGTTCGAGATGGTTTATACGTACTTTTTGCTGGAACCAATTTTGGTTACACCCATTCAAACTTTCAATCTTTGTTCCCCTTCCACCCTTTAAAAAAACCAATACAATTTTTCATCTCCCGTTTCCCACCCTTAAAATGTGGAAATCTAAAAACCCTGAAACACGTCATTATTTGAGTCCCTTCATTCTCATCCTTAAGTTTGAAATTTCTAAAAAAGCCTTTCTTAACTTAATGCTCACGTTATAAAATAAACCTATGTTCCAAATTTAAGCTTCCTAGACTTAGTAGTTTTGGCTGTAGTAGTTGATGGATCAGTGTGGACAAACGACAGACAGATAGACAGACAAACAAACACAAAAAGTTGCTTATGACACTATTGACAATCTTCTTTCACGTCTGCATAGTTTCATTAAAATCTGTTCAGCCGTAGTGGAAATTAGCTCGAATAGATAAAATTGAATTGAATAGACACATAGACGTACAGACAAACAGACGGACAAAAAGTAGCTAATGTCAAAGCTCTTGACAACCTTCTTTCCCGTCTGCAAAGTTTCCTTAAAATCTGTTTAGCCGTTTTGGAGATTAGCTCAAATAGACAGATACACGTACAGACAGACAGACGGACAAAAAGTAACATTTGTTAGTTTTGACGACCTTCTTTTCATACTTGTGATGTTCCATTAAAATTGGTTTAGACAGATGGACGTACAGACAGACATACAAAAAGTTCTGTATGTCATTTTTGACTACATCCTTTCCATATGTGTAAAGTTGCATCAAAATCGGTTAAGCTGTTTTGGCCGAAACCTATTTGCTCGAATAGACAGACAGTTCGTTTTCATATATATAGCCTATAACCCTCCGCTAGATTCAGGCTATCAAAGGCAAAAAAAAAATTTTCAAATCCGACTGAAAGTTTCAGAGATTAGCGCATTCAAACAAACAAACAAACTCTTCAGCTTTATAATAAGTATTTCTATTATATAGATTAATAGAATATAAGATAATAAGAAAATAAGATAATACTGAAAACCGTATCAAAGTCTATTGCGTGGTTTGGAAGTAAAAAGTTAACGAACAGAGGCAGACAGCGAATTTATTTTCTCCCGCTATAGTTTTCATATTTCGATAAAAACTGCTAAGATATTAATTTAAATATTGTGGTGTAAAGGGCAATTATAATATGCATGAAATGCTTAAGACAACTAACGTATTTAATTTGATAAGGATTAATATTACGTTTAAAAAACATCTTCGCAAATAGTACATAATGTTAGAACAAATTTGATTGTCATAAAAAAATGTTATAGTAAGTTAACCTTAAAAGATACACATATGCTGTCGCGGACTTTTGGTTAGAACTTTTAAAGGGGAACAATTCCGTAATACATGATTTTTTGCTTAACATCAACCGTTTACGCAGCGCGCGCGACGGAAGCTCTCAAAAGGAATAATTTTTCCCGTTTTTGCAACATTTTTCATTGATGCTCTACTCCTATTGGTCGTAGCGTGATGTAGTATAGCCTATAGCCTTCCTCGATAAATGGACTACTTAACACAACTTCAATTTTTGAATTTGAACCAGTAGTTCCTGAGATTTGCGCGTTCAAACAAACAAACAAACAAACAAACAAACTCTTCAGCTTTATAATATTAGTATAGATTTCAGTATCACCTTATACTAAAAGAAAAAAAATAAATTATTTTCTTAAAAAGTTAAAAAATCACTTGTACTATTTAAACATTAACCAAAATAAATATTTAAAATTATCTTCTATTAGAAGTTTTTTGTACAATAAATCATTTTTATTTATTTATTTATATAAAAATATTTCGAACTGCAATCTAACCTTGCGTAATATCTTTCTCTTTACTATAGCAATATATTCCACTGAAATTCACCACACCGATGAATGTTGAAAAGTTCTCTACGACATGACACCAACAAGTGTTGTCGTTTCAGCACACTGGAAAATAAACTTCTGATATAAAAAGTTACGTACGAGTACTAGACTGCCTATCGGCTATTGACTGTAATGTCGTCCTCACGGATTTCACGATACATCTTAAACTGTTTTTGCATCCACCTGTCTGCCTGTCCATCCGCCTGTCAAGACCTTTTTCCTCAGAAACGGGTAGAGGTATGAAGTTTAAATTAATATCAAATACTAAGCTCAACGATCCCTTAGCTTAACTAAAACTTAACTTATCTTCTAAATTAACACAAAAAAAAAACAAGTTGGAGAGCACTCTTCGAATCTGTTAAAATTACTATTTTAAAAATTTTTAAAGCACTCGCGTGTGATAACGTTTCCAACAGAGCTATTAACTCTGCTCTCATAATGTAAACGTCGCGGCACAATTTGAACTGCATTAATAAATTCGTCTGTGGATTCGTCTGGCCCTGTAAAATCGTTCGAGCCGTCAGTGAAGATCTCATAAATTTTTGACTTCTTTGAAAACATTTGTTTTAAATCTAAAGAACGATTGTCTTGTTTGGGCCCAGTTAAAGCTCTGACAAACTCACATATACATATGCGGGCACTAATAGACGATTCGAGTACCTATTGTATCCATACTCATAATTTTATTTTATTCTTTTGTTCTTCTACTCTTCTTTTTGTCTTAAATTTTTCTTTAAATGATTTATGAACCTCAACAAGATTGGTTTGTTCTCATTGCGCCAATAAATGACCTCACGTAGTCCACCAATTTGGTTTAACAGTTCTTCAGTAACGGGATTGGACAGCGAAGTTGCCTTCAGTCAATACCTGCACGCCAGCCAGTTCTTCGTACGGATAGTGACGGAAGGCAAAGTTTACTCTCTCCGTAACGTGTATAGAGTACTTTGTATTAATTCACCTAAAATTCTTAGGGCCTGCTGTTGAACAATATTCAACTTATTTATATCCTACTATATCAATCTATATCAACCTACCCTATATCAATCCCCACAACTAATAAAATTCTGGCGATACCTCATATGTCAAAATTTATCGAGCCGTTTAGGCCACCGAGCGTGCTAAAGAAATTTACATGCATACACTCGAAAAACATGCCCTCTGCAGTCGGATAAAAACTTATATATATAACAGAATCGAACTCCCATTTAGATCAAAAGCGTAGTGCTTGGCGGTGGCTTGGCTAGTCATCCATCACAGCTCCACACAATTCCATTCTGTGTACATATTTGAAATCTGTGACATAAGAAGCTTATATACGTTTATTTTTCTCGAAGAAAAAAAAACATGATTTACACCACACGCCGATATGCGGAGCGAGAGTTTTCCTGTTATCGTTCAACGCGTCAATGCGAAAACAAATTGAAATAATAATGTATTCGTGCTTACATGTTAAACTAGCGACGGCCCACGGCTTCGTTCGTATAGATTACACTTGTGCATTAGCATTCATTAAGGATTATTTTACAGTAATAAAAATACACTGAAACGTTTCATTTTTAAGTTTCAACCAAAAAGTTAGATACCAATTTTCACCATTTTTCCCATCTAGCGTTAAATTGCTATATATGCTAAAATAGGTGTTTCTTAATATGTAATCATAAAGCCAAATAATAAATTTTATAGTTTTAACTTTAACAATGAAAAGGCCCATACAATTGTTCATCCCCTGTTTTACTCCCTTATGCTGGCCCTTCACGCTCGCCAGGCGGAGGCGAGTGTCGAGACAGCCCTACTTACATAGCGCTATCTATCTCTGGCGCCCGTCACCGCTCGGTGAGCGTGAAGTGCGAGCATTAAGGGTTAAATTTACAAAAATCTTGAAACATCGTATTTAGTTTCTGTCCCAAAGTACAACTACCTACCAATTTTGATGCATTTTACTTCAAAAACTACGGATTTTTTTCTATTGTACACAAAAACGATCAAGTACTGTTCCAAATGTTTGGTTGTAAGGTTTTGTAATCTATACTAATATTATAAAGCTGAAGAGTTTGTTTGTTTGTTTGTTTGTTTGTTTGTTTGTTTGTTTGTTTGTTTGTTTGTTTGTTTGTTTGTTTGTTTGTTTGTTTGTTTGAACGCGCAAATCTCAGGAACTACTGGTTCGAATTGAAAAATTATAGTTGTGTTGGATAGTCCATTTATCGAGGAAGGCTATAGGCTATACTACATCACGCTACGACCAATAGGAGTGGAGCATCAATGAAAAATGTTGCAAAAACGGGAAAAATTATTCCTTTTGAGAGCTTCCGTCGCGCGCACTGCGTAAACGGTTGATGTTAAGCAAAAATCATGTATTACGGAATTGTACCCCTTTAAAAGTTCTAACCAAAAGTCCGCGACAGCATATGTGTATCTTTTAAGGTTAACTTACTATAACCTTTTTTATGACAATCAAATTTGTTCAACATAATGTACTATTTGCGAAGATGTTTTTTAAACGTGATATTAATCCTTATTAAATTAAATACGTTAGTTGTCTTAAGCATTTCATGCATATTATAATTGCCCTTTACATCATACAATTTAAATTAGTATCTTAACAGTTTTTATTGAAATTTAAAAACTATAGCGGGAGAAAATAAATTCGCTGTCTGCCTCTGTTCGTTAACTTTTTACTTCCAAACCAATAGACTTTGATACGGTTTTTAGTAATATCTTATTTTCTTATTATCTCATAATCTATTAATCTATATAATAGAAATACTTATTATAAAGCTGAAGAGTTTGTTTGTTTGTTTGTTTGTTTGTTTGTTTGATAGATAGATCGCTTGATTGATTGATTGATTGATTGATTGCTTGCTTGTTTGTTTGTTTGTTTGTTTGTTTGTTTGTTTGTTTGTTTGTTTGTTTGTTTGTTTGTTTGTTTGTTTGTTTGTTTGTTTGTTTGTTTGTTTGTTTGTTTGTTTGTTTGTTTGTTTGTTTGTTTGTTTGTTTGTTTGTTTGTTTGTTTGTTTGTTTGTTTGTTTGTTTGTTTGTTTGTTTGTTTGTTTGTTTGTTTGTTTGTTTGTTTGTTTGTTTGTTTGTTTGTTTGTTTGTTTGTTTGTTTGTTTGTTTGTTTGTTTGTTTGTTTGTTTGT
This sequence comes from Luffia ferchaultella, assembly GCA_949709985.1. Classification (NCBI taxonomy): domain Eukaryota; kingdom Metazoa; phylum Arthropoda; class Insecta; order Lepidoptera; family Psychidae; genus Luffia; species Luffia ferchaultella. The sequence continues at coordinate 19,682,089 of OX453240.1, read as the reverse complement.
TTGTTTGTTTGTTTGTTGGTTGGTTGGTTGGTTGGTTGGTTGGTTGGTTGGTTCGTTCGTTCATTCGTTTGTTTGTTTAAACGCGCAAATCTCAGGAACTACTGGTTCAAATTGAAAAATTATTTTTGTGTTGGATAGTCCATTTATCGAGGAAAGCTATAGGCTATACTACATCACGCTACGACCAATAGGAGTGGAGCATCAATGAAAAATATTACAAAAAAGGGAAAAATTATTCTTTTCGAGAGCGTCCGTCGCGCGCGCTGATTGATTTGATGCTTGATTGATTGATTGAAGTATTGATTGATTGATTGATTGTTTGTTTGTTGGTTGGTTCGTTCGTTCGTTCGTTCGTTTGTTTGAATTTGTTAATCTCTGAAACTACCAGTCGGATTTGAAAAATTCTTTTTGCCTTTGATAGCTTGATTCTAGCGGAGAGTTATAGGCTATATACATGAAAACGAACTGTCTGTCTATTCGAGCAAATCAGCTTCGGCCAAAACGGCTTAACCGATTTTGATGAAACTTTACACATATAACAGAATGTAATCTTTTGACTACACCCTTTCCATATGTGACATACAGAACTTTTTGTATGTCTGTCTGTACGTCCGTATGTCTAAACCTATTTAAATGAAACATCAATTAATATGAAAAGAAGGTCGTTAAAACTAACAAATGTTGCTTTTTGTCCGTCTGTCTGTCTGTACGTGTATCTGTCTATTTGAGCTAATCTCCAAAACGGCTAAACAGATTTTAAGGAAACTTTGCAGACGGGGAAGAAGGTTGTCAAGAGATTTGACATTAGCTACTTTTTGTCCGTCTGTTTGTCTGTACGTCTATGTGTCTATTTAATTCAATTTTATCTATTCGAGCTAATTTCCACTACGGCTGAACAGATTTTAATGAAACTTTGCAGACGTGAAAGAAGATTGTCAAGAGTGTCATAAGCTACTTTTTGTGTTTGTCTGTCTGTCTATCTGTCTGTCGTTTGTCCTCACTGATCTAGCAACGTACAGCCGAAAGTACTAAGTCTAGGAAGCTTAAATTTGGAACATAAGTTTATTTTATAACGTTAGCTTTTAAGTTTTAAGTTAAGAAAGGCTTTTTTAGAAATTTAAAACTTAAGGATGGGAGTGGAGGGACTTAAATAATGACGTGTTTCAGGGTTTTTAGATTTTCACATTTTAAGAGTGGGAAACGGGAGATTAAAAATTGTATCGGTTTTTTAAAGGGTGGAAAGGGAATGAAGATTGAAAGTGTGAATGGGTGTGACCAAAATTGGTTCCAGCAAAAAGTACGTATAAACCATCTCGAACGTTAATAGTACCTATAACAGGAATTTGTAGTCTACGCAAGCGAAGCTGCGGGCGGTCGCTAGTATTTTTATAAACAGAAAAAGACTCTCCTAAGGTCCAAAGCCTAATTTATTGATCAACCTTTTTTCAAACTTTTCTTTGAGATTGCTCGGGAATACCTCCGGCAATGAGGAGTCGTTCACGTGGGTTCATTGAATGAGGAGTACTTACACGCAGTCAAAGGATGCGGTCATTCAAGTTCGGTAAGAAACGAGATCGAACTTGAGCCTGCCCTTCTATATTTTTAAAACATTTTGGATATAGCGCGAAAATATCCTTTTTTAAATTAAAATATACAATAACCGATTAACGGGGCTCGATATGTAAATTCATGTGCAACACATAAATTAATATAATCCGGTGTTTAGTTAAGGGTATTAGACTTTTCATACAAAAAAGAGGGTTCGGCCTATGTCTAATCCTCGCCGTATTTCTGTATCAATATTTACAGAAACAATATATGTAATAGGAGAAATACTGTCACAGGACAGTATGTTTTGGTTTTTTTGATGTAGTTGTTTAGAGAGAAAATTCTTGAAAAACACGATTTCCGTAGGTTATTCGTTTTTTAAAATAATGAGCCGTAAATTTAATATTAAATTACGATCATCCGAATTACAAAAAAATAAATATACCGCCCTAGGGATATCCTTTCTTGATGGCCCTGCAAATTTTGGTTCCAATTCATACACATTTCAGGGGTGGAAACAGTCACGGCCCGCAAGCGGTCTCGACGGGTATTTTATAAGTATTTTTGGGAATTTGCTTTTGTCATCTCTGTCACTTGGGAACAGGTTGGGGAAGAGGGCTTGAAACGGAGATAGCGATGCACATTCGAAGCTGTGGAGAGAAAGACTATTCCCTTAAATATTGCTTAATAAATTTTCACACACCCTTAAAGGATTTTGATCCACTCCACTGAGTGACAATAACTTCATCATGATAACCGAACACCTCGACTTAATAAATTTTTCTGCGTGTGGGGTTCTGTATCAAATGAGGTGAAAACCAATTATCACCCTCACTTATTCTGACCTTATCGGTCTAGGAAAACATCGCTTCGGTGGCGGGAATAAATGAAGATAATAAACGGAGATTCATTATGACAAATTGAAGAAAGCTCGGTAATAGAATTGAATTTTACTGTGATTTGACGTAAACAGTTGTTTATGGTTCGTAAAACCTAGGTTTAAGTTACAAGTCACGATTAATTTAATTTTATCACTTCATCAGCCCATTTTTACCCCACTGCAGGAGCTTAGGCCTTCCCCAGGGTGAGGAGGGAGGCTTGGAGCTTAAATCCACTACGCTGCTCCACTGCGGGTTAGGGACTGTAATGACTGCCATCTATTGACAGCGTCCGGTACCGACTACTTAACGTGCTCTCGAAGCACGGAGTCAGTGATAGTTATGTACTTAAATCAGAAAAACTAATTGGTACACGCCCGGATTCGCACCATGGCCTTATGGGGCCTTATAAATTTGAGACAGGTTCTTTGCGCTTTGGGCTATCACGAAACTGGCGACAATTAAATTAACATTACCTATTATATGCAAAATGGAACCAAAGATAATGTAAAAAAAACGATATCAGTTTCAAAACTGTTAATAACCGACGTAATATAATATATAATAGTAATAGATATACTGTTTTTTGTAAAACCGTATTCAACGGAGATGACTAAAATTATAATTCCGGCTGTAACGTCACGCTATAAAAAAAAGAATTTTCAAAAATATATATTTACGTAAATAACGATCATAGATGATCGTAGAAATACCGCGTTGTGACAACAACCGTGAGCGAAAAATACACCACGTAGACTAAATATACACCTGTTGATGTTTTGATAAAACTGTTTTTATTCTTTCGTAAAAAAAGTAACGAAATTTTATTAAAAAGTTGGGAGTGGTCAATTATTTTCATTAACTATGATTGTCATTTGAATTTTCAACGGACAATACATTTTTTATTTTATTATATTCGGAAATATTATCTAACCACGGTACAATAGTTATGATGAAAGTGATTTTCAAAACGGTTCTTAATTTTAATCAAACTATGTTTTGCCTTGCAATATACTTGCAAGATAACAATGTCTGAGTTTAACCAGAGGGAGTCTGAGCCTCTGGAACATATAAAGAATCCGTGTAACCTTCCTCATAATATCTCTGTTTACAGAGAACAGCTGACAAATCAAACACGTCAATAGAAATTACGAATTATGGTTAAGTAGAGACTCACTGATAAGGTATAATATGATTCTCGGTAAGCATACTTAGATATATCTTCTAAATCTTTTCCGAAAATATAAAGATATTTTCGTATTTTATTATGTTCCTATCCCGGGTTTTTAAGGTGTGACCAGTGTTTATTTTTCTAAAACTTTTCAACCCGAAATGAATTCACTAATATACAAAATACACATTCCAATTTGATAACTCATGTATTTTTTGTTTAAACTGGCCTTCGCTTTGGTGGTGGGGAAGTATCGATTTCTAACGTCAATCTTTGCTATTAGGCCTCCAAAAAATTTCATAATTTTCATATGTTTTACACCTGTTTCTATAAATACAAAAATGTTAGAACCATGTTGCAAAAATTATAACAATGTCAATAACATAGTTTTATTTAAGATTATGATGTTTGAGTTACAACAGAAATATCCGGAAAATGTGCGATTTTCGATGCGAAAATCATGTTACCCGAAGAGACACGATATTTCCGACTGCAAAGGTTTTTGATAAACAACCGTAAATGTTTGGCTGCCTGAGGCATTAAAAGCTTTTGTGTTATATTAAAATAAAAGGCCAAATAGAGATCATATTTATAGATAAAATACGTTTCCATATTAGGTGAAATTATCAAATAACCACCCATAATTTCTCTTAAGAAATGAAATAATGAATAAGTACCTATGTAAGTTAAAATTTTCAAACCTAAGTTGAATCTGTTTTACCTGAATGCATATAGGTAATATGTCGTATTTACAACACTAAATATCAGATATTGACTTCCGTATCCGCCCCCACCACTTCATTACTTTCACTTTATCTTTTACATATTGTTACCATTCGTGTGAGTACTGTGTGTTATATAATTATATTCATATAAACCCAGCCCTACGTATCATTATATCTTACCAGCCTATTCGTGTATAGTGCGCAACATGTCGTAGTAAAATGTAAGATTAATAAAATAACGGTTTTTTTTCTATAATTATATTCGTTCGTTTTGTTGTAACTGACATTTGAATCAGAGTTGGTATGAATGATACATATAATTTCAAGAAAAAGATGGTAAATGAAATGATTTTATAACTAATATTTTAACTTTAGGCAAATCAAGTTACGACATAAATAGTAAAAATGACAGATTCAGATATTAGACATCATATTGAGGTCATATGGCATTATAATTGTATTAAACGTTCTGTAAAAAAAATTACACACGAAATGTAATTTCAGAATCTTTGTTTTTTTCAGTACGAAAACATCTTACACGTGCGTCACTGCACTGAATTGTTTTCACAGCGTTTAGTCAAAACGTGAAGTTATATTAGTTTGTGGCTATAGTTTTCTGCTGAAATTGTGGTCACAACGCGGTACCCCTATGTGCATCCACGGTTAGATATTATTAAATTGTTTTGCTATCTTAAAATTGTAACATGGGAAATTGTGTGGTCATGAATCTCTCGCAATGCTTCGACCTATTAAAGAATCTTTCACTGCGCTCTGAATTAAATACTTCACCGTCGACAAAATACGGTACATAAACGCAAAAATTCGTTTGTGACGTGGCTTTTGAAAATAGGGTTCTGTATATGAATGAGGTAAAAATTGCCAAATTTATGCGACATATATTTATTGACGACTCATGAAGGGAGAACACAAACTTTTCAATGCTGTATAGCGGGAGAACGATCGAGTTATGTTAATGTATTGTTTGTAAAACAGTACTTTCAACAATATATAACATTATTTTAATAAAGGAATTTTGAAACTAAAAAAAAAAACTAACTAGCGGGAGAACGATCGCAGGCGGTCATGTTTCTGATTCGCTTTGTTTACTTTGTGAATTTTTAAATGCAATTTAAAACTAACATTTCAAAGTAGAACCGCTTTTAAACGTACTTAACGAGGGTGAATATTTTTTTTTTTTTTCACATAGCGCATCTACCAACAAAAACATGCGTCCCGTCCGGTACGAGAAAATTTCACTGTTTGGAATTTTTTATATGCAGGCAATTTATATTAAAATAGTAACACATTCATTATAGCGAAATAAGTGTACCAAAAGCAAATATTCGTACGCAATAAGAAAGTAAAGTTACAAGTTATATCTGAACAATTAATATTAAAAAACCTTCCTATATTTTTAGGGCATCAAACAAGAGGGTCGATCACAGTAATAAAATGTCCTGAATAAAATTATGGTTAAAATCAAAGGACAACCATGAAATGTAACATTATTTTATCGAAATGAATACAAATTAATATTAAGCTACATAAATTACAAATCGATACAATTAAGATGTTCGAAATGAGATTCGTTTCCTGCTAAATAAAGATACTTAATAAAATAAAGTAATTATCTGTGAATTAATTATTTTTTATTTATTTAATTTTATCAGGTATATTTTATGTCTTCCTTTGATTTCAGACACAATCTTTAGTCAATAAATTTTATCAATATGTTTAACTCCATCGATTGGTGTCATTAAAACCCAGGGAGATATTTTTAAATTGTGTCAGTTCAGTTCCCGATTTAGACAAGTGAATTTTCAAAACAACATAAAGGTCTTCTGTCATTACAAATAAAGTATCTATAAATGCATCTTCCTATGTTTGCACATGTTTGATATTTACGATATCTACTCCCCCTCCAGGGCCAGTTTGTACGTGAATGAGTCGCCCTGCATAATGTTAAAATTGCGTTTATTATAAAAATACCTTAAAAGTATAATATAAACAACAAAAATTTAAATGTAAATTAAAATGTTAATATCCTGTTTGTTCTGGTTTTTTTTTTATTTTATTTTTATCTCTAGGGCCCATTCGTTTGACTCGGCTGGTAATGGATACTAATTATATATATTATATATTTATAGTAATTGGAGATCGGTCGTATAAAGGCAGTGAAAGAAAATTTAAAAATTTAAAACTTTTCAAAACCTACAACGGAAAGCTATTAGTAAATAAAACAGAATCTGCCAAGTGCGAGTCGGACACGCGGCCTGAAGGTTCCGTACTATTTATTATATAATTTGTTTACCGCTACTCACCGCCAAATGGCAAGAAAACTGATTTAATTTTAAAAATAATAAATATTCGCAAAAAGATATGTGTTGTAACTACAAAATAACAATTTTCTGTTTTTTTTTTTCACTTGTATTGTGAGGCCTTGCTTGCCAAATTCGATGATTCTATCTAAATTCATCGGGAAGTACCCTATTGGTTTTAATTTATTTGCGAGTGCCAATATACGCAACCTGCATGGCCGTATTTTTTGATTTTGAAACGTTGCGCTTATCGCTACGTTCCTATTTAGGAAAGCACAGCAACACAAAGCGGTATGTGCAGCGCCTTAGCCCGTAATTTAAAAATAATAAACTGTCAAGTTTTGACACAAAAGGGGGCGGATAGAATGACGTCTGATGAGTGATGATATGACACATGTATGACACCGATTTTCCTGTTGTCTGCTTGTACAATCGACAACTGAACCACATGCAGGATTATGGTAAATAATATTTAATTATTTACCATAATCCTTGTCAACGTTCCCGCTGGGGAACATAGTATACGGCAACGTGTTCTTGGCGTACTTATACCTTAATTGACTTATACGTTGTGCGTGTACGTGGCCAGGGTCGCCGTCGGGCCTGTTGGCCACAGACGGCTACAGCACGAAGTATAAAAGAATTGCGGTGTTCCACCTGGAGCGGTCGGTGAGCAATAGGAAACAAGCCCCAAGACTGTGTCCTATTTTATAATATAATTACTGTCAACAACAGATATTTTACTTAGAACCCAAGGACAACAAAACGTACCTGTAGGCGAAAAGAATAAAACACCACATTGACTTAGAAGCTTGATTTTTTTACAGCTCCATTAGACCGCAGACCTTGGCATTTGATATTAATTTTAACTTGATACTTTTATACGTTCCTGAGAAAAAGGGTCTTGAGAGACAGACACACAGACGGACAACGAAATAATGGTATAGGGTTTCTTTTTTCCATTTGAAGTATTGTGTCAAACCTATTGTGTCAAAGCTTTTTTTTTATTTAATAATCAACATATCAATACAATATACAATTAATTTTTGACTCTAATAAACTATTACTAGTTTGTACATGAGCCTGCCTTATTATAATGTATTTAGAAAAAAAAATTCAAAGTGTATCTCGCGCGCATGTTTTCATTAGATGCCCAATCTCAAGTTATTTCTTCGTCAGACGAATAAAATGGCAGTCGGTGTAGTACAAAAATATAGGCACGCACATATGTACAAATACAGTTCATAAGAATTTCTTTGTTGATCAACTCGAGCCACTCAAGAATATTGTCATAGTCTCGCAACTCCAAGACGTTACTCTTTGTTTTTACTTATTGTTTTTTTAAATGTATTTCTTTGGATTCCTATCCAGTTGTCGTTCTTAAAATCCTAGGGTACAAAAACGTTTGTCTTCACCCGTTCGCTCACTGACTCATCAATGCTTAAGCCCCTGGACTTAAGGACTTGACATTTTAGGAGTGCCTTTCTTTTATAACGTAAGCACCCATTAAGAAAGGATTTTTCTAGATTCAAAAGGATATTGACAGTTTTTATAAGATACGGTTAAACAATTGAATGGGTTTATAGTTTTTTTATGGCACCGTATTTTGTAACCTCTTTAGTTGAAAATGCGAAATTGGAGAAATGACAGTTTTTAAATAATATAATACTTGTGTGTTGAAATATCGATATATAGAGTTAATTTGTGACACATTTGTTCGATAAACTAAAGTAATGTACAAGTTCGATAGTTTTTAATTATTATAGTTAGATAGTTTTTAATTATCATTTTAATATATTTTTTAATATCATGATTTAAATATCTTTTTGTGAAAATATTTATATTTTCATAACTTAAGTTATTGCTATCTTTGGAAATATTTTTATATTCATAAAAAGTAAAGAAAGTACTTTAAAGTACCAAGTATAATATCATTAAATTTTAATATCACTAAATGTTAACAATTCCGTTCATTTCATTTTTTTAAATTATTTTTTTTGAGCTCAACACACTTGGCCTGTTCGACACAAAATCATCTCCGATGAACAAGGCAACAGACATACTTTTGTTCGTCCAGTTGGTCATCTCCCGGACAGGAAAATTCTTTTGAAAACCAGCAAGTAATCGCTTATTACTAATCTATGCACGTAGTCTTTAATTATATTTTATATTTTTATCAATATAATATAAAATATCGTATAGCATGTTTGTTGTTCCTTAGAAATTGAATTTCTGAATAATGTAAGAGCGAGATTTTCGGCTTAACCGTTAAGAGAGTTGCAATCTAAATAGGCGCCAAGTAAATTGCGTGATGTAACTTGGCAACTTTTTACAAATAAGTGAATATTTGTACTTAGAGCACAAAGTATCATAACAACTTCCCAAGTAATTTAATTATTTTTCATTTGACTGCATTCTCTTTATTTAAATAGAAAATATTTCTCTAACTCTCAACGCAATAACTATTACACGAAATAACAACATGAATCCGTAATTAGTGGTTCTCTGACGTTTTTCTTTTATACTTTTTATACACTGCTATACACCAAATAGCAATTAATACAGGATGAGATTTTAATGACCAGCCAAATTTTAATATAATGACCTTTGATAAAAATCCGTTGGCGGTTTAATTTATTTTTAGTATCGTGCAATTGGAAAATATTCAGTTAAGAATACGTCAACCTTTCCCAAAACTACCAATAGACTAGTCACCCTTCACGAGGGCGCCAGTGCGCTTCGCCCACATGGCCCGTGCCCCGCCCTTTCGCTCTATGTAAGTAGAAGGTAGCCAAATTTTGTTAACAAAATAATATTAAGGATATTGATTATGAATATTTGACCTATATTTTTATTTACGTAATGAGGTCTATTGGTGATACCTAACATCTAGAAAATTTTTGGCTAGTTACTAAAATCTCATCTTGTATATAATTTGATAACTGAGTGAGTCAATCAGTGAAAAAAATTGCTGTTTTCAGACATAAATAAATCAAGAACTATTTATTTCATGGGGATTCTAGGTGTTTTAGGTTACATGCAAAATTGCAACAAATGTGTGTACGTTTAAATAATTTTTAAGTTCTGGGAGTCGACATTACCTAGAAATGGTTCATTTAATACTCATACACATATTGCCGTGCATCGCCTGTACCCTTTCCAAACTCAACTGACACAGTGTCGTGTACCTATACTAAGGTAAGCAATGTTAGATCGAAGCTAGAACGCGTTGTCTGATTGTGGACTTTGCTGGAAGTATTTTTGTGCTACGGGATGCGCGAAAAGAATTAAATCAATTTATCGATATTTCCTACAAGATACAAGCACTGAGGCATAACTGCGCCACATCACTACATATTATAAAATAAAGTCCCCCGCCGCGTCTGTCTGTATGTCTCTCTGAATGCGATAAACTCGAAAACTACCAAAAGTATTGGCATACTATTGACACTAATGGACGGAGTGATTCAAGAGGAAGGTTTATGTGTATAATCTACTAACGTTCTGTAGAAATTAATTGAAATATAACGATTATTATTGAAGAAGTTGGAAAAAAATCAAGCCGACTGGGAGCTTCCATCGAAAACGCTGCCTAATCCCTTTGAGAGAAAACAAAATAATGTATGGAGGAATTGTGTCTTTTTTATAGGATTAAAGAAAAGTCCGCAATGGGATATGTCTATCTTTTATGGATAGCTTACTATACCCAGTTTTATGTTTAAAAAAAAAGTGTCATATGATGAGGTAATTGGAAAGCAATTTTTACGGATAGAGTATTGATCCTTCTCAAATTAAATACGTTATTCACTTTCACCATTTCATGCATATTATGATTTCCCCTTACACTATACAATTTAAATTAATATCTTAGGAGCTATCGCGAAATAAAAGTATCGCGTAAAAAGAAATCGGTTGTCGCACCGCCACCCGGGCGGCCATATCGGACGACGCGACGCGTGCTTAGGCTGAAGTTATCAATGTTGTTTACAAAGAAATATTGTGGTTTGTTTTCATGTATTTATTTTTTACTTTTTCAAATATTTATAGAATTGGAAATAAAGTACTTTAAAAATACTCCAAATAAGATGAACTTACGTTACATTTAAATCTAATTAAATCCAAGTCACATTTTCGCCGCAACAAGCTGATACGACACTACGACAGAAAAACATTACGGCTTATATGCTTGGCTACCCGTACGAAACTGGGGCGGGTCGCTAGTGATAGATAAGCCGCAGCACCAGCATCCGTTGGAGTAGAGAGGCTATCGAACCCACACATTGATGCCCACATATTGAAAGACGGAATATTAGGCGCTCCTTCAGCTAACAACGTAATGACGATTACCAAATTCACTTCTGGTTGTTCTAGCTCACTACCTCCTAAGGTATTTGTCAAAATTATAGAAGCAGATTTTCTATGTTATTTCTTCACATTTGAGCAAAATGAACTGTTTTTCTAATTGTTTTATAATTTATCTAAGAAATAATGTTTTAATGCTGTTTTATCCTTATGCTCACCAAGCAACAAAAGACAAATTACTTCTTCAGTTTGCTCAAATGCATTGATGCGTAATTTTAGATATATGTTTTTCTCCAAGTACAGTTCCAATCAAAGTTTATGGCGGATGTGAACATAGGCACAAGTCGCGTCGCAGTAACCAGTTTTAGGTGTAGTGGCACGCAGTCGAGCGAAGGGCATATAACTGAACCTGCGCAAGCACGCTTATAGCGTTGTATTCCGATCCGCTATAAAGTTCGATTGGAACTATACCTACAGATGAAAATGTTAAAAAATCACAAAAAATATTCACGAAAGCAAACATTCCTAAGAATTTGACAGGTACAGTTGCAAGTGGCGCTGCGTAGTAATGAAAACGATCCGGTTGACGAAAGACAGCGTCGGATGGCGTTTATATGAATAAAAACAACAACAAAGTCGGAAGTTCCAAACTAGGCCAGGCCTGTAGAAAATGGCATAAAGTAAAAGAATTTTTTTCTTATATTTAATCGGCAAAGAATTGCAAATTAAATACTTGACTTTTATATGTTTATCATTATTTCCTTGAATTATAAGACGGCAAGAGAGTACTTAGGTTGTCAAGTAATATTGACAATACCTTTGATGGAAAATTGAAACGTTTTACTCGAGCAGGTATAAACACAAAAATTGCGTTTCACAAACAACATTATTCCACTGTGACGAGAAAATCTTTACAAGCTTTCTCAACCGGCAACTACGGTATTATGACGAATTAATTTTGTCCTTATTTAGTAAATTTTAAGATCGCTTTTCGTATACCACTCTATGGAAATGTTCACGCTACTAGAAGTCAGAACTAAATAGAAGAGACGGTGCAAACTATTTGAGGAAATTGAAAACACCTCTCGAAATCTTTGTTTATACAGATTTAATGAAGCTATGGAAGCGGCAAATCTCATTCGTATTATTCAAATATCTCGTATTTGCTTCGAAATTCTACGAAATACCAATTTAATATTTTATATAAACCCCGTTAAACGAGGATCGAGGAGATATAACTAGATTGTGAATTCGTTACGTTAATTATCTGTAAATATTTCGTCGTACTTCTGTATTACCAATCAAAATAAGATAGCATGCTATTTTTTGTGACTTAAGGTAAATACAGTTTGACATCGAAATGTCGTTTTGATAGGTATTATATATACAAAATATTATATGACTTAAAACAATAATTCGTCGACCTTATTTTAGTAGTTCATTGTTCATTGCTTGTTCGTGACTTATACTATTGAACAAAAAAGAAATTAACTGCCATTGTTTAAATAGCTAGTCATGAAATTAATATTTAATTCATATAATGTACAAAAAAACGTGTGAATGTATTCATTGTGAAATTCAATCATACTGAGATTATTGTAGTTACGAAATAATAGGAAATAGTGAAACAAAAAATTTATACAAAACAAGTTTAGTCCGTGAAGTCAGCGAATGTATTTTATAAGAATACAGCAGTTTTAATATTTTGTTATACTAATGAGTTTGTCTGATCGCAACTTGTCACGCGCTAGTTTTGAATTCATTAATGTATATTCTGTGTGTGGCCCAATCTTAATAATAATAACAATATCTGGAACACAACACACAGCGCCATCTGAACCCAAATCAAGCAAAGCTTGTATTATGTTTACCAAACAACTATGATATACATACTTAAATATTCTTTATAGTAGATACATATATACCGATACACATATATACGGATATTTCACATCCAGACACGGAACAAATAGACATGTTCATGCACACAAATATTTGTCCCGGGCGGGAATCGAACCGTCGACCCTTGGCTCCGTAGTTATAGGCTCTCTAACCACTCTGCCAATTGGTCAATCGCTATTATTAATAACCTATTGTTTTTTCGTTCTGTGCTGATCATATTGTACATATGTATACAGTATAGTTAGATATGTCATAAAACGGAGTATTTAATGATGTATCCAATGGGCATTATTCAAAATTTGGCAACAGGGTAAAAAAATATATTTAAAAGAATAGATGCCAAGAAAAAACGTGAAACAGTAAAGTAACGTCGCGTCACTACTCATAGGTAATGACGGCAATTATAATTTTTTTTATAGTTTATTATTCCTTGAAAATCCATACATCGAATTTAAAAAAAAATTACTTACAGAAATACTCCAGATTGTCTATATTTTCATAAAAATGTATTCTAAGGTAATGTGAATCTTTTTGGTCAATACCCATTCTACCATTGAGCAACAAAATCATATAGAAACCACGTATCATTATCACCGAGGTAGTGGGGACGAAATCTAATCATTGATAGGTTTAAAGCTCGCCAGGGCGTTTGATTAGTCTACCTTTGGTGCCGGGTCGAACGAAACCACTGCGTAAGTCCCTACCCGTTTCTAAATAGCACTTTCAAATTCACTTTCGTTCGAACGTGTGGACCTGAAATGCTGCGCTTTATGAGTATATAAAAAAAACTGACCAAGTGTGAGTTGGACTCACGCCCTGAGGGTTCTATATAAGGAGGTATTTGTCGCTATTCACGCCTGCAGAATGCCACGTACTTGTGCATTACTGTACATATTCCTGTACTCGTGCTGTACGACTTTTATTTTTGCTTTTCATGATTCTAGGTCAACGGAAAGTACTTTATAGGTTATATACGACATAAAAAAAACACTAATGTTTTTATTCATTCTGTTATATATAGTACAAAAGGCCGCCGAAAATACTTTTCGTATTAACGAGGCTGATAGACTTCAAAGTGTGTTTAGGCGTTTCAATGTTTTGATTTCATTTTTATACACGAATACTCGTACATGGCGTCTCAATAGCATATTTTTCTGTATCAATAGTTGGACACGATCGAAAAGTTCTTTCTTATGTTGATCTAACGGGTACATAATTTTAGTGTTTCAAATTGAGAGCTAACTATAATGTTTAAGAGCTTTCTGTCACTTTAATCCGATGCGTTAAAGTCTCAAAATATGCTTGTCTTATAAATTAAGCAGCGATATATACAACACTAAAGATACCTACATCGATATCAATAAAGTGTCCACATTTATAAAAAAATTTACAGATCTCGTGCCTTACACGACCTTCGGGGTACATTGGAAATGAATTTAGCCAAACCAATATTTTCAGAATATATTTATTTTAAAATAATTGTAGGTGAAACATCTTGAAGGAGTGCCCATCAGGACTCATCGGTCTGCGCGCTAAACAAGATCGCCATGAAAAGGCGCTACTAAAACCTAAACTATAAAAGATAATTTGATTCTATTTTTTGAAAATCGTACCCTAATTAATCCCCTCGGAACGTATTTTGAATTAAGACTCTAACACCATTAGTTTCCGAGAAATCGACAAAACAAGACGGCAAGTCGACCGAAAATCGCAACATTTTTATAATTATTTGTGATATTTTTAAAAACTTTCAAAAATTTTCAAATTTTTTTACTTCATATTGTAGATCTTATTAATGCGCATCTTCTGATGCCCTATCTGTTTACGTAGCTTTAGAATTGACGACACTAGAGTAGAATTTCACTATCGCTAAAAATGCCCCCCTACTACACGATCGAAAAAACATTCCGAATGTTAAAATACGTAAAATTATCACAAATAATACTGACACTGTTTTATGGTATATTATTTAAACAGAAAATAGGTGGTCTATTAGGAACTATTGTAAAGGTATTTGATGGTGGAGCATTTGGTGGTGCTAAGACATTCATTATAACTCAGTTCTAGATGACAATATTGGTATATTTTTATACATGCACTGAGGGAAGATATCTCTGTCGATTCACGGGCGATCGTTGACTCACTTTTTTCGACAATTTTCTTCTATGGTTCAAATGTCGAACTTCAATCTACTTTTTTCCTTAGTGGTGCAGCCAGTGTTGTGTTGCTTTTCTTCCTTTGTACGTGCAGCGAGTAGCCGCTCTACAATATACACATACAAAATAATTTTATTATGTCGACTCTGTATCAGAACGCTTTCGCTTAATCCATGACATTACTCGAAAAGACACTTAAGAGGGCTTAGGACGCTAATATTCCCAGTACAAGGGATATAAGATACATTTTAATTAATATTGTAAAATGCATGCTTAATTTCGAATATACAGTTAAATGCTGCACTAGATGAATAAATAAATAGCACATATTTTAAAAATGGAAAACGAAATTCAACTTTTGCAGTTTTGGTGTAGAGTTTTGAAAACTTTAAAACCCAATGACTAGGCACTTTAAATGTTAATTACACTAAATTAATAAATATTTTGCCGATAGTGCGTTTTGAGAATGCGCTAAAAAATCCCTCTATTGTAAACTCGTGCTATCTGACTGACTGAAACAGAAGCAAAAATGCGTAAGCGCCAAAATTATTTTATTGAACAATTCATAATGTCCTACACTTACATTTTATTTTAAGATCTATAAGTTCCGCCGTAGGTCACATCCAAGTGATATAATAAATTAGATATTAAGGACGAAACGAGAATGAAAAAAAAAATTAGAATAATTTTGATTTTTTTCTAAAAGTATTTATTGCACATGATTGGTTTAAACCAAATCTTCCAAACGCCTTCTATCTCTAGCGCACTCTTTCAACCAATTATTCGATTTATATTAATCCATCTAATCGACGACCGCTTATCCTAGTGGGTAGCAACCCTGCCTACGAAGCTGGAGGTCCCGGGTTCGAATCCCAGTTCGGGTCAGTATTTATATGATGAATATTGATACTGGTACCGGGTCTTGATTGTTAAATGTATGTTGTGTCTTCGCTTGGTACCCAAAACACAAGCTAATACTTAGTTTGGGGCCTAGACGTTGTTGTTATTATTATAATATTATGTTATTATTATTATATTATCTGATAAGTGCGAAGGTCATAAGTTCGTTTGTTAGTTTGACTGTTCGTCACGTCGTTGCTACTGTTTATCGTTGTCAAGGTTCCCGTGGGATAAGAAATGCGTCCTTTTTTAGGTCAGCAAGGAGCAACAAAACAACGTGATTGTTTTGCACGATAGCGAAAGGGGAGGATAATATTACACAAACACAAATCGTCATTTCCGTGTGAATAATATGTGATAAATAAAAGGATTTAATTTAATTTGATTATTTTAATAAATTATAACAATACAACGAATCGACGTAGTTTTTATACATCGTAACAGTTAAAGAAAAGAAAAGAAACATAAAGTATTCTTAATCTCTGTCGTTGATTCCCATGGGATACAACATTTTGACAGCGAGATTCACAAGCGAATTTAGACCTTATCTACTTACGATTGTGCTTTTCTGATGGATTCCGATTCTATGTCGATTACAGGATTGGCATAAAAAGAACTCAAGGAGTGGCAACATGGTTGTAAGGTCGAAAGTCATGTGATAATGTTAACTTGATTATATTATTGATTATACTTAGTACATCATTACCACAATGGATTCCGATCCTATGTCAATAAGAGAGTTGGAAAACATAAAAATTTTAAGGAGTTGCACTATATTCTTAAGGTGGCAACTCGTGTGGCAATCGTAAATTGATAGGTAATACTTAATACCTCTTCTCTTCTATGACAGAAAACTTGGACCTTACGGTCAGTTGTGGTTTTTTAGTCTACGCGATCGGAGCCGTAGACTAAAGCTAGAATAAAATAACGATTTACTATTTTATTATTTCCCATATAAACCTAATCCCTATGTCTTAGAAGAGCAGGACTGGACTGTTATGATTGGAACCCTTAAGTAGCTGTTTTCATGGTATTTTAATTTTAGATTCTACGTCGTTGTCGTAAAACGAATTTTCCCAAAAACCTTTAGGTAAATTTCTCGTCCTCAAGAAACTTCAATAAAATTTTAACAAAATGGTTGAACTTGTCTTATTATATGACATATGATTTAACGTGATGCCGCTAGCATTAATGGATGCATCTTCAGAGAACTTGTCGTATATCCTCCAAATTGAAGAATATATTACTGGCATCACAATCCGGGCATTTTTCTATAAAATACCTACATAGCACATGAAAATATGTTTACCAATATATTTACCAATTTCAAATAGCACACTCAATTTCGTTACGAAACAAGCACCAATATCAATTGCCAAGTAAATAAAATTAAACATTCAAACAGAAAATGATTCACAAATTGTTTCAGCATTGGTAGGTTTTCCACTTTATAAATATAAGGTTGAGTTAAAAAAGGTAGCATTTCAATTACAATTTCTAAAAGATATATTGCATGAGGTAATAGAATATCGAAAAATGTACATATATATATATTTAAAAAAATATATACATCAAAATTCCATAATTTAAAAAATCTTTATTCGGCATAAATCGACGAAAAAAGAAGGTTTTCAATTCGTCTCTATATTTATATTTTTTATGATGTTCGAGCCTTAGTTCGATCATAACTTTATACAATGAAATCCGGTTTGAATGATTTTTTTTTTTTTGATGGATATTGTGTATATCCAAGTTGTTCCCATATTAATTTAAAAAGAATTCCATCACTAAGGGTATAAAAACAACAAACAGGAAAACTTTACAGTATTATTATCAATATTATTAAACCCCACATTTAGCTGCCATCATTGTATATTTACTTAAATTATCTGCTTTTTCGTTTGTTTTGAATGGTTCCGACTCAAAATTAGTTACATTAGTTTAAGAGCTTAGTTATTAAAACGAAAAGTTTAACTAAGTTTATTTTTCGTTTTTCAGTTTATGTTACTGTCGGTTTAGTTTTTTTTGTTAAAAAGTTTATTTATATTTTCTGTTTCTTTGGTAGGTAATTTTAATTTTTTGTTAAAAAGTTTTTAAAGTAGATATTATCATCGACCTGCGGGCGGTCACCGGTTTGACAGTAAGTGGCACAATAATCTAGGTCAAACGAGGTAAAAAAAAAAAACGTTGTTGTCTTATATTATTACGTTAATTGCTGTCATAACGGCCGCGCCGCCGGTGACCACCCGCCGTACGTAGACGATATAGACCACGAAAGTTGTTATTTTTGAAAAAGATATTTCAATTTTTCATTTTTATTGTATTTTTTATATTTTTTTCGTATTCATGAGTTTATATTCTGTCACTGGTGGGTACTTATGTATTTAATGTACATTTGCTTTCAGAGAGGTCACATTGTTGAACGTTGCACAAGACAAGCCCTGTCATTGTAGTTACTACAATGTAGTAGATAACCGAATTTGAGTTAATTACTAATAGAAATAATTATAATAGTAGTTGACATGTCTATAACAAAACATTTTAAATTCATATCTGACACGAGCCAGTCTGAGAAATAAGAGTAATAACGTCGTCTGACTATATCCTAATTTTACAACCTAACAGGCATACCTAATTTCACGTTTAAGTACATACCTACATTTGGTTAATGAAGCTCGTAAGCCCATAACACTTAAACAGCCAGTTATTCGGCACACAGAAGGAAGATAAAGTGACCTGATTAAAAAAAAAAGGTTAAACTCGTGGGATCGTTGAAAAAAAGCTGATCAAAATCAAAATAAATTGATAACCATACAGAATAAAAACAAAAGACATTTACCATAATAGAGTTAGCTGTTGAAATTTCGATAACAACTTTTCCCAAGAAACAAACTTGTCCTATGAAATGAAGATAATGCAATTATAAGTTTTAAAACGGTTGTATTATATTAATACAAAACAGAAAAGTCGTATAATTCTTTTTTTGAATGATTACACGTCGAGTAAACGTTAGGACTGTTTCGTCCTATGCTTAAGCTATAACTTTTACAGGACTACTTTATAAACTCGTAACTCTTAGTAGTAAAATGACGTAAAAAGTATAATTTCTTACCCGATCATTTTATATGATAAAATTATGTTAAATATGGATTTAAAAAAGGTCAGTACTACGCCACTTACTGGAAATTATTATAAAACTTTTTGATGTTTTAATGACCTCTTTAAGATAAATGATAATCACATTGAAGTTTTAGCTCTGATTATTATAAGACGTCCTGCAGTGTAAACGTTATAATAGCGATTGTTTTATAACCAAAATGACTTTTATGTGCATGTCAAAGGATTGAAAGTGGTGTTTATAAAAAATAACCATAATAAGACTTCATTTTCACTTGGTTTTATAAGTCATTGTTATACCATTTGTAATATAGTTATTATATATGATTGTATTGTTTACTAGTCAAATTTTTATTATCTGTTAATATTTGTATAGAATTCATTTCCACGACCCATCACGACCAAATACCATTAGGATATTTATTATTATTGCTACCCAATTTCTTTTGGTTTATTCTTTAAATATTCATTTTGTTAATAAAAGTTAATTTTAATAAATTCACAACTATAAAGGCAACCCTATAAAATGAAGGTCGCCAAGTGAAATATGGTAGACAGGTACCTACATAATAAAATGACACCTGTTTTTTAGTCGTAAAAACATGATGTTGAAGTCATATTAGTCCTAGACCGTATTTAAATTGAATTTTATTTCGTTTCCTTTATGAGTTATCAAAGGGGGCACATAAATTATATATCAGATTGCTAAATAGGTAATTAACGAGTTATCACTAACGAATACGCTATACTGATACTAAATATCTTATAATAATTATAACGAAATTTTTTATTTTTTTTTTCCCTTGCGACGGGAAGGCGGATAAAACTGCTGAGCTTCCGCGCGCCCGGGCGCGCGGGGTATGTGGGAGTTGCACCCACTAATCAACCGCCTGAAGCAGAATAGGGACGCGTGTCGTTAGCCCGAAAGCTCCTACGACTTCATCGAAGCGGCCAGACGGCACACTAGGGTGTCGCCGGCGCGAAGTTGTCGGGTGACCCCTAAGGGTTACTCGAGGCGAAATAATGCAAGAGGCGCGGGGCCCCGGTTGAGATTAACGTTATTAGTATAACGTGAAAAGTGTTTTATTGATCACTCATTTGAGGTGAGGTCAGTAGGGAGCGGGTGTGGGGGGCGCGGGAGCGCCCCCACTTCAGGTTCGACTTGAGAGTCGCCCGAGAAAGACTCATTGGCTTTAGTCAGCTGCTCGACTTCGAGAGTGAGGTCGTCAGGCTGATCTGTCACAGCATTCCGTGGTCTTCTTAGGAAATGATTAGGAGGAGGTGCCTCGTAAGCGGCAGCTGAAACTATCAATGGATTGCTATGATTAGTGGCTCTAGTGAAAAAGCGCTCTGATGCGTCTTTCATGTATTTTGAAATTGTAGGGAGCTCTAAGTCTCGATGTAAAACTGAGTTTCTGACGTACCAGGGTGCGCCAGTCGCTCTTCGACAGAATTTATTTTGGACAATTTGGAGTCTGTACAACAGATTTGGTGCTGCATGGGCGAAAACGGGGGATTCGTAAGTCATCACCGGCCTGATACATACGGTGTAAAGAGTACGCTTATTGCGTAGAGACATTTTACTTTTAGGGCCTAACATGCCGCTAAGGCGGGAACTATAAAATTTAGCTAAGTTGCAAACACGGTTGATGTGATCTTTGAAATGGAGGTGTTTATCAAGCGTGATGCCTAGATATTTGTAACTATGTTGCCACGGAATGGGCACGTTATCCATTCGAAGATGGGAAAGCTGGTACGGAACAACACTAGTTAGTCTAGTTTTGCTGTACCTAAAGTGTATTGCTGCTGATTTTTCTGGGTTAATCTCGATTCTCCAGAGGTGAAACCATCGTGTCAGCTCATCAATGGCTCTCTGGAGGCGAGGAATTGTAAAAACTGAGCTATTACTGCGTAAATAGAGTGCAGTATCATCCGCGAATAGGGAGAGTTGGACGCCGTTAGTGGGTTGCGGTATGTCATTAGTATATGCCGCGTATAATAAGGGTGATAATGTGGAGCCCTGTGGAACACCGGCTCTAATTAATCTTTTGGAGGAAAGGGATTGTTCGTGTTTGAACATGAAATTTCTATTACTGAGATAGCTATGAATAATAAGAATTAGTCTGTCGGGGACATCTAGCGTGTATAACTTGTAGATGAGGCCGGCGTGCCAAACTTTATCAAAAGCTTTGGCGACGTCGAAAAATACCGCGGTCGCTTTGTGCTTCCTTTTGAAGCCTTCGGAAATATATTCTACAAGTCGGAGGGCTTGCTGAGGGCAAGAATGGTGTGGGCGGAAGCCGAATTGTTCGTTGATTATAAGGCCTTTGCCTAAAAGGTGGTCGCTTAAGCACGAGTATAAAATTTTTTCGTAGAGCTTGCCCAGTCCCTTGAGGAGACTTATGGGGCGGTAGCTCGAAGGGAGATCTACAGGTTTGCCTGGTTTGCGGATGCCGATGACTAAGGCTTCCTTCCAGGCGTCGGGAAAGTGGCAGTTGTTCAAACATGCATTGAAAATTGCGACTAGGAGCGTTATTAAAGGGAATGGAAGGCATTTGATAGCCTTATTACTAATTCCATCAAGGCCCGGCGCCTTTCTGGATTTCAGTTTTCGAATGTGACCGCCTAACTCGTCTGCGGTGACAGGTGGGAGGTCGGTAGTAGAAGGGAGGGAGGTGCGTTGACGTACCTCCTCCTCGACGCGTGAAACGTGTTCTAAGTTAAAAGGAGCAGAACTAGGAGAACATTGTTCTTCGAGGCTGTCGGCTAAGCATTCAGCCTTATCGTTACCTTCGAACGCTAGGGAGTGGTCGGCCTTCTTAAGAGGGGGGGTGGCCGTGTGTCCGTCACTTTTCAGGGCTTTAGCTATGCGGTAGTACGCTTTGTGGGTGGGATGAATTTCCTCCATAAGCGTACTCCAGTTATTATTTCGGAATTCACGTACACGTGCCTTTACTGCGCGTTGAAGGGCGCGTGCACGGGACCTATACTCAGGAGTAGGGTATGCCGCCGCGCGACGTAGGGCAGAGTTTTTTGCTCTCACAAGTTCGCGGACATCAGGCGGCAAACTCTGGCGGTTGCCCGTCGGAGCTTTCCGCGAGTTGTTTGCGACCACCGTATTGAGGTGGTTTGTGAAAGCACCTATGGCTAAATTGATGTCATCGACAGAGTTGATGTCATCAGGAATAGTGTTTAGGATTGGGGTGTCTGCTATCGCTAGTGTAGCCGACACCTTTTTCCAATCGGTTATTATTTTTGTCTCAGTCTCACTGGGGTTGGAGAGCGAGCCTAGTTTAAGTAATACGGGCAGGTGATCTGAGCCGAGGTCGTGGAGTACCTCGATCGAGGTCAGATTTAGCCCAACTCCTTTCATAATAGCTATATCTAGTATGTCAGGAGAGTGACTGGTTTGGGCGGGGTAGTGAGTGGGGCGAAGGGGAGCTATGATCTCGAACTCTAACTGCTCTGAGAGTAGAGCAAGTTTGCGACCGTTAGTATTTGTGGCTGTGCAATTCCACAGTGAGTTTTTGCAATTAAAGTCTCCGAAAAGAATTACGGAGTCGCCTAAGGCGAGAAGGATTTCTAAATCACTTTGAAGTATTTCTTTAGTTGGTGGTAAATAAACAGAGACTATGACTAATGTATTATGACCGGTCATAGCGAGTCTGCAAGCTGTGGCCTCGATATTAGAAAGGTTTTGGATTACTTAAGGGCAGCAGTGCAGTACTCGTTTATAGTACAGTGCCGTGCCGCCTCCCCGGGAACCCTGTCTGTCAGTTCGTAGTTGCACATAGTTGCGCAGTTTGCACGATTTGGGCCTAGATGGCTTTAAGAGGGTTTCTTGAATTAAAATTATATCTAGTGAGTGTTCGTTAGCGCACTCATCTAGTTCATTAATACTAGAGATTAATCCGTAGGCGTTAAAGCTTAGGATTGAAATAGATTTGGGTTTAAGGCGTCAAATCCTACCTATTACGGTACGCGCTGATGCGTCCGACATTTAAATGCGGTCTAATTTATTGATTAGTGTTTGGTAGCGGCAGAGAACTAACAGTCGTTTTGTGCCGTCGCGCGCTTTTTTAATGTCTGCGGCGAATTCCGCGATTTCGCGAGCGTTCACTACTCGAAGGATCGACGAGATAGCCTGTAAATCGGCTCCGAGTGATGAATCATCATTCTTATTATTATTATTATTATTTTTATTGTTATTATTATTATTGTTAATAGTTTGCACGCGTTCTATGCGGTTATTATTGGGAGCCGTGCGGCGGACGGACTCCATAAGGGGGCGCGGGGCAGCCTGTGGCGGCTGTGGCCTAAACCACGCGTTGTAAGCGGGAGCGGCGGGGCGGGGAGGAAACACGCCTCGCGGGCGCAGGGAGGTGAAGTTGATTTCGTTGGTAGCGGGTGGGTGAGCGAAACTCCTATTATTGTATTTATTAAAAGAGGGTTTGGGTTGAGGGGCTCGTGGACAGCCCCTGTAGTTGGCCGTGTGGCCTTTTTTGTTACAGAGAACGCAGGCGGGAGTATCGCCTGATTCTTTGGAGAGTGGGCATAGGGCAGTCAAGTGCGGAATGAGGCACTTGACACAGCGGGGGTTAGCAAAACAGTTTGCTGAAGCGTGGCCATAAGTTTGACACCTATGACATTGGCCAGGAATACCTTTTCGGTGAGGAGCTTCAGTGCGAATGCCGGAGAGGCCGCATACTTTTATTGAGGTTTTTAATATGTTTAAAGTTATGTCTGATTTATCTAGAATAATAGTGACGAGTCCTAGTGGGGTGCCGTCTCGCAATGACATGCGATGGACGGTGTGGACGGGGTAGCCTTGGGCTAGTAAATCGGCTTTTGTGTCCTCAGTCGGGAATTCGACTGGGACGCCGCGTAGAACAATTTTAAGTTTTCGTTCTTCTTCGAGCGCATACGTATAGAAAGCCAGATTTTCGGCTCTTAAAAGTGAATTTAGAGAATGGAAGTCCTCTATTGTAGGGGTACAGATTTGATGCCAAGCGCGGTGTTGGACGCACTCGTAAAATTTATGTGGCGTTTACCACATTCGGAGGACACGGCTGTCCACTTCGCTTTATCGCGAAGGATAATTGGAGGCGGCATTTTTCGCCTTGCGGGTTCGACTATTTGCTTAGTCGGTATAATTTTGGGGCGGGAGGTTGCTAGCTCGTGGGCAGCAACCGTTTCTTGTGTGAGAGGGGCGGGGGTGAGGGGGGGAAAATTGATTTTTTAAATTTATGTTAGAGTTGAGAGTGGTGGCGACTTCCATGTCACACAAGTTATTAATAGGTGGGGTGCGGCGATTGTTTTTCCCGCCACGATGACCTCTTTTAGTCACTAACTGAAAGTTGGACTCATCGTCCGTTCCTTTTAGAGTGCCTTCCGCCTCAGCAGAGGTAGAAGGGAGGGGGGTGTCTAAACGACGACGTTTGCCACCGTTGATAGAAACGACCGAATCGGTCGGGGACGAGGGACGCTCTACTGCGTCGAGCATTGTGAGTGCGTAGTCGGGTGCCATTGAAGGGTAAAGATTTTTAAGAGTGCTCATGAATATTTCAAAGAGCTTGCTTGGAGAGGGTAAGGTAGGTTCCGTAGGTGAGTTGGGTGAGTTATACCCTCCCGCCTAACGGCGGGAGGCGTGGTTATTCATTTTGACTACTAAAATGGGATAACATAGAGTAATTGGTGTTAAAAATATATGAAAATAATTTTAGCAATACGACTTCGTTGAAATTTAAAATTCGGGAAATGTGTAATTTAAATTTGTTTAAATAAAATTAGTTAATGAGTAAAGTGAATGAAATGCAAATGCAAAATATTTTTAAATAAGATAATAAGAAACACTTACTTGTGACTGTGCAGGTGTTCGTAACTGTGAGAACAATAGAACCGGCTCGATAACAATAGCGGCTTAGTCACCCGTGAAGCGAGTAGCTACCTAACTTTCTAGCTGCGGGCCGCAGGGGTGGCGGGGGCGCGAACGAGGTACCGGCACGACGGGCCGGAGGGGTATTTCGCGGCTACCGGATCGCTGGTTTGAAGAACCAGCGACCTGAAGCGGTCAGCAAAATTGCTGCAAGACCTAAGGCGGCGATTTAACTGGAACTATGCGGCACTATTCTAAATCACTGGTAATAACAATACCGTTGCCTCTGCAGCGAGTGCAGGACTAATAGGGCAACGATACCGACCCTAAAGAGTATATAATAATCGCGGCGACGGTATAATATACTTTTAAATGCACTGGGAGGAAAATACAGTATAGGCTGTAAAAATCACGAACGCGTGAGTCGAACGAACGGGAGCTAAGAAGCGGCCTATCGCTACGGCTAACGGAGCGCAACTGACGAAAAATAAATATAGTAGGCATGAAATATAAGGAGTCTGCACGGGGTGCGAGGGACGCGACCTGCGGCCGTACTCTGGTAAAGTTAACGCAGCTCCGAGTTAGCACCGAATACGCGGTATTTCAAAAATCCGTTGTCCTAGCGACCAGATTTTTAAAACGGAACGTATTCGGCGCTACTTGGTGTCGTGAAAAGTCAGAGTAGGGCCACTGCTCTCGCGGTCGACCCGTCTCGCCGCACCAACTGCCCTCACCGCCCCATGTCCATATTTTTAGTGTTTGCGTATCTGGTGCTAACTTAAGAGCCTTTTACTTTGGTGGCGCGTATGTACATATAGCGAAATCCCTGTACTGCCCCGCACCGCGCCCGCTGTGACTGCAGGCGATTTCAAACGATTTCAAGGCTATTCCGGCTTATCGGCACTTGTGGTTGCGCGAGCCGGGTTCGTGAATGATTAAGGTTTATGTAAGTACAACTTCTGTATGTTGTTATTTGAAAATTTATTAATATTAAAAAATGATTTTCTCGAAAACGGCTGCATATAAAAATATAGTTTCTTTAGCAAATTTCTTATTGAATACCAGCAGATTTTAAATATAACGGGACTCTGGACGGTTGGTATCCAAACTATTTTGTCCTTATCTTCCGGTTGTCACACTTGGGTTGAAAAAAAGAGACAAAACATATTTTTACTAAACTGGCTCTAAATAAAATCATTCCTGAAATGGACAGTTTGGTGTCTATTGACTTTCAACTATTAGATTTTATATTGTATATTTCGTATTCGCTATCCACTAAAATTATGATATTATGATAAAGGTTGTGAAATACCTCGTTCGAATTGCCTATAAAATAAGTAAATGGAAAAATGGCTATCATTCTGAAATTTAACTCTCGTAATATTTCAAAGCTATTAATTACACTGACATTAAAAACATAAAATCAACCATGTCATAAGACTAAAAGAAAACTCGCATTATTAAAATTTTTGATTTAGGACTTTTTCAATAAGAAGCCGAAGTCTAAATCAAAAATGGATGCATTAACACCTCCCACTTAAATTCTCTTAATTTTTTCTGAGTGACTAAAGATGTGTGAGGTCTAGCGTTATCGTGATGAAAGACCACACCCTTTCTATTGTTTAATTCCTGCCACTTTCTGTCAATTTTTTGCTTTAATCTCATCAGTTGTTCGCAGTAGAGATCCGAATCGATGGTTCCGCCCTGCTGTAAAAGCTCATAATGAACAATACCCTTCCAGTACCACCATACGCACAGCCTCACCTTATTACGAATTAGCCCGGGTTTCGCCACAGTCTGTGAAGCCTGACCGACCTTTGACCACAACCTTTTTGCACGTTCTTATCGTACTTGATCCACTTTTCATCACCAGTTATCAATCTCTTCAAAAACGGTTCGGTTTCATTACGTCTTAATAGAGAATCGCAAATGAGTACACGGTTCATTAGGTTTCTTTCAGTGAGCTCCTGTGGTACCCAAATATCGATCTTTTTTGTATGCCCAGCTTTTTTTTCATGAGTCAAAACTGTTTTGTGGTCAATTCCCTGATCTTCAGCTATTTCGTAACTACTGGTATGCCGATCTCGCTCCACTTTTTCCGAAATGGCGTCCATTTTAGCTGTCACAGGGCGACCACAGCGAGGTGCATCTTTGACATCAAAATTTCCGGATTGAAAACGTTTAAATAAAGTTTGTGCTACTTTTACTGACACCTTATTAGGGCTTATAAACGTCACATTTTTTTTTCACAGTTTGCGCTGCATTTTTTCCTTTTTTATAATATAATAAAATTTTAAAATGTACCGAATCTTTTCATTGGTTCCACTTATTTTGACACAAAGTAAAAAAACCAATGAAAACCGACGGGAAACAATATTTTACAAAATTGTTTCTTTTTTTGAAATTTAATCTTTTTAATGGTATCAAAACCAGCTAGATACAACAAGTACAGCCAAAGAGATTTTCTTAAAAATATATATAAACTATACGCGAAAAGACTTTATCTCCGAGATCCCCGACCTAATAGTTTTGACTTAGATTTATATCATTTTCGAAAGCGGTTAAAACGTTCTTCTTTTTCATTTACACCTTTAGTATGATTTGATGTAGCATTTTAGAGTTTAGTTTATGAAATCTATTTGAAGTATGCAATATACTGCATACTTGAAGGGGACAGCGTATCCGCCTATATGCCAACTCTAACTTAGTCGCTTTGCAGTAGAAATGTCGCCTTCCAAAACGAACCAAGACGTAAGCTGGCCATCTAAGTCAATAATAAAGAATTACATGCCTTGGTGGAACTGATTCAGAAAACCAGAATCGTCAAAGAAATGGCAGGAATTTTGACTAAAATGTAACGTGTGGTGAAAAATATATTATTCACGACAACTGCAAGCGAAATTAGTTGAACCTGTCAAACGATAAAAGCCCTGAAAAGAAAGACAAGGGGATTGTGCTCCAGTCGCAGTGATAAGGATTATAGCTTCTTCAAACAGCTGACGCCTTCTGTTAAAACTTCGGACAATGATATAAAAAACTGTCCCTACTGGTCAACCGATGTTCACTATTTTGCTACGAGTAAGTACATCATTAATCTAATCTTCATACTACATTAGATCAAATAAAATAAAATAAAAATCATTTATTCTTTGGTTAGAAATAATCTCTTTTTGAACATCTTTATATAATTCGGAAGATATAATAGAGTTACTTTAGAAGGCATAACTAAGTTAACTAACTCCAAAAACTGTCATCTTCAAGATAATCTTACAAATTATAAAAACTTTTCTTAGTAAATTTTTCTTTTACTGTCTTTTTAAATTTTGCGATGATGATAATGTTAATGTTTTCATCACAGTCTATTTTAGTCTAATCATGCCATATGGTAATTTTTTTTGAGGCAGAGCCGACATAGACACAATTTTTATAACACCAAAAAGAGCTCCACAAACAATTTGCAACTTGGGTTTCTCTTCGATAGCGATTTCAGGACTTAAGTTTTTTGACTTTCGTATCTCAATATATTGATAGTAATATAATATGATATTCGTGTATCAAACTATAAATAAACTAGCGGTTGTACCCGGCTTCACCCGGTTCGCACCTGTTCGAAGTCGGGGTGGGTCGCTAGTCCAACCATATAGTATCATTACACTATGGTATCATCGTCATCATCCAAACAAATAAATTCTCTGGCGAGTCTAGCAACAAATTTGATTGCCATTAAAAAGGTTATAGTAACTCAACCTTAAAAGATACACATATTCTGTTGCGGACTTTTGGTTAGATCTTTTAAAGGGAAACAATTCCGTTGTACATGATTTTTGTTTAACATCAACCGTTTACGCAGCGCGCGTAACGGGAGCTCTCAAAAGGAATAATTTTTCCCGTTTTTGCAACATTTTTCATTGATGCTCCGCTCCTATTGGTCGTTCGAATGGGTAGTTCCTAAGATTAGCGCGTTCAAACAAACAAACAAAAAATATAGCCTATAGCTTTCCTCAACAAATGGACTATCCAACACTAAAAGAATTTCTCAATTCGAACCAGTAGTTCCTGAGATTTTCGCGTTCAAATAAACAAACAAACTCTTCAGCATTATAATATTAGTATAATATATTTTATAAACTCGGTGACGTTCACAATGCAAAATACACGAAATAGACAAAAGCTAGTACCATCATATCGCTTGAAAAAATTCCATAAGTGTTTATAAAATTTGTCATTACATAAATTTAAAAATATTGTAAACAAAATTTTTACTGAAAAAGATTAATGATTATTTAAGAGACGAAGAATGTCTAGACTTCAACCTAAATAGTCGACATACTTTGATTTGTTTTGTTTTTAAAGTGATAAAGTTTTGTTATATTTTGTATACAGTTATTGTTAATATTTATAAATTTTCGGAAAGAGTAACTCTCTGTGGATGCTACATTATGAACCGATAGTAACTAAAAAGTAAAATAAAAGATTAATTGTAACTCTACATCTCGACGATTCAAAAATACTTGCGCAAGTCTACTTGAATAAAACTATTTTGATTGATTAAGTGAAAAGCATTCAATAAGAAACTTAAGTAACAAAGGACTTATCATGACCTGTGGAATCATGAAGAGCATGTTTTACTGTTTAATATCTTCTCCTTAAAAGCCCAAAAATTTGTTGATGAAAAAGTTTTTTTTAAACATAAAAATATAAAATTCATCAAATAGGTATTTTTATTCAAATCAAAGAGAGACCTGTTCACGAAATATTAAATGTTCGAGTTCTAAGAGATGAAATTGAACGGAAAGTTTCTTTCAAGCTTTTTGTGGGAGATTATTCTACAGCTATTCATGATAATAGCGTGAAATTTTATTGAAATTAAAAGGAAACCACATAAAGAATGATTGAATTGAAAGTCTAGGCGACGATACCATCAGTGGTAGAAAGTTTTAAGCTATCTAAAAACAAGGAAGCAGGTTTTTGTGTAAATAAAGCACCGAATTATTCGAGTACGTATCTAGGTACTAGACGGTACGCACCACAGTATGAAACTCCGCACGAAAGTTGTTCTGATCGCGGTGCCCTGATTCCTGAACGACTTTGAAGTAACCTCTTGTGGACTGCCTGTCAGTGTAGTCGATTGATATTATTGTGTATTTTGGAAAAATATCTGTGATAAATGCCTTGCTGTGCAATGCCTTAAAAAGCGTAAAAACAACAACCGAAATTCTAAAAAGGCGGATAGGATTACATATCACATGTGACTTCATAATATTTTATTAATTTCGTTTTTACGAATTTAATTTCTGACAATTACAAATTTGACAGGGGGTGATTCTTAGATCACTTGACTTTATGTATCATTAAACATTGTCGATGAAATTAAATATTTTTCTAGCAAAAACTTAATTCTGTATTCTCAAAAGCCATATAAAACACTACAATTTTCGAGAATTATAAGAGAACACACCAACTTTCATGATACAATATTACGTTTTATATAGAAACAAAACATGTTTCATTGAAATTGTCTCATGAGACTAAAAATCAAGCGCTATTTCATTTAACTTATTTAACTTTACTTATTTTGCTTACTACGTGTATAATTCATTAATGTTTTGTGTAAAATAGTTGAAATATGACGATTAGTGTTGAAGACGTCGGAAAAAATCTAGCCGACTGGGAACTTTCATCGAAAACGCTGCGTAATTCCTTTGATATATAACAAAATAATGTATGAAGGAATTATTTATCTTTCATAGGACTAACGAAAAGTCCGTTGTGGCATATGTCTATCTTTTATGGACAGCTAACTATGCCTATTTTTATTTAAAAAAATGGTATCATATGATGAGGTGATTGGAAACCATTTTATACGGATACGGTATTAATCATTATCAAACTAAATTAGTTTTTTACCTTGATAATTTCATGCACATTATAATTGCCCTTCACACAATACAATTTAAATTACTATCTTAGAAGTTATCGCGAAATAAAAACTAGCGCGACAAACGGCCAGCCGGGAGGCGGCAGCCGAGGGCGTCCGCCGACGCGACTCGCGTGATGTAAAATTAGGCAGAAGTTATCAATATTTTATACAAAGAAATATTATAGTTTGTTTTTATGTATTTATTTTTTACTTTTTCAAATATTTATAGACTTGGAAATAAAATACATTAAAAATACTCCAAGTAGGATGAACTTACAGTTCCAATCAAATTTTACAGCACATCCGAATATAGCCACAAGTCGCGTCGCAGTAACTAATTTTAAGTGTAGCGGGACGCAGTGGACGCACATGTTCGACACAACAAGCTGATAGGACACTACTGCAGAAAAACACTATACTGCTTGTAGGCTCTGCTACCCGTGCAAAGCCGGGGCGGGTCGCTAGTTATACATATAAATCAAAGTCATTTTTTTTAGGATTTTCAAAGTCTAAGCGTCGATACCAGTTGAAGAAAATTTCAAACAGTCTAAAAACAACTAAGTCGGTTTTTGTGTAAATAAAGCATACTTGCTTCATTATAGATATAAATCATCGTCATTGTTTTTAGGATCTTTTAGGTATTTTTTGTTTTAGATAAGAAAAAAAAAGGAAATTAAAAGATATTTATGAATACTCATATTCCAGGCAAATTTCTATTCGTTTTATCGCGAATAGATTATTTATATTAAATAACGAAAAAGAAATACGCTACTGAAAAGAAATATCTTCATCGCAGATCAAGACACTAGGGTGTATTATATAAAATAAATTCAAATCACAATATCCGCTGCGAGAGGGGCGATCAGTTTTTCTAGTGAAATTCAATCTCGAAAGTGGATACGTATGTGATGTCATAAAAATCGAACGTATTTCTAAATAATATATTATTTCTCTGAGCGCAGCTGTGAATGATTGTTTATGATGATATAAAAATCGCTGCCCTGATTATAATAAAATTGATTTTTTCGTAATAATTAATAATTTTATCCTTTTCTAAAAGGGATAATTATTTCAGTAATTCTTATTAAAATTTTCAGCTTGTCTGTCAGCCTATGAAATTTTTTTTTTGGTAAGTTATTGTATCCCAAATAGGTTTTGTTTTTGAAGTGAAAATGTTTTCTTTATGAATAATTAATAAAGGGCACAGAACATAAAAAGGACGAATTGACTAGAAACCTTCTTTTGCGATTACCGTCTAACCACTCATACTCTAGCTAGCTGACGCAAAATGCGAGTCCGCGAGCCGGTCTTCACTCCTGCGAAATTGCGTTTGACAGTTTCGACACTATGCAGTGACATTTCTGACTCTATTAAAACCAAACGCTGCTATCAAATTTTATTTGCTCTATATCGCAGAACAATCTAAAACTCGAATGCGAAACGCTACGAAATTAGAAGGTTAAAACAAGCGGACGGATTCAAATTTGTATAATATGTAAATATATTGTTTATTGCAGTCGGAGGTTTTTACTTATTACAAATACAATCTGAATGGGAGCGACGACTCTCCGAAAAGAATTATTTACATGTACATACATATTATTACAAATGTTGCTAAATATACCTACACTATTCCTCTTTGCATTTCTTCATCTTCACGTTATCAGCCCATTTTTACCCCACTGCAGGGGCTTAGGCCTCCGCCAGGGTGAGGAGGGGGGGCTTAGAGCTTAAATCCTCTTTGCATTTAAAATTTGTAAAAAAGTTTTGACTTACCGCTTTTTTTTTCTTTTGATTGTGAAAAATTGTAATCCATTCCAATGTCAAATTATTGTTCTATAAAATAAAAAATATTTACAAAAAAATGCGGATGTACATAATTTTTTAATGTTCTTATATTGCATTGCTTTGTTTGACACTAAAAAAGATTAAAAAAAAAATATTTGGGCAAACTGCGAATAAGGAGGATAGAAGATCTATTTGCTAAAATCATAATATATTCGATTTTCACTGCGTGACTAAACATCTTTTTCATTTTGACAATGCAATCATGAGTAACTCCGCGTACAATCAACTAGTTATTTGTTGAAACTGGATGCGACAGGAATATAGATTTTTTCTTGAATTATTTTATATGTGGCAATGAGCACGAGTAAACCAAATTGCACGTACAAGTTTTCCCCAACACATTCGAAATAGTTTGAACCTTAACTTCAGCTGCAGAAAGTAGAATATTCCAGGCCGGAATAATTCAATTTCTCACTCTAGAGGATTCTATAAAAAGTGATCTCGTCAGTCACAGTTTTCGGTAGCGATAGGATAACAAATATCACAAGGAAAGCGAATAATGCCTGTGGTACACTAGTTCACGTAGTATTGCCAGTAAAACGTTTTTTTTTTCATCATGCACCTTATAATCTTTGATGAAAATTATAAAATACATGTTTTACTTTTAGTATTACTCAGTCCTAAAATATTGAAATATGGTGTTACAAAATGATCGTATTATTGTGGGAAGCGCGGGCGACTGACAATTACGTGGGCCACCGGCAGGATATCTCTCTCCGCTACGCCCGTGGTCGCCCATTTCCTTGTGCTTTGTGTTTGTTTTAGTGACCTTTCCGGATATTTTATTGGTAAAAAATTTTGCCTACACATTTTACTTTAATGCTGGAATTTTAATATAATAGTTCCTGAGCCTAGAAAAATTTCGAAAGTAAAAAAATCTTTCTAAGCTATAACACTAAACCGGATGTTAATCGGGTTAAGATGTGAGATATTGAGGTGACAGAAAAAAAAATCAGTTACTAATTGGTATTTCTGAAAACGACCGCTTAGCCTAGTGGGTAGCGTCCCTGCCTACGAAGCTTGAGGTCCCGGGTTTGAATCCCAGGTCTGGTCAGTATTTATATGATGAATATTGATACTGGTTACCGGGTCTTGGTTGTTATATGTATGTGGGGTCTTCGCTTGGCACCCAAAACACAAGCTAATGCTTAGTTTGGGGCCTAGACGTTGTTGTAATGTATACGTTGTTATTATTAAAAACATGATGCAGCTTCAACATAATTTCATACGAAGATTTAAATTTATTAACACAAATAGTTCAATGCACTTTATTGGAAAATAAACCAAGCAAACTAAGTCACGAAGTCACAGCCATTGGAGCGAATCTAAAAAATTAAAATTTCGTACCGAAAACTTCGACCAGTTTATTTATTTAAGGAAAAATTATAGAATTTATAGAATTTTCACCATTTTTTTCTGTTTTGCCTGCATGACTATCGCGAATAAATAATCGTACCTTATCTCCAATTATGCACTGTATATCGCCCGCTGGAATAACGTCGTTGTATGTATATAATTTTGAAAAAGTGAAGGCATTAAAAGTTGACTCCAGTCACGGTACCACGTTTATACTATCCACCTAAACGGATTCATGTTTTCGACGAAACATGACTAACTTACGCCTTTTAATATAATTTAATGGTTGTAGAGTACACAGCACTCCTCCTTCTTGCTTGGAGTTTAACTCCCACTTAGTTAAATATTTCATTCCGTGTTGAATTTTAAATGGTAAATAATTCAATATGAGTCAGGTTAACGTTCTGTTTGATATTTATATTGAGTGGGAGTCAATGTTAATACGAATTTGGAATAATTTTACGTGTCTGATCTATTCTAGTGATAGTAGGACATGGCGTCTGTAAAGTAAACAATTCTACATTAGAGTCAGTTGATGAATTTTTTATTTTATTTACGGTAAAACGAGGTGGTAAACATGAGTAAATTTCACTTTTTTCTTTGAAAAATAAATATAAAAACCCTTTATTAAAAACAGACTTGTGTTTTTATATAAATAGGTTCTTTTTAGTTATGTGTTTTAAAAAACTAAACTAAAAAGTTAAAAATAATATTATTTGTGTTTAAAAATCAAAACAATATAAGTACATTAAAATATGAAATATATATTTTGTAAGCTTGAGGCTTTTTCAACTTCAAAAACCGATACTATTTTCTTAATTTTTAGTTCAGTGTTACATGGTTAAATGAAAATTTGTTAAACACATTTTTTTATATATGTTTCATTTTAGCCTTTTAATATTATAATTTGTTTTCAATTAGTCTTAATATGTAAAATTTTCTGCATATATGTAGTTAGTGCCTAGAGTGAGTCTTAGATGTTATATACATTAGTGGCTGCAAATGGTTTTCTACTCCTTACCATACCACTCTCGGCACGTACCTATCTTGAGCTTGGGTATTTGATTATTCGCGACATGGTTTCCCCATGCTATGCCCTTATACCACTTAGCCCAACTGAGGACGCCACAGCGGATTTATCTGTAACTAGCTATGGGTTATCCACCTTTTAACTCCATTATCAGACCCTCGTCACCGTGTGCTATTAAGGGCTTGTAAGGACAAATATATTGATCTCAAACTCACTAAATTAAATTCACTATTGTAGCCATTGAAGGGCTCTGTTGTCCATCTTCCAGTTCAACATCAGCTCAGCTCAATGGTATCATAATTATAAAATGACATCTAAATTACACACTATACATTATTTATTGTATATATATATAACACTCAACATTCACCCATCAATTTACCTACGAACGTTGATAGTTCAATAAAAGCTCAAATCACTCTTGTACTTCGTTATATAAAAAAAATAATGGGGTGACAGCCTTGGAAAATTAGTTAAATAACTACCAAAGGACAGATTCCTAATTAACGTGGAAAGTTAAAACAGTTTCGAAATTACGTTCTATTAGAGTGTTTTTCTTTGAAATTTTTTTTCGGGAGTTGTTTACCCAGGGTTTACCGTTCTATAGTGCATTATATAAGACATTTTGTTTAAGCTCACTGGCCAGTAAGTGTCTGAAAACGTACCCAAATTAACCAATCAAACGCTATCACATTTGTACAAACTTTTGATTAACTTTTTCTGTTTTCTAACGCACTTTTTTCGTTATATTCATACACAAGGTTAAGCTATAGCTTTATATGTAGCATATATGAATATGACGGAAAGGAACTGAAATTCATCTCTTCTAAACTGTTACATCTCCACGAATCTTGGCATTTGCGTGTAGTTCTGATGATATTACCAGTCTGATCTGATCAGGATTGGAACATGAAGGATTGGAACGCCATAACGGAACAACGTATCGTGTTTGGAGTTGTTGCAATCGTCTTGAGATGCACTCTGGTCATGAATGTTTTTCAAGGTCTAGTGTGGAACTGAAAGGTAGAAAGTGGAACCCCATAACCGGTAAATGTATCCTGACCGAGTTTAGTCTTTGTTGCAACTTTTTTAGGGTGGCCTCTGGCCTATTTTCTTGGTAGGTGATTGGTAAATTTCTGCCATAGTCTACTGCTTTTTAGTGCAGTACCTACTTATAAATGTGTTTTGTAAAATGTTTTTTTAAAGTGCTATTTTTTTTCTCGATAAACGATACATTAAAAAAAAATATTTCAAATGTTTTTTAATAAAATTGAGTATGACACATAATTTTAAAAATTCTCTTAAAAAGTCTTTCTTGAAATTATCATTACCTACCCGAAGAATAAGTATAGCCCCGACGAAGGTAAGTTTTTTTTTTAGTGAGTCGATGGAGGAATATCTGTGGTTCAGTTTTAAAGATTGGTTTAAGAAACATCGTCATATAAAATAATTGTTTAAACAGAAAGTGTGTGGTGGCATATTGAAGAAAACAAGATATTTCATACGAATGGTACACCCGACGGCTTGCGCGCGATTTTATGTAAATAATATTCGCGACACGTTTTGAGGTTGCTATCGGAACCCATAATCTCCTTCGAGGTAATAACAAAGATGGATTTTCCGATATTTTATTATTAAAAATTACTCAAGAAATAATATAAAAAGTAAAAGCAGCAAAATCAATTCTTTAATTTCTTTTACATTTTTTGCATCCAAAATCGCCTTTGCGACTGTATGTGACATAAAATTACGAATTGACTAGAAGCCCTCTTCTGCATTTTCCGTCTAACCACTCATACTCCAGCTAGCTCGTGTAAGATGGCGAGTTTCAGTCTGAGTTTCAGAGTGCGAGGTCCCCGCGCGCTGGTCTTCGCCCCCGCGAGTTTGCGGTTGACATTTTCGATACTGTGAAGTGACATTTATGACTCCATCGTATATGATATCCCAGGTGCGTGTCAATTCAATCACCAAAACGATTATCCAGTAATTAATTCTCTATCGCATATGCGTCATTCATCTCTTCGAATCCAATGGAACATCGCGGATTAATTACAGAAATAAGCGCTTTTGGCTGATTTTGCGTCGATACGCTAACTCAAGCGCTCAAGGGTCTTGTGGCCAATTGAGCGTCATACTGTCGCTACAAAACGTTAAAGCGACTGAAATGCTTACTCGTTCATGCACCAGTCGCTCGTGAACATCGCCCTTAATTACAAATCAATACCTATTTAAATTGTACTAGTGACCCATTGTGAGTTTCGGCCAAAATACATAAATAAGACAAGTTAACCCCCCGTTTTAGATAATAAACGGTACTGATATAATTTTCTACATCACATAGTACAAACATAAAGGAATTTATTTACGAATCAAAGACAGTAAGAATCCGTACTCGAGAATTTTCGAAGAGACTCTTTCAAATGTGTTTTACTCATAGAATAATGTAAATGATAATTTTGTCTGTTTTTATTTCATATAATAAGATCGATTTATTATATTACAATTACGCATCTTTTTCGTGACGAAATATCTGTAAATTTTGAATATTTGTACCGTAAACTTTCCTCTTACGTAGCACCGTCAGCGTCGCCACAGTCGCAAATATTTTGTTATGTAAAGTTTTAAGTTACAAACAAAGTTAGTATAACAAGAGAAGCAATTTATATATCTGATTAAGTTAACAAGTATTATTTTACTTAGACATGGGCGTCAAACTCGGGGTTTTCATTGTTATAATGTTATTTATAAATATCACGTATATTGTTATCGTATTGTACGCCATTTTAAGAACGGACAGAGAATAGCGGAAATTACAAAATAATTGTAAATGAGAAAACAGATTTAATACCAGTACCTGGAACATCCCACATGTCCGCATCTAGTCTCAAAATAAGCAAGTAATATACTTGTATTATGGGTATTAGATAACTAATATGTATTCTTCTTATAATATATGCATAATAAGATATTTTACACCCAGACACGGATACCAGAGAATAGACATGTTGTTGCGTACAAATATTTGTCCCAGCCGGGAATCGAATGCGGACCATTGGGTCTGCAGTTAGGGTCTCTAACCACTCGGCCAATCGATCAGGAGGTGGTAATTACGAACTAAAACTAATAATAAATATTTTGAATAGCGAATTATTTATGTATTACCGAGCGGGAAACTAATCGAAATTTAGAAAGCTGTATATAGGAACGGCCAGTCAAAGAACATTTATCCGATTTTATTGCGGATTACTTAGAATACATTGTATTGGTGTGAAAACAACGGTATGATATTTATCTATATTGGGCAACTTTTTGACGTTACGAGGGTGGTCCGATAAGTACTTAGACTACAAAAGAAAAACGAAAATTTTGGAAAAGTGACGATTCATTTCTCAACGTAGTCTCCTTTTAGCTCGATACACTTGACCCAGCGATGCTGTAACTTCTTTAACCAATCTGAAAAATACGTTTTCCTGAGGTCTGTAAAGTAGGCCTCCATGGCGGCGATAACCTCCTCATTCGACTCCAACTTCTGCCCGGCGAATGACTGTTTCAAGTTTGGAAATAAATAGAAGTCACACGGGGCCAAATCTGGAGAATACGGTGCATAGGGCAGCAGTTCGTAGCCCAATTCGACCAATTTGACCGTGGCGAGGGCGGAGGTGTGAGCCGGTGCGTTATCATGGTGGAAGAGCACTTTTTTTTCCCCTCCAAATGGGGCCGTTTTTTTCGCAATTCAACGTCGAATCGGCCCAATATTTTGGCATAGTACAGCCCTGTTATCGTTTTCACACGCTGTGAAAACAAAACTATGAGTCCGATTCGGCTGAAATTTAGACAGTAGCCGTCTACGAGAATGTAAAGTCTATTCGTTATATTAGACCTCAGACGCCGGCGTCGGTATCCTTTGAGGCGGCAGCGGCTTTCTTTGTGAACTTTTGTCGGTATGCGGTGTCCACGTGTCAAAGGGTGTGGGTTAATATAATGGATAAACTATACTACACGATAGTGAATTTCTTTTGCGATAGTGGCGCCATCGGGCGGTGAGGCAAAGTACTTATCGGACCGCCCTCGTATACGAAACAATACTGTATTCGATATGTCAGCGCTACGGAAGGAGACGTATCGAAAAATGTGTCATCTGTTTATAAATCTATCAATGTGCTCGCTCAGTAAAGTACATAACAGCGGTAGCTTTGCAGGTGATGTAAGTGAAGGTAAATCTCACTTGAAAATCGACTAGTTAGATTGTTATTAAATATTTTTTACGGTTTCATATTTAAAAAGAATCATATTTTATTATGCATTTATAATTCTCATTTTACAGTTGTTATAGTAATTTAAAAACTAAAAATATCAACAAAGACAATAATAATAGTAATACAATATATATAATTTAAATTCTTAAAAATGAGCATTCCCCGTCAAACCCTACGCAAAGGTCTCCATAACAGTGGCGGCATTGCCGCGTTGGATCGCTATGACGAGCCTCTGCGCCAGAAACGACGCAGAGCGGGAGTCACAATCCGTGTTTCTAAGTCGCCAACCGATGCACCTAAACAAATTTTAACCTCATGGCTTTTACAGCCTGTCGTCGTCTCCACAGCAAAGAGTGGGGGTTATAAGATAGTTTCAAAATTGTATATTTAATGTTTTTTCAGAGGGCCGTGCCTTCAGCGGCCGCGCCGGCCATACGCGTATTTGAGTAGGAGGAGCGAAAGTGCTGACGCAAGTTGCGTCCCACAATAAAACTAAAAATGTAAAAACTTGGAAATATACCTATCATGTACATGTATAATGTAAATTTTCCTTACTTTTTTAACATTAGAAACTGTGAACAGAAAGAAGCAGCGGTAGTAGAAATTTAATGTTATTTTGTTAAAAAAATAAATAAACCGTCACATTAATGGCTGCTTAGAACCTATACACATATAAGTAAAATATGCCTTTATCATTAATACGTTTGCGCTTGCCACACATTAACATACCTATGTAATAAATTTTGATCGGCATAATGTTAATACATAATACAAGAAGCAAAGTTAGACTTGCTAACCATGTCAGCCGCCTCAATAAAATCACGAAATCTTTTAAAGGGCCATTGTATACGCTTTTACAATAAGATCCCAGTTGACATTCAAGATCTACCCCTTAACAAGTTTAAAACTACATTAAAACGAAAGCTTTATGCAAAAGCTTATTGCAAAGTATCGTACTACTTAGATTATGAAAATCCAGCATGTGTGCAAGCGGCTCGCTTGTCAGTTTGTTTCAATAATATTAATCTAAGCACTTATTTAAAAAAAAAAGATTATAATTTTGTTAAAAAGAGCGTCCCTCAGTTTCTTGCGTATTCCTCTGAGAGGAACCAACACTTTTTGTGTGCGCCTTTGTGATGACGTTCTTCCACAAAGTAATAAATTCACTCTTGTGACGTATTTCAAGATAATGTCACATAACTACGAAATAAAGATATTTGATTTATTGATTTATATTAAAAAAACCATAGTTTCTAATTTCTAATGTTCAAAAAAAACGAAATAAAAAACCCACTGGTACATAACAGTTTCAAATTTAAGTATAACACGTATAACATATTAACATTGGGTTGTGAGAGCAGATTAGCAATTGTCAGTGGTTATTCCGCCATTGTATGATATTTGTGGATTTAACGCCATTTTTCGTTCTCACCCAACAAAAAACACAATAGCGAAAAATGAGAGAAATTCACGCGATACAATTTAATCCCGACAAAGAAGAGATTTTCGTAACACTCGATTGTTAATGGACTTACGCGATGAACCTACAGCAGTTGGACGAACTTTATTTTGCGCAATCTCAGAAAAAAAACTGGTCAAGTGTACGTTGGATCATGCAGTAGGTAGGGTTCATAGACTATACAAACTACAAAAACTTTGTTCAGCCGGAAAATTATTTCTTCAGAATAAAAGTTCTAAAGTTGGGTAACACATGTGTAACTCTAACTTAAAACCGATTATTTTGTAAACTGGAATCAATTTTCAAAAACCGTCAAAGAAATTACATAGTTATTTTTTAATACATATTAAACGAGACCGGTAGGGGGCGCTTGTTATTTTTCACCTGAAAGATACTTATAATATATATATAAGATACGTAAAAGAGACACCCCAGGTATTGTTTTAAAGACTTCAATACACAACTATACAGCGGTTACAAATATCTACGTATGTACAGTGTGTGCCAAATTTCTACCCGAAGCTCAAAATATATACAACGTAATGGCGAACAAAAGCTACACGGAGCTGCCTCGCCTCGTAGGTGTGAGAAGCGGCCATTGTATATTTACTTTTGTAGCGGTAAAGTGGTTTGGGATAATTCCGAATTCGGGGATATTCCGAATATATAAAATTCTTAATAAATAAAGCAATATAGCCGACTTTTACACTGGCAGCATTTATCTAGAATCCATCATGAGGCCCGGTTCGCTACCTATGAGGCTGGTTCAGGTGATGTGAATTAGCTACCAGTAACCAGACACATACAATATCACCGTTTAAAAAAAATAAGAACTAATTTTTTTTGTGGGGTAATTCCCATTCAAGAGCGAAAAGCGTAGCTATTTTCTAAAGAATCCAACAGTTATTTTGTAAAAGGGTAATTGCGGTTGAAAGAGAAATTTGAACTTTAAGTTAATACATAATAGAACTTCTTTTGAATATTATTCGAAATTACAGCAGCATATTTAGGAATTCCTTTTGTACAAGTACTTAATATTTTTTTTTTATACTTGTATTTTTGGAACCCAATGATATTTCAAGGATTTATTGATACAATGCACATGTTCGTTTGCTAAATAAACAGAAGTAATGTAAATTCATTAAAATCGGAACGCCCTGTCAATCTCATTGAAAATCCTGTCGGGATTCCCCAAATGCCCCTTATACATGTATCCAAAATGTGCTAGGGTTTTCGCAAACACCAAACGAAATATTTAAACAAACTTTAATATCACAAACAAATATAATAAAATAAACAGTCATAACATCAAAATGATAAGTGCGTGCAAAATAAAACTTTCGTTTACAAATTGTTTAATTGATTATTAATAATATAAATTGATTCCGAAGCGGGGTGACGGCCTTCGTAATTCTATGGTATAAAATGATGTCGACTTACTCAGCGTCGCACGGCGAAAGTTCCTTGGACGTTCCATCATCGGGGGGCACGAGGAACTTGATCTCTTTTCGCATGGTGGGCCGGACCTCTAGGGGCGGCGGCACGTGCAGCAGCGGCGCCAGGGCGGGCTCCCCGGGTGCCCCCGTCATCGGCGCCCGCCCCGCGTGTCCCGCCGCCCGCGCCGCATGCCTAGCACACTCTCACATCCCTGACTCATAAAATCCAACACGTTCATCCGAAGCAACTCGAACCACTGTTACACTACTACTACAGCATCAATTATAACAAACTTCTGGTGTGACATTGGCTTTTAAATAATATTCTGCTTCGTAAAAACCAACGTTTTCTTTATCTGAAACAAGAAATAATATAGTATTAGTCATCGATGTACCAATATAACTAGATGGGGTGTCCGCGCAGAAAGTCATCCAAAACGCAATAAGTCCTCCAACCGACTTTTAGTCAATGTAATGGCTCAGCGCCGAATAGACGTGCGCAATATCGACTTGTGTCGTGAAAATTTGTAAAGCTACTCATCAAAGTCGCAAAAAAGAGCTGAATATTGTATTTTAGATAAGTAAACATTTAAATTTAACATTAGTTTATGCTTGCGGACGGTTATTCAATTGTTTTTTAATTTAATGTGAACATTATCACGATTTAATTGTCGTCCCATTCTCGTAAACAGTATGACACGTCCGACCCGTAATAAATATTTGTAGGGTCTTAAATTAGAATTCTTCTCAACGAATATATGTCATAAGCGTTATGAATAGAGCTCAATTTTCATGCTTCATAAAAGAAAAATGATTCCGTCCGAAGAAGTGAATTCTAAAAGTTTTATATTAGAATTTCATAATGCGAATATATATCATAAGTGTTACGAATAGAGCACAATTTTCTTGATTCATGTAACAAAAGGTATATATAAGGTAACAAACTGTAATACACTGCGTTACGGCACAATGCGGACGGTTTTGTTTCGCCTTTACAAAGGCTTCCATCCTGTTAAAAATGGAAGACCATTGGTATTAGTACACGTTAAAAAAAGTTGTGGTAATCCCGGCTTTAACACACATCACGATGGCGCAATATTTATTGCACAAAGTAGTTTTTTGGCATATGACCTTTCAAAATGAAATTTTAGCATTTACATTACTATTTAAAATTTTTTACATTTAGTATTTAGCAATATTATGCAAAACGACTGCAACGCTGAAGTTCACGATTCATCAACTTCATAATACCTAATTATTTTACTGAGCATGAGTAAGGCATAGTTTAATGTCATCGGACGTGTAACGTACTTTTTGTACTAACTGAACCTGAACCTGAAAAGGTGGAAAATTATCTTTTCACGTATTATTTTATTTAAATTGTACTAGACGTGAAAATGGATTAACTGTTACCTTCAAGTTAGTATTATTTAGCTTTGCCATTCATTTCATGACTTAATAATTTTCTTTTAAGTTTTTGACATTTCTTCCTCTTCCTGTTTCTTTTGTTGTTTACACGAAGCATTTGTTGTATAATAATGTTTAAAAATGCATAGGGAACGATATGCAACAGATATAATGAATTCTAAATAGTAAAAAATATAAAAAAAATAGTATAAAAGTATGACAAATAGAAACTTCTAAATAAAGGCTTCGACTTTACGTCGAAAGGAGGAAAATTAACTGTTAATAAATAAATGAGAATAAAGCTCGTCATAATATTTAT
Source organism: Luffia ferchaultella (assembly GCA_949709985.1). Classification (NCBI taxonomy): domain Eukaryota; kingdom Metazoa; phylum Arthropoda; class Insecta; order Lepidoptera; family Psychidae; genus Luffia; species Luffia ferchaultella. The sequence goes on along the minus strand of OX453240.1, from coordinate 19,638,166 downwards.
ATTTCCCCAGTTTTCTATATAATATAGACTTCAAAATACGTTTTCCCTCGTACCGGTGATTTGTAACGTTGATACGGGATTTCCTGGATGTCTGGAAACTATGTGAAATGGGGCCAAGCGTATGACGCGGAAACTTTGCGCCTGAAAAGCGGATTCACGTAATATTATGTCAAAAAAATTATCAAAACTGCCTCTGAACTTTAACCTGTCACTGGTTTGGGGTGGTCTGGATTATGAATTTAACATTTGAAAGATCTGAAGATTTTACTGTTTTTCAGCATTAGAAATACTGTCACATATTTATGTTCAGCACCCTGTACCGTCTCCAATGTAATTTTTTTAACCCACTTAAAAGGGAGGAGGTTCTCCAATCGATTGAATTTTTTGGTGTGTAAGTATATATTACGTGTTATCCTTGCTGATTTTGAAAATTGACTTTTCTTTTATCGAGTAGGCTATAATTCCAAGTTGAACAAAATAACGTTGAACGATTTTTTTCAATTTGAACAAAATATTCCATCTCTATGGGTAGAAGCTTAATGAATCCCGTTTATTTGGAATTCACCCACTTCTTGTTAACCGATTTTAATAAAACTTGGCACATAAGTGCTGTTCCAATAAAAATAAAATATTATAGTAACCTAAAAACTGATCTGATGAAGGAAATGGTAGACAGTCGAGAAGCAGCAGCTAGCTCGTGTTTGGGTTTAAAGAATTTGTTTTGATGAGAATTTCCACCTGTGTTTTACCGTTTATGTCGCACCAGCATTTTAGTAATCCACACTGAAGACCCACAAATCACATATAAGGACATAGATAGAATCTCAGATTTTAGGAAGGTTAATATTCATACCATCTTACATGCAGATCTTTGTGTGAGTACACTTTGTTTTTGTTGGTTACCCCGTGTGTTCTCCGAAACGGATAAAGTAGCCCGTGTAGGTAGGTGGCGCGAAATGCCACTACGTTCAGAAAACGGGGCATGAAGGCCTGTTTCTGAAATCATTACTGGCGATGAAATATGTATGACCCGGATAACAAGAAGCGTTACTAATCACTAAATTAAAAAAGTACATGTTTAAAAAAACAATCAAAATCGAATTCAGAGCTTTGCGTGTAACATACTTACATAAAACTGAAGTAAAAAATAGCTGATGCGATATTTAAGTACATCCGAATTTACAAAAAAAATAAATAAATAGAGGTTCTAGAGCGAACGCCAATAACGTATTAAAACTAATTATACAGAAAATCACATTGAAACTTTTGACTAAGTTAAGCTTCATTAAACGGAATAAATGAAGTTTAAACAAACATTGACGGTAATTAAATGCTTAGTCGTATTTTAAAGAACCTAATTAGTTATTTAAATAATAGAAAGAAAAGGGCGTAACGCGCTTACATTATATAATTGTTAACGAAATCACTGTATAAACTTTCAAAATATATCAAATTTCTTCATTAGATTCAACAATTCAGAACAACAACAGTGTAGGTAATAATTATCGGAAACATTTTTTTATTTTGTAATTTTTTTGTCAAATGTTACCTTTTTGTGATGATATTATAAAACTTTCTAATAACTTACTCACCAACCCAATATATTACACAGGCGGAGTTGACATTTTATTAAAGTTCTTTTTTTTTTAAATTCTGCATTATGTGTTTATTTCCACAAATATTTCATCGTTTCAAAAAAATTATCCCTACGACGTTATAGGGATCTCGTCCTATAACGAAGTAGGAACAAATTATTTTTTCTGGTAATCCCATCATGCGGGATATCATTAGATTTTTGAAATGCAATAGGTTCTGTGTAGGCCACTTTTTATTGTAAGCCCCTTGTTTCCGACATATTTTGCTCCAACGTGGCTATCTCCAAGTCTCCACAGCGTTTCTAAAAGGAATAATTTAAAAAAATCTTTAAAAAAATATTATAGGTAGGTACATCGTCATAAGGATTCTCATGAGAACACTAGAACCAAAGATCGATTCATTACTTTGTTTACATGTATATATTTCTTAAAGTGTAAGGGAAACTGTATGGTCGTTTGCAATACATACTTATACGTAAATACATAATATGTTATTAAAGGTACTTTAAAATGCTATTTTAATGAATATATTGGTTTTTCGCTCTGATCAAGGGTTTGAAATCTCGTATGACGGTAGTTTATACTAACTAAGATATTTTCTAGAGTAAATTTATCATCATCAAACACATTTAAAAAAAACCACTAGAATTTCTGTTGACGGATTTTCATTAAAAAGTTAATTTTTAATTTTTCGTCCACACTTTTGAAATACATATTATTGGAATCATGCTTTTTAATTGTTTTTAAAAACATCAATTGGTTTTTCGGGCGTGATAAAATGGTGACTTTATTACGCGCCGACTTCATTTGCCACATTTATTACCGTATTAGTTAATATAGTAATTAATTAATAAATATTTTTTCCGTTTTCGGAAGGAAGTTTTCCGTTTTAACGTGAAGTTGGGATGTCTACAAATACGTGACAAACAGTTACGTAGGGCGAGGCATCCGAAGTGCCTGGATTCGGCGTGAGTTATTTTATGGGCGACCCCAATATGTAAATTGGTCCTGGTATCACCCTGATATTTACACAAAAACACCTCGATCTTGATATCCGCTTGATATCTTTTTGTGTACGTATTAGGATTCTCGACTCCATATTTTGTCCTAAACATATTCCGCTAACAATATGGGTTAGTTCTAACGATATATCACGGATGTGTACAAATTAAGTAACACGAAAAATGTGTCGTTAACCTGATTGTGCTCTAACGAGTCAATATGGGTAGCCATTTATGTGACGTCACGCGATAAGGCGCCGTGGTGTTATCTAGACAATGTTAACGAAAAATATCTAGAACCGCTTACATCACTCAAATTGATTAGGGTTTAGCTTTCGTTATCCTGTTACACATAAAAATCGCGTCTCTTTTTACGGAGTTAGAACTAATTTTTACTCCCGACTCCTCCCGTGTTGACATACATAACGTACCTACTATAACTGTAAAAATATAAAATCAATTCTTATACAAAATCTATCTATATATTTCAATAAATATGTAAATACACACGTATACAATAAATTGTTTATATACATAAACACACCGACAATGCATACATAGTACACGCATACAAATATAACATATTCATACATACATTCAAACATCGTATTTGACCTGACTAAACGATAGTTAAGAAATTATATTTTTCCATTCTGATTCCTGAAGCCACACTTCTACTTCTACTTGACTTCTTGACTTCTACTCCCACCTAAAGCATCCGTCTCACAACTAGAAACTTCGCTCGTTAAGTACTTCATTTGCGAATCTTGTTTACAAGTAACAATAAAAATATGTAATTCGCCATTTCGTGGTGGCGGCCATCTTGGATTTGAAATTTTTTATAGTGTATAGTATTCTAATAATCAAGCTCTTTCATTTGATACCCATATTAATGAAGTAGTGAAAAAATATGATGTCCGCCATTTTGTGGCGGTGGCCATCATAGACTGATTTTTATCAAACATAGCTAAGAACGCTCCCGATTAATTCACTTTTCATATGAAAAAATCGAAACAAAATCGGTTTATCGGTTTGGGAGCTACGATGCCACGGACAGATACACAGATACACAGATTTACAGATACACAGACACACAGTTACACACACACACGTCAAACTTATAATACTCCTCTTTTTTCGTCGTGGGTTAAAAATACGTTACTCACCAACCCTCCAATTATATCTGTTCAATATACTAGAAAGATTAGGGTTCCGTAACCAAATGGCAAAAAATAGAACCCTTATAAATTCCGTCCGTCCGTTTGTCTACCTGTATGTCTGTTCATCCACCTGTCACATTTATTTTGTTCGGAGACTATTGGTACGTTTTTAGATGAAATTCGAAAGGAATGTGTAATAAATACTACCGCTATAAAATGGTGTAGCGAAATTACGAAAAATATTAGATAATTTTCAAAAATTATATTTGACTTAAATAAAAATACATCGAAATCAGCAATATATCACTGACGAAGAAGTAATAAAACACAAACTTAGAAAAATGTGTGTAAACAGAAAAGTAAATATCTAAGCCAATTTTTTCAATGTGCTTTGGACAAATATTTTTGAAATGATGTGATTGAAAAAAAATTTTGTATGCAATTGTGTTTACAAAAAAAAGATTTTTTTTTAAATTATATGAAACATTAATTTGTATTTACATGTGCCTGTACCTGCGAGTTACCTGCGAGTATTTGAAATGTTGTGCATCACATGATGTTCCTGGGATAAACAGTTGGAAGAATACCATTAGCGGGACTGTTAACAAAACGGACAATATTAAGCGTACGTAATCACGAATGAAAAATAAAATATAAACCTTCCTTCAATGGGCAATAAATCAATTTTTTTTTAAATTCGATATTAACTTGATATGTGTCGTATAATTACTCCAGTGACCAAAAACCGCGACTCAATATTAAAAAAGCCTTTTGTATAGAATCCAACAACATATGAAAGGATTTAGTATATTATTAATCATAAATCTTTAATTAACTAAATAGAGATAATAGTATTGGCAATAAATATAAAACGACTTTGAATAGTTAGCCGAAATGTAAACATCTACTCAACCCATTAACATTCCTATCGAAAGTACCTCAAAAACCTAATAATGAATTAATTAATTATGGATCTGTGAAATGGAACGGAGAAGGCATGTCGCAAGCAGGCGCCGCCGATATCTACGAGTACCTTCGTTCCGGCCAACCACATAAATTATTAATCAATCGACGAGACCTATTCCTTCGTTGTCGTTCCTCATTTTATAGTAATTCGTGGTATAAAATCTCTATTCTATAACTCCAAAATTGTTATATTACGTTTGTAAAACTGAAAGCTCCGAAATAGGAAGTAACATAAAAGCACGAATTGACTAGAAGACCTCTTCTGCGTTTACCGTCTAACTCATACTCTAGCTAGCTGGTGTGAGATGGCGAGTTTCAGTCCGAGTTTGAGTGCACAAGGTCCCCGCGTTTCGGTCTCCACCCCTATGAAATCCCAGAGCGCCGGTTTTCAACCGCGAAAAATTGCGTAATATCACTTCAATACAGTGAAGTGACATTTATAACTATTAAAACTAAACGCTGCTGTCCAATTAATTTACTCTATAGGAAGTAAGTAAGTTCTAAAAATAATTGAGATCTGTCTGTCTTTAGAAAAACACTATTCGATCTGTAAATCTTAACCAGAGGCCCGCGCCAACGGAATTATTTCGCATCGAGTAACTCTTAGGGCTTTCTCGACTTCTTCGCGCCGGTGATACCCTAGTGTGCCTCCTGACCGCTTCAATGAAGGAGCTTTCGGGCTAACAACACGCATCCTTATTCTGCTTCAGGCGGTTGTTTAGTGGGGGCAACTTCCACGTACCCCGCGCGCTTAGGCGCGCGGAAACTGTAGAGTTTAATCCGCCTTTCCACCGCAAGGGTATAACAAAAAAAAAAAAAAACTATTCGATCTTAATGTTCATAACATATATCGTTACATATCCAGTACTTTGGTTGCTACTCGCTCTATGATCTTTTACAACCAATAAGTATCTCTCTAGACGGGATTTACGAGGATATCTATGGTAGTATAAAAGTCCTTGTACGTTCACATTACGTATACTTTCTAAAGAGTGGTTCACAAAGTACGCACACAGTCAAGTGCGTAAATATGTTCAAGTCGTCTTTACATTTAGTTTTATAAATACAACCGCAAGAATAATAAATGATGTAACGTGATGTAATACGTGCTAATACTTTATGAGGAACTTCCAAAAGTTTGACGAAAACAAATTCTATGTAGTCAATATTTCTTTATTGAGATGTTGTACTGGTATAAGATCAAAATTGAAAGGAGTATGCAGTGTAGCTTAACGTTATCACAAATTAAAACTTAATAATTTATAAATTTCCGCGGGACTTACGAAAATGTGTATGGGGCCAAAGCTCTCTGAACTGAAGTTTGAAAGTTACAGGTCAGCTCTAAGCAATCGATATATTATTGAAAACGCATTGATATTAAGTAATAAATTATTAAGTAATTAAGTAATAATTGAAAAATGAACGAAATAATAACAATCCTCAATTATGCAAGACAAATATTACACCCGACTACAATTAACAAAAATATGATGATATCAACAAAATTATGATGAAAATAGGAGACTTCATTTATAACGGAAATTATCGATATACGTTATAGTACGAGCTCGAGCGGGGACAGCTTCCAAATCTGGGTCTCGGGTTTAAGGTCAGTTGTTTAAGTTATTGTATACTAAAGCTGCACAAATGCAGCTTATTAAGCAGTTTTTCAGGTAAAAAATTAATGCTTTAAAAATTACGGATAAAAGTACAGTACAAATTATAGTATAAAAACAGTAAAATATAATGTAAAAGTTTGGTAGCCATTTCAATAAAATCACCAGAATAGTGTTATACATTTTCGTGCCATATAAAACTTCACTTTGTTATCGAAACATTCTCAATGCATCGTATTTTTATCCCAACTACTCAAAAAGATATCTATTTCACTTCTTCACTTCATTAGCCCATTTTTACCCCACTGCAGGGGCTTAGGCCTCCCCCAGAGTGAGAAGGGGGGCTTGGAGCTTAAATCCACCACGCTGCTCCACTGCGGGTTGGGGATTGTAACGACCGCCATCTATTGACAGCGTCCGGGACCGACTGCTTAACGTGCTCTCCGAAGCGCGGAGTCAGTGATAGTTATGTACTTAAGTCAGAAAAACTCATTGGTACACGCTCGGATTCGAACCATGGCCCTATGGGGCCTTATAAATATGAGACAGGTTCGTTGCGCTTTGGGCTATCACGGCACTATTCTCTATTTATCTATTTATTTATAATTTTTAACGCAAACATTACCTAAACAAATTGCGTATTTAAGCTGTATTTGCCATTTCTAGCAACCTCCTTTTCAATTTTGCAGGTACTAAGAGCAAGTTGTAAAAATATGAAGTTTCTCTACTATAGAAGGCGGATTTGGTCGTATTAAGCGACATATAAATCAATAAAAGTTACTCATAATATTAAAGTTGTTTTAGTCCATAATGGAATATATCATTTATCGAACTGTTATTCCAACAAAGGAAGGCTCAAAGATAGTTCTCGACGGCTCCCGACGCACTAGTGAATATACGCTGTGTCAGCGATTCGTTTTATCTCAACGTTTCTTCCCTCCCGGATGAAGATCCACGCTCATTTACAACTCTCCTCGTGACAGGCCGTATCACTTATTGTACTTCTTACGAGTTCCGTTACTTACTGTATTAATTTTGGCTTTTTTCGTCTATCTTTACAAGAAATGTCGACGTTTCATAGTAATTTGTCAGTAGAAATCCTATGTCATTCAAAAATATATAGAAAACTAAAGTCATGCATATTTCTGTTAGACTATGACTGAATAAAACTTCTTCCCACGCTGCTGCTAACGGTTTTGTGTAAATTGTGTGTTATATACTATAGACAAAATCTTCAATTCACTTCAAAACTTCAACAATACCTACTGGTGTTCTGAAATTTCCTGAAAAATATTAAAAATTAACTTTACTAGGGGCGGTGCGCGTGCAGTATTTAATGCAACTTATATAGGTACTCGTATAGTTACATCATTCCAAATTATATGACATATACGAAACCTTATGGATGCAACTCCAATTCCAAATTAATTGTTTTATCGCTGAGTTTCTTAGACATAAGTTACGTGTTATAAGCTCAGTTGCCAAGTGGTAGAAAACTAAACCCTTGTAACATCGTCTCGGCCATTTGTCCGTCCGTATGTCATTAGACCAATTGGACCGTTGCCGTATATATACGTGGGCATGATTTTTGTTTTTATAGAAATATGTTACGTTTATTAAGAAAACTTAATAATTGGAATCTCTTTATTGTTTAAAGTAAATTGGTCTACGACATCATCCGGTTACATTACTATGGCTTGACGTAATCATTTTTCTACGTAGCGCGCATCGAGTGACGTCACCAGCGCGTCGTAAATACTAAGTACTGAAAAAAAAACAGACAGACAGACAATAATTTAATAAAAAAGTAGCCTATATGTTAATCCAATCCACATTTTTTTTTTGTAACTTCAAAATTTCTTTTAATAATAATGACACCACTCATTGTTTTTTTTTGTAATTTGTCGACATTATTGTTTTTTCTTACTAATCAGATCACATCACTAGCGCATTCCTCAGCCCTGCATTCAACTCGCGCGCCTAGTACACAAGATTTGTTATATCTCCGGTGATAAATTGGTATTTTTCCAAGATTCAAAAACTGCAGTAATCAGTCGTGTCTAATAGCGCATGATACATAATTTTGTTGAAGGAGACGCGCTCATTTTACTAGTAATTTTGAAAATAGACCTACCCTATAATAGACTAATTGAAAATGGAGCAAAGATTCTTAAGTGACATTGCCTATTTCGGTGAATATTTCGCGAGATATATATAAAGTTTAGACGTCATGGGTCTGTCTACCTTTTTATTAATTTTTTAAATCAATTATGTAACAATAACAATTACATCCAAGGACAATTATTATGAAAAAAAAACCTAATAAAATTTATTTTGTATTTTTGATTGCTAGTATTAAAGCTAGCTTTAAGTCGATGCGCCCGACGCGCACTTAACGAACGGTAAAACTACGTTAAGTTCTTACTAATTGTTATTTCATTACAAAAACAAGTGATAAACAAGGAAGTTTGGAAACACGCCAATGTTAAAGAAAATAAATTTTACTTAACTCTGTTCTTTACATGATTGTCTGCTAATTAAATCCTATAATTATGTAATACGTGTGCCAAATTGTCGAGATGTCATTTATTTGTATAAAACATAAAAATGTACGTAGTGAGGCGGTAGCAGAGCATAACATATTTCAAATATATCGTCAAAACTAATGGCTGTTTAAGATCCCAGGATTACTTACCGGAACGGAAATTCACCTACATATTTTAGGATAATCTCAATTTTCCTTTAGGGTCGCATCTAAAAACCATGACCGCTATAAACCGACAATGGAGCAAATTAATACGCATAATATCATTGTTAAACTCTAAACGTATGATTTTTTTGTAAACTTTCTTGCCAGCGGGCGGAACAAAATATCGCTTTAAAAGTAGGTCAATTTTTATAGCTCTGGCTGTGTGGGAAATGTCGCAACGAATTATATGGTAAGGAAAAACAAATATACCGGGCCAAGTTTCTTAACGCCGATATCGACAGGAAAATCGTTTAGGCGAAGCTTTCACCTTCTACGAGGCCATTAACGGCGACTAATTACGTAGCTTTCACTAATTCCGAGGAAAATTTTATGTTAACTAGCATTTTCCTGCAGCTCTGTTCGCTAATTAATATAAATAATCAAGAAAATATATTCTATAAATTCCGAAGTATCGTATTTTAACAGAAGACTAATTTGTTTAGTGGGAAAAGGAAGGAATGTAATATTTTTGTTTTAGTCGATCATTTATTACATTCAATACTTATTACTAATAAATCGGAATTCATTCTGTTTTTCTGTTTAAATGAAAATTGGAAAAAAAAATTTATAGATACGTACCTAAATTACAGTTGTCATCTCAGTCGTGTCTACCTTAACATTTTGTGAAAAACATTCTAATAAATTATCCCACGTCGAGCATATAGCTCGAATACGCAGAGTGAAAAAATCGGCTAGTCGGAATCAGCGTTTGTGGTCAAAATTAAAATAATATCTAAAAATATATATATATCTAATTCAGACCAATTTTTGTTGAAAGTGTTTTTAAGTTGCTTAACTGAGCTTAATTTTTTTTCGGAATTATCTACTCCATACTTGAAAAGTTAAAGGAAGGGGACATATTTTTTAGGACTTTAGGAGCGCAAATCTCAGCAACTATTTGAATAGAAAAGTTAGTTAGTAACATCTACATTATTTTTAAAGAACTATTATGTTATACACACGTTAATGTGCCTGCTAAAATTTTTATTTCCGTCTCTCAGTTACATACATGTATGGCGAATAGCCTAAAAAAATTATAATTTCGCTACACCATAATAAAGCGAGTCCTACCTGTCTAGCTTTGAAATGTCATCTATGTAGTGAAAATAGTCCTCGACTAAATTGACAAATGTACTAACAGATTCTAAAATGATAATGGCAGGCTTTGTTACTCACAACAAAGTATTTGAAATGTTCATATCAACTCTCATTAGTTGAGTCAAAAGAAAAAGAAATATTTAATATATTTCATTTCTAAATCTTTTCCATTTTAGCTCATCATGCAACGTGCTCATGATATATTCGGAATATATCATAAGCACGTTGTATAAAGCTCTACTAACAGACTTTTAACAATACATATATCATACAATACTAATGTATACAATACATTAAAGTATATGTCGGTTGTTATCATAGCTATAAGCTAAATATTCAACAAAAAAACCGGCCAAGTGCGAATCGGACCGTACCACCATACGATATACAAAAACGAGCGCGACGTTAATCGAACTTAACCATTAATCGTTATTATTATGTAATTTAAAAATTATTGTTTAAAGATATTTAATTTTTATTTTGTTAGTTATTTAGAAGGCGCTCGATTCTCTGGCTAATCCGAAAAGTAATAACATAAGTGCACTGATAGCTAGAGACAATTTTTATTACTTATTGTGCCTATTACAGTGAACCTTTGACTTTTAGTATCGATTGTGAAAAGAATAAGCTCTGCAAAGGAAAGCGTAAATTTATACTACCTGTAATATAATGTGGTTTTCATCATAAAATATTTTTTTTACAATAACATCACAAAGATAAAATGCATCTAGTTTTCGCTTATTGGCTAAACGATGTCATTTTCTACGGAATTTTCACAAAATTTTACTTATAAAAGTACATTTTATAAGTTAATCTATTACTCGTTAAATAATACAGACTAGTTGGCTGTGATAGTTTTCCTTTTAACTACGTTATATACCTATATACTCGTGTCATAAATTTTTTCCACATATTCAAAAACAACGGTTTAGCTAATAGAGGGGGGGGGGGAACATGACTCTAACAAAAGTTAGGAATTTAGGAGTGCATATTTCAACAACTGTTGAACTAAATAAAAAAATTGTTTGAAACCTTGATATCATTTTTAAGACTTATCGTTTGGTACCTGTCGCGTTACTACACGAGGAATTATTTTTTTCGTACTTCAGTTACACCTACCCAAAAAAAACGTCGTTTAGATTACACCTACCTTCCAAATTTCATCTTTATATTGCCAATAGTTTCTGAGAGAGACAGACAGACAGATAGACAAACAGACAGACAGACGGACATGGCGAAACTATAAGAGTTTAATCCGCCTTCCCACCGCACGGGTAAAACAAAACAAAAAAAAAATTGCGAACCATATGCCATTACTGCAATTCCGCATCCTTGTAATAATGTATCTGATGACCAGTTGGCCGAGCGGTTAGAGACCCTAACTACGGAGCCAAGGGTCGTGGATTCTATTCCCGCCCTGGACAAATATTTATATGCATGAACATATCTATTCGTTCCGTGTCTGGGTGTAAAAAAAATAATCATATTTATAAATATTACAAAGATTATTTTATTTACATCAGTTTCATGGTATCCATAATACAAGCTTTCCTTAGTTTGGAACTAGATGGCGCTGTGTGGGATCTCCGAGGTATTATTATATTATTTATATCAATCCTCTTAACGCACTCATGTCACCTTCATCTTCTGCTAACTTTGACTTTGTACTTAATGAATTTCTTCACTGTCATTAGCTTGTCTTAATAGTACTTAAACTACGTTAAACAACGTAAATGTATTTTTTAAATTAAAAGAAATACGTCTGCATAAATATTAAAAGTGCTTTATAATTTTTTTTAAATTAAAACTTATTTAAAAAATTTAAATTAAAACACGCGAGACGGGCTTCGTTTTTTGGGTAAGTAATTTCACGTGACACTGAAGCTGTAACGCATTGTTATAGTTATACTTGAATGCTTCGAATTTTTTTAAGGGCGAACTGTGTCATAAATATTTTCTAAGGTGAATTTTCACCAAACTATTTTCCTAATAAGATCTCCACTACCCCGCTTCCGTTTTCCTTTGTGTGAAAACAAGCTTTCAATTGCATAGCTAAGTTATGCAATTGAAATGTTCAGTATACCGTATCGTGTTTCCTCATTAGCATTTCATTGCGTCAATTCATTGTATTCGATTTCCTCGCGAGAATTGGAGAAAAAAAAAACGAGAAGTTTAAGTTACTTGGGACCCTAAAAGATTTCTAGCTAAAAATCCGTACAGTATGGGAACTGTAAAGGTGTAACATACTAACAGACAGAAATTTATATCGTTGCCTTTAAAAGGTTCTAAATCTTAAAAGGTACAAAAAACGGAACATTTATAGGATCATTTTGTGTCCGTTCGTTTGTTTGTCTGTAAGCACATTTAATCTCATGAAGAATATGTATGAAGTTGAAACTACTAGTAATATAATATATGAATGTCTGCGACCCCATATCTTTGTTAAAAATCAAGTTTATAAGCCAATGCCATGAAAGATACGCGTATTTTCACTTTAAATTGAAAACTCGTATTTTTTCCGGGTAATCCCAGGTATTTCTCGTTAACCTATAATTTTTTTAATTCGACGCAATGGAAGGTCTCGTTTCACAAGTAAAAGAGAAAAATCTGATAATTATCAGTTGTTATTTTTAAAGTAAAAGTGTAAAAAGTATCTATAGGTAGATTTATATATTATAAAAGAAAATTTGAGTATGTATACCAGTTGCCTAGTACCCCATAATACAAGCATAACGCTTGCTTACTTTGGGACTAGATGGCTCTGTGTGGGAGTCCCAGGTATTATTTTTAAGTGAATTTTTTATTTAATACATTTTTAAATCTGGCAGTAACTTTAAACAACTTAAAATACGTTATACAGCAGTAGGGATCCCTCAAGGAGCGAGTTCGAATCACACTTAGCCGATTTTAATGCATAGCTATAGTTATTAAACTTATAAAGAATCGATATTGTTATGACCCCAGGGTTTCGTTTGACGTCCACTAAAACGTACCGCAAGTTCGTCACGTGCTCATTTCGCCAAATCTAATAGGCGAAAAGAATTCATTAATTTCCACATAACATCCTCATATGACCTTGTTTCCATTCCATTCCACTCCATCAGCCCATTAAACCCCACTGCAGGAGCTTAGGCCTCCCCCCAGGGTGAGGGGGCTTGCAGCTTAATCCACCACGCTGCTCTAGTGCGGGTTGGTGGATTGTAACGAATGCCATATATTGACAGCAACCGGGACCGACTGCTTAACTTGCTCTCCTTAGCACGAAGTCAGTGATAGTTATGTAGGCACTTAAGTCAGAAAAACTCATTGGTTCACGCCCGGATCCGAACCACAGCTTCACGATCTTATAGATTTGAAACAGGTTCTCTGCATTCGGGTTATCACGCCTACATTGACCTCGATATTCAGTGACAAATCATTCTTTCTCTACCTACACTTGATCTTCAACTGAGTGTTCAAATCGCACTGACACATTATCCTGTGCGCCGATTTTTAGGATTCCGTAGCCAAACGGCAAAAAACGGAGCCCTTATAATTTAGTGCTGCTCCTTATAATTTAGTCTATCTACTTGTCACTGCCATTTTCCTCGAATACTATTGGTACTACAAAGATCTAATTTAAAAAGGTATATATAATCTATCAACTGCTATGCAATGGTTTGATGAAATTATAAAAAAAAAAAGTTTTTGAAATTGGTCGTCATACATATAACTGAGGGACAAAAAAATTTCAGTACACACTAACGCGTGGATCTTTAAAATGATATAAAGATTTCAAAATGATTTTTTAGTGTAAGTTATTTTGATATATCTGTACTGAGAAAAATGTTCTTTAAATAATATGATGTATTACCATCAGTAGAGCGATTGATGATCGAAATCATCATAAATACGAGGAAACCGAAGAAGATAAACCACGCGTCATCATAATTGTGTTATAAGAACCATAATTTCCGCTAAAGCATATTTTTTTTATTCTTCGTATTCCTCATTTTTTATTATGGCGCTCAATCATTGGTCTACTGACGATGAACAAACACCTTTTTTAGTGTGTACCTAAATTCCTAGAACGTGTGTCCTCTCCTTTAATTTTTCAACTATGGGAAACACTGAAAAATTTAAGTTCGTACAACTTTCAATTTAAAATGGTATGAATAAAATATGCTGAGTCGTCTTTGAAATATGAGGTATAATATTTTAGGTAAAGCGGTATTTTGAGTGTTCCCTACAGTTGAACGTTCTACAGACCACGGGTCACAGATTTTCATTTTCGTTAAATTCAGTTTCGGAACTGTCGATTATCGATTTCGAGGACGTGCATGAAATAATATATTGTACAAGTTCTTAGTTTAAGACACAAAGTTTCGTAAACCGTTTTGCCATTTTCCATTTCTATTTAATTAAATGACACAACGCGGTTCGTGTTATATTTTTCAAGAGAGATCAGCGGGATATCGTGAACGTCGGACTGTCCGGGATCTACAATTTCTCTCCGAATTCGTCCCAACGAAAATGAAGACTTTGTTGTCCGTGTCTACAAAACAATAACTTCGTAATTACGTGACAGCGAGTGCTTTCGAATACAATATATCCATCCGATTCTCGCGCAATGTATTGTTTTGAATAATTTTGTTTTGTCGGTGGTCACTGGACCCCATTCATTTCAGGTTCGTACAACCAAGAGATATAAGATCGTAAATTGAATCAATCTTAATTCATTTATTGCGTTTTAAATGTTATATGAATTCATTTTCGTTGTTGTTAGACTGACAAATTACCTTTTATATACGTGAGTATATATTGGTAAATAAACTAACTGATTGACCCACACACATATAACGCATAGTCTAAGCCGCCTAGTTTAATTTAGTTTGAAATTTTTCACAAAGGTTCCTTATTTCAAAATTCAACCTCTAAGGAAGTGTTTTAAAAAAGTGTTTAACTTTTGTATGGATAGGATATAATTAAAGCACGTGTATTAATTTGAGAGTTTGCATAAATTAATGTTTGAACACGTAATTTACCGACTTTTGAAACTTAAGACGACAAAAAAAAAATTTAATTCGTATCGCAATCTATATATTTCTAAGAAATATTTGATATATATTTCTAAGAATCTATAAGAAGAATTTCAATCTATATATTTCTAAGAAATATTTGGTTGACTGATGGTCAATTAACGCACAGCCAAAAACATTAACTCTAGAAACTTAAAATTTTGCACTGAGTTTCTTATATACCGTAGGCATCATTTAAGGGTTTTGTAAAATCAACCCCTAAACGAATTAAATAAATTTTGAAAGTCAGAGCTCAAATTATATTTAATCAACCGAAAGCGGTACTAATCTCACTTATGCGTATTTACCACCTTGCTAACGCCATCACGAGCAACGCACGTAACCTAACTAACCCATTCTAATATAACCCATGATTTATAAATTATGACCCCAACATTACTCTATTACGTATACCATGCAAATGAAAGTCACGAGCGGTTTAAGTTAATGTAGTTTTTCATGAAATTAAAGAAAATCGGAAACAAAAAGCCGTTACGATGATTTACAGACATTTCAGTATATGCAGTAATCAGTATGAATGTTAAAAACTACTTATTCAGTAATAAATTCAGTAGAATTAGAAAAGTGGTATTTAAAAAAATTATAAATGTACAATAAATACATACAGAGATAGTTAAGTATATAATAGTGATAATAATATCTAGGACATCCCACACAACGCCATCTAGTCCCAAAATAAGCAAGTATTATGCTTGTATTGTGGGGTACTAGACAACTCCGGTACTGATATACATACTTAAATATAATAATTTTTTAATTTTAGTTTTTAATGATATATACATATATAAATACTTTTACAACCAGACACGAAACAAATAGACATGTTCATGCACACAAATACTTGTCTCGGGCGGAAATCGAACCCGCGACCTTCGGCTCCGCTGTTAGGGTCATCTATATCTATCTATTCTATATAATATGTATACCTAATGTATATAATTATGAACCACTATTTAAATGACAAGATTTTTCATACAAACTAGTATAATTTATTGCAATTTGTTATTATTTTTATTTCGTGGTATAATAATAATAATAATAACACACACAATCACAACAACGTCTAGGTCCCAAACTAAGCATTAACTTGTGTTTTTTGGGTACCAAGCGAAGACACCACATACAAATAACAACCAAGACCCGGTACCAGTATCAATATTCCTCATGTATATACTGACCCGACCTGGGATTCGAACCCGGGACCTCCAGCTTCGCAGGCAAGGTAGCTGCCCACTAGGCTAAGCGGTCGTCGAAAACTTATCCATTCTAGCGGTACATTCATTTATGCACAGGATTAATTAAACAATAAACAGAATAATTTCATACCTTAGATCTGAACCTAGTATTACTTACTCACTGGCCAGTCAAGTAATTAAGAAGACTGAATAGTTTTTTTATTTTCATTCAATTTTAAATTTAGAACACTGTATAATTTTCGCCACTTATTTACGTAAAAGTCTAAAACGTAATTGTTTCATATAAAATGGGGGAAAAATGAAACTTGTGGTAAAACTACAAGGGCAGTCATAATAAAACTTCACAAGAAAAGTACGTCGTATAAAAAGATAACTGATTATCTGCAATGCTCGAAAACGATGGTTTTCCATGCCGTGAAGCATTTTAACATGTATCAAACGACTGCAAATATTATATAAACAAAGAAAAACGTCTCGTCGAGATGATCGTAATTTCGTTCGTTTGGCAAAACAAAATACTTCTGAAGAGTTTATCGAGATAAAACAACCCTTCAGTGATCTCGGCATGCACTATTCGAAAGGCTTTGGTAGATGAGAATTTGCATTGAAGGATTGAAGGAAGGAAGAATTGAAGGAGGAAGGAAGGAAGAAGGAGAAGGAAGGAAGGATTGAAGGGTGGCATTGAAGGTACCCATTTGAAACAGCGTAATAGGCTAGTCCTATGAAAACTAGACAGTGACGCTGTGGAAAAGTTTTTTTTTTTGTGAAAAGACAAAAATAAACAGAGTGTGTTCTGATACATACGTACGACGACGCCCTTCGAATAAAGCATTGGTCTCCAAGTACACAAAAGTGACATTAAGATATGGCGGGGAAACGCGAAAATTTGGGGGTGCTTTTTTGGTCATTTACTTGGACCTGTCAGGCTGATAGAAGGAAACATGGATCAATTACAATACAAAAATATACTGGAAGAAATAATATTACGCAATGCTGAGGACATGTTTCCGGTTCTCTTTAGACATTCCAGCACGACAATGATCTGCAGCATACTGCACGCACTGGGATTCTTTTTCATAATTACATAAAATTTATTAGTTTCTGTCTTAGATTGGCCAGCTAACAGCCCAAATTTAAACCCAATTGAACATCTTTGGTACAAAGTCAAGAGAAGTGTATCTTATTGGCAGTGTGGCAGTTTAAGAAAGCTGTAGGAAGTTTTCTTAGAAGAATGGAACTCTATCTCTCTTACAAAAGTAAAAAATTGATAAATTCAATGTCTCACCGGTGTAAGGCAGTTAGCTAAATCCGGGAAGATATTAGTAATAGCTATTAATTTTAATAATGAATGTATTTATTTATTTCTTATAATGTGCAAGTTTTCATACAATTGCAATTTATATAATCTAAGTTTCATATAAAACAATTCTCGAACAGTAAATTTAACATTCTTAATTATTTATCTAGCTTCCTTTATATTTGATTTTG
This sequence comes from Luffia ferchaultella, assembly GCA_949709985.1. NCBI lineage: Eukaryota > Metazoa > Arthropoda > Insecta > Lepidoptera > Psychidae > Luffia > Luffia ferchaultella. The sequence continues at coordinate 19,620,219 of OX453240.1, read as the reverse complement.
TTACGATTGAAATAATGAATTTCGTAAAAAAAATCTCTATTCGTAATTCTGTTTCCTTTTTCATATGGCTATTTCATAGCATAACTAATTACTTCTAAGAAGGGTAAGGGAAATTTCTAGAAATACAAATCGTTCTTTAGTATATGAACCACTATACGGTATACGGTGCACGCGTTTTAGATCACGTTAGTGTTTTGGGTACCGAGATCGTTCAGCAGAGGTACTATTCAAACATAATATAATGATAAACAATAACCAGGAAAGTTAGTTTTCTATTGCAAAGCGGTATTTTATAACTCGACCGTTAGTACTCGAAAACTACGTTTTCATAATCTTAATAATTTGACACGCTAAGACTCCCTCTGAATTTATTTCTTAGTAAATAAATTAAAATTTATTTTGTGTAGGGATAATTACACTCACCGATGAATGTGTATATGAAAAATTGACGATATATGAGGTAAATATGAGCGGGTCGCTGCACGGCCGTGGGGTGCAGTACGCGCGACAAACGTGCGCGGTGCGCGACCGCCGTCGAGCACTGACACCGCTGACAGGGCCGCCCGCCCGCCTCAGCCTAGCCGCCCAAACGATTAATCATCCGATCCTAATTGTTTTAACACGGGATTCGAAATTCGAATGATTGCTACGCGTCATCGTTGGACTATCGCCAAAAACTGCAGCGGATAGTTTTCATTACGTCATCATTCTCTTTATATAAAACACGATGCTGAAGAAAGCGGGGCGCCAACGCGTCAGAATTATGTTCAAAAGGTGGCCGGTATGAAATAGGTTTGAACGGATCAAACACATAATTGAATTTGTAAAGTTCATCTTTAATTATATTAAAATGAAATCTTTTAAAATTCGTAATTAGTTATAAGAATTTCGCGAAGAAAGTTATGCGGATATTAATTTGTAAAATCCTTTAACTTTTTATGTAATTACTCAAAGTCTGTTAAATAAACTTTTATCTCATTAACGTTGAGCGTAAAAAAAGTGAATAATATAACGAAAACATTGCACTGCTATAGAAACTTTTCTTATTTACATCATTTTGTCGCTCTGTTATTGACTTCATTCACATGCAGAATTCTTATAAAAATTTATGTATGTATGAAATTATTAAATAATTTTACCGTATAAACTGAAACGCTTGCTAGTGTGTTAAAACTATTGAATGTTCTTTGTTTAAATTCCCATTCGCGCCCGCTGGCTTCGTTTATTCTATGGTAAAAACATATATATATATATATATATATTATAATACCTGTCGCTACTTAGTTCAGTTAATAATCATTTATTTACTTGTCAAAATGTTCACAAATCTCTTGACAAACATAGCGATTTTGTTATATCTCAGTAGTTTTCACGTAAAAATACATTATGTTGACTACCACTAGGTTTTCGAGAATTTGTGCTTATTAGGTGCTTTATAAAATTAAGGGGAAGAAGTAGTTTTTTACGGTATTTCCAGAAAAATTACAAGATGTGCGAACTTCTAAACCTACCTACCTCACATGACCGGTTTTAAGTTTCTTTGCCTCAAAAGCAAAAACAGAACATTCATAGAGCACTTTGTTGTCTGTCCGTCCATCTGACGAGGTCATTTTTCTCAGTAATCAGTTGAGGTAGGTATAGTTGAAATTAATATGAAATACGGTCTACGGTCTTTTGGAGCTGTAAAAATTTAAGCTTCTAAGTCGAAGCAGTCAAAAGACATGATCATTTATGTCGCATATTTTGATACTTACAAACTCTTCCGAAAATCACATTTAGCCTGTTTTTAATTTTAAAATTTAGCCCTACAAAATTTCGGAAAATACTTTGTTTTGGTTTGGTTTGCTTGTTTGCATTACGGAACTTTTGAAAATAAGCCGTTAAACGTGACTATTAAATCGGTGGAAAAAGCAGAGTTTCATATTATAAGGCAATGACAGCGTAGATAAAATGTTTCAGATCTTTGTTACATTTAATTGATAGCTAATTTAGTTATTGGCCTTTACGTCATACGTGTAAACTCGGTACTATTCATTATTCACCAAGATTCTACAATGTATCTCAATTTGCGCTTACCAACTTGCTGGGAATAATTATGGGTATTTTCTTTTGTAAACATTTATAACGAATTCTTCTAAATGTGTGTATGTACTGTGAATTATCTAAATAAAAAATATATATAAATAAAAATTAATTTCATATTGTCAAAGCTAATTAAATAATGTTATAATTAATGATGACCGCTTGGCCAAGTGGGTAGCGAACCTACCCATGAAGCTGGGGTTTCCGGGTTCGAATCCCAGGTCGGGTCAGTATTTATCTGATGAATATTGATACTGGTACCGGGTCTTGGTTGCCATATGTATGTGGTGTATTCGCTTGGTACCTAAAACACAAACTAATGCTTAGTTTGGGGCCTAGACGTTGTTGTCATGTATACGTTATTATTATTATTAATTATTAACGGCAACGTATAATTGTTTTTAATGATAAATCTGCTATATGAAATTCGCTAGGGTGTCTGGTATCAACTATAAAATGAGATATCATCAATGTTTGAAACTAGCCCAAGCGAAACTATTACTGGAAATTAGACTGAGCCAAAAACAAGCTTTTGGATTTCATGACCACCCTCCGTCACTATCACGTAATTCGATATCAGAACATATTACGACATGTCACCGTACGCGTTAGACGTTAGACGATCGATTTGTTGGTTTAACTTTGCAGTAGCCACTACAGATAACATCCTTATAGATAAAAACACTACACGAACATATTTGACGACCGCTTAGCCTAGTGGGCAGCGACCCTGGAGGTCGCTGCGAAGCTGGAGGTCCCGGGTTCGAATCCCAGGTCGGGTCAGTATTTATATGATGAATATTAATACTGGCACCGGGTCTTGGTTGTTATATGAATGTGGTGTATTCGCTTGGTACCCATAATACAAGCAAATGCTTAGTTTGGGACCTAGACGTTGTTGTGATTGTGTGTGTTATTATTATTATTTGACATTTTGACATCTGCAGTCATGTGAGTTTTCAATACACGACCATAGACATACATTACTCTTACATTACTACGTATTTATTGTTGTTACCATAGCTGGGTATGGGTCAAATTTCTTCCAACAAAAACAAAGGTAGCTATCAAAAAGACTATTATGACATGTATCTTGAGACAAATCGTCACTTAGCGGACCATGTGCAATTATGGTGATGCCTCATCCATTTATTGCACGTAATATATTAATGGTGTAGTAAACCCAGACAATTTGATCTGACTCAGGCGTTCGTCTTAAGCCATTAACTTTGAAACGGTTTATCGTATTAGGTTATGATTTGGCGCAAAGATGTATTATAGATACATTGAGAAAAGTGTTCTTCAAAAAATATGTTGGTTCACCATCAGTTGAGCAATTGATGATCGAGGTCATCATAAATATGAGGAAACAGAGGAAGACGAAATAGGCTTCATCATATATTATGTTACAGGAACCATATAATTTCGGTTGCCGCATATTTTTTTCCTATTCGTATTTCTCGTTTTTTGTTAAGGGGGGTCATCCATTGCTCGACTGATGATGAATACTTTTTTCAGGATAGTTGTGTTGTGATTTGCAATTATGGTTCTGAAAACCGTTTTCAAAATAAACTGAAAATCGTGAATAATGAATGAAGTAATGTTACTTAATCATGAATATTAATTATTAAAAACCCACCATACAAAAATTAATAATTAGAAGAATATTAAAAAGTTGGAATTAAAAAGGCAAGTTTTATAATTTAAGATTTTAATTAATCGTTATCGTGCGTAGCCTTCTTTGATAACCTTTAGTTATCCTCGTATAGTCGCGCACGACATTAATAAAAATTCCATATTTTATTTTTCCCAGATTGTGAAATAAAAATAAAATTGTGTAATTACTCTTTTGACTGGATCAAATTTTTAATATTCTTTTATTTGAATATTCTTTTATTTGAATATTTTTGCGTAAACATTTTTAATTAACATCTTTTTCAATACATTTGCTATTAACGCGGTCTTTATGACATCGAAACTTGTACCATAACTTTGTATTTTACAGTACTAGAGGCCTTTTTTACTTTACACCAATCACAAACGAGCATTCTGTTTGTGACGCATGCGTAAACCACGATAAGCGAACCGCTCGTGATCTTAGCTCCCGCCATTGTAACATTTGAAGTATCTACCTAATTTTAATCGCAAATGTATTGAAAAACTTCGTATGATGCTCGTAAATACTCAGTAAACTAGCTATTATATAGTTATCGGTTTATTATAAGCACTCGGCTTCGCCTCATGCCTATAAACACCTCGACTATAATATGCAGCTTACCGTTCTTGCATCATAATGTACTATTATGAATTATTGCTTAATGAATAATAGACCTGTATTCAACACAGGGACGTTCATAGGCTGATGATCATGAAAAAACCGTTTTGAAGAAATATATCCACTGCAGCGCTTTCTAGCGGTATATATATTTTTACTAATGTAAAAACCTACTTTGAGGTGATATATATATAAAAAAACTCTTTCAAAATTGCCATAGTTATTTCTTAGAAATATTCCATTCAAATCAGCCCACCCTGCCGTCTATAAGGAACATATCTACTACTGAACTCTCTGGTAATCGTAAACCTGAAACATGTGTAAATGCTTTATTAAAGAAAACACCTACAGCTGCGCCCTTTGGCGGTCCACTACTGTAAAACATATTTCTGATACCAATATAACTAAAAAAATCAACGGATCTCCTGCTTTCGCACGAATTTCTTACGACATTGGAAATGAACCTAACGGAATAAAGTACACACACATATTTTGGATAATATTTTTCGAAATAAATTTTTTTCGCAAAGAAAATAAGACAACTGTATCTAAATAAGCTTAAAACTTCGAAATATAACATTATGTACAACATTTCGATCGAACAAACCGAATTAGTACGAAATGTAACACCGACGCATATCCGACTTCCAAATAAAGGCACCCTTAACCACTATTTTCGGTTGTCCGATTCTAACGATTTTAGTCTTAATAGGTTCCCCGTCTAATTACCCCGAGCTGTTTTTTTTTTTACTTTTTCCTTATTCGGACCTAGTTCTCAAGATATCGGGCTCCCAAAATGAAAATCGGGGAAAAAAATTGTGATTATTTTCGTTTTTTGCCGATAATTTTTTTGTTTTTGAACTTTTTTTAAATTGTCCTATGGCAACTTCTAGAGCTCGCCGAGCTGCGTCTTTTGACACCAGTTCATCCGGATATCTCGAAAACTCTTCGTGAATCTGCCTGTCTCACAAAACTCCCAAATGACCCCTTATACTGCAACGAAATGAAAGTCATTTCCAATAACAAAAATGTATCAAAATCAGCCCAGCCACTTTAGAGCAACACATCAACTACAAATACCCGCTAGTTTCTGGGAAAACGGTAAAAAATAGGAAGAAAATGAAACAAACAACCTCTAACTTGAAACACATATACCGTCATCTTTCCATCGTGGGTAAAAATAATTCTGGTTCAAGCTGATACGATCTTCGTTCAGACTCAATTCAATAATAAAGTTGCAATTTACACTTAAACGCTTCTTTGTATAAAAAAAAAATATTGAAATAATATCTCGTTGTGAGATTAATAAATTGGAAAAAGATTCGCAAACAAATAAAAATTTGAATTGAGTCTTATTTAATTTTAACGAGACGCTAACAGGAAAGTTTGAGTCTGGGTCAGAGATTGGCCGGCAAAAGGTCGTGTTCAAGTTGAAGCAACGACGGCTAAGTGAGTTACAAAATAAACAAGCGAAAATTCGTATTCGCCCGTGCTACGGCATAGTGAAAAGGAAAACAAACAAACACGGGCGATCTCAAAATATAGCTTACGAGAATGCTAAATAACTTCGTGAGAAATGTTTTTTTTCGTTGTATACGAATATCGATTCGGTTTCATTGTTACTTCTGAAAGAATACGTTTATTTATGCATGATATTACTAGATAAGTGATAATGATGCAAACGATTTGTCATGACAGTAGAAGAAGCTGAAATAGAAGTCAAAAGCGAATTCTTGTAGATGCGGAAAAAGTAATAATTAAATGATCTCTGGTTCAATCTCAAGGCTACTCTGTTACTTTTATCATTTACTAGCGTCCCGCCCCGGCTTCGCACGGGTAGCAGAGCATATAAGCGGTAATGTTTTTTTTTCTGTCGTAATGTCATATCAGCTTGTTGCGTCCAATATGCGGATTGGTTTTAATTACATTTATATTTAACGTAAGTTCATCCCACTTGCAGTGTTTTTAAAGTATTTTGTTTCCAATTACATAAATATTTGAAAAAGTAATAAATACTTACATATAAACAAACTACAATATTAGTATACACCATTGATAACTTCTACTTAATTTTACAAAACGCGTGTCGCATCGTCCGGTATGGCCGACCGACGCGGCGCGCGCTGCTTGTCGCGCGATATTTTCATTTCGCGATAGCTCCTGAGATAGAGAAATATTGCGCGACAATCGAGCGGGTCGGGCTAGGGTCCCACGCCGCCGACAAGCGAGACGCGTCAAATAAAATTAGGCAGAAGTTATCAATATTGTATACAAAGAAATATTGTAGTTTGTTTTCATGTATGTATTCTTTACTTTTTCAAATATTTACAGAATTGGAAATATAATATATTAAAAATACTCCGAGTAGTATTAACTTACGTTACAACAAACTGATATGACACTATGACAGAAAAAACACTACGGCTTATTTAAGAAGCCGGAGCGGGTCGCTAGTTAATTTATATGTTGTGATAAGTACTGTCAAATTATAATACGCTTTAGCGTATTACAATTTAACCTATGATGATATTATTATGATGATGATGACTTAATATATCTAAACTATAACTATATATATATATATATATATTAATAGTTATTAATATATCTAAAGATATGAGTTGTCGTTTTACATAATCCTTGAATTTGTTTATTGATATAGCTTGGAAGTTTAGGTAGGTATTATAAAATCTCAAACAATTACCTATGAAATAATTACATATAAATAGCACAAAATGTTATGAAATGTAACAAAATGTCATGGCAAGTCATTAAAGGTTGCAGAAAAGGTTACCACAGGTCACGAAATGTCACGGAATGTTACATAAAGTCTTGAAATGTCATAAAATATCATGTGAGGTCATAAAAGGTCGTGAAAGGTAATAAAAGGTCAAGAAAAGTCTTAAAATGTCTTGAAACAGTAATGAAAGGTAATAAAAGATCATGGCAGATCATGAAAGGTCATGAAATACCTTAAATTTTTAATTTCATGAAAGGTCTTGAAATGTCATGAAATATCATGAAATGTTGTAAAATTAATGCAGTGATTTCATAATATTTCATTAACTTTCATGACATGGAAGGACTTAAAAATATCAAATATCAAAAAACTCTTTGAAAAATAACGAGACCCTCACTTGCTCCATTTGCTCCATTCAGCTCCAAAATAGTATTAGCAAAACTAGGGGTCAATTGAAACAACTGTGGCAAATTACAAAAAAAACCGTTCTAAAACAATGATATTCGAACGTGAACGAATGGACGGATAAACCGCTATATTCTGTTATATTATTTCTATGAACTCGACTGCCAACTTTTTCAATCTGTAAAAATCTTACAATCCAGTGTCATTTTATATTTAAATAATAGAACTTTCGATAAGTACCTATTTTAGATGTATATATTTTTATGTGTGTACATAATTTTTATAACCTTTAAGCTATAGGCATCTGAAATTTACAAAAAAATATTAAATATAAAAAACAATGAATAGTTAGATTGAAAAAAACAGATTTAGTCACACACACACACACACATTGAATCATAAAATATCGGGTTTGTGTCTATGAGATTCCAAACAGACAGACAATGAATTTTCACCCTAAACGGTCCGTTTTAGGGTATATTTTGCAGAGACCACGCCATCATTTTGTTGCCATCAATGTCATGCCGAATTATAGGAAAACCTTCCCTTTTTGTAAACTTCTTACCTTCAAAATGGCGGCTGAACGTTTTGAAATAAGTTTAAAAATTTATTTCTTTTTTTGTATGTACCTATTACATATGATACATTTTTAAATACAAAAACAAAATAGATAGGTTCATAACCATTACAACTTTCTTATGATACACTTTTTTCCATATCAATATTAGGAAAGCTACTAAAACAGTTCAAGTGTAGGTATGATTGGATAATTAATAATTACGAGAGAAGCCTACTATTATTTTCAAAGGTGCCTGCAATCAAGGTTCTTATTTAATTGAAGCACAAATGTATAAATTTAATGGAATGTTACAACCAGTAAAGTTAGATAAATAATTTATTCTCTGATACAAAAATATTGCAATACATTGCCATTAATCAATAAACGCTCGAAGCTGATTGGATCTATGAATTATTTGTCTGAAAGTTGAGCAATTTAAATTTAATAACTCATAGAGAAAAAAAAGGAATCGAATATTTTGAATCAAATAGTCTTGATCAAATATCCCCAAAAAACATGATTTTTATAGACATCGTAACTTTTACAATATTATACCGTTTACCACAGAGTCCTCAACATGAAGAGATAACTTTTTTAAAAGGTTTTATAAATCTGTACAAACATATTTCATGACATTCCTTTCTTTCCGAAGATGGAACTTTAATACTTCGGCGGCAGACTTTAGGAAGCGGTGCAAACTTTAAATTGAATACTGTGTTAAAATTCTTTTCATACTGTATAAGGGCAAAGAATTTCATAAATTTTACCACTGCTAAATTCGTTTTCCTAACAAGATCGTAAAATTTATTTAAAAAAGTTATTTATTTCGGAAAACAGAAATGGTGAAAAAAAACGAAATTTCTCGATTTTTCGGACAAGAAGAGGATTATCTCGAAAACGAAAGCCAGTATCAAAAAAATTAAAAAAAAGAATTCTGAGGCAGGTAGACCGTTTGAAAAAAAAAGGATCCTTTTTTAATCGATCGAAACAGGTGCCTTTTTATTGAATGATTATCAGTTCAGTTACCCGGTAGAGTGAGATTCAGCTATATTTCAGAAAGTTATATATTTTTGAAAATTGGTTTATAATTTTTTCCGAAAAATTGTATTAAATTGTTTGACAAAAATGTGTTTAATTTTTATTTTTGATGTTCATTTTCAATGTCCTCCGATAGTTGCGAGAAGCGCGAAATCTGTAGATTTTTGAAATAGATAAGTTAACGAAAACGTCTGTTTACCTGACAAGATTTGCAGATATAAAAGTTTACGCAGCGATCGTTACAATCTGATTCGTTTGGCGATTGCGAGGAAAGTACTTTCTTCCTGTAAAGGAATGGAAAAACGCACTTTGTAGAGAAACAGTTACAAAAATTGTTGCCACCAAATTTTTAAAAATTGGTTCATAATTTTTTTCGAAAAATTGAAAAAATTGTTGACGAAAATGTGTTATACGTTTTCATTTTTGATGTTCAATTTCAAAGACCTCCGAAGCGCAAAATGTGTAGATTTTTCCAAAGTTTACGATGGTAGACAAAAGGCAATGGTAGTCTTTCGTTGACACGTTGAAAAAAATCGTAATTCATATTCAGATTCAAGAATTAATGCAGGGCTTTTAGTGTTATAATGTTTATTTATATAATACTTTACTGGGCAAAAATGCGTACAGAAGGCGAGCTTAATGCTATGAAACGTTCTTTTCCAGCTAACATTTCGAATATTCTGCGAAATATTATAAAAAGGTTAATTAATTACCGGCTTCTTATAACCACTTGTACTACTTATGTTCCTTATTCAAATAGTAAGGAAACGATCTAACGAGGGTTCTTGTATGGAGTTGAGAACGAGAAGCGAGAGGGCGCTGCGGTGCCGGGCGCCGCGCCAAGCCGTAAATCAACGCACCGCGCCCCAGAAAAGAAAAATGTTGAGACACAACTAACTCCAGTACCCTTAATAGCCATTTATTTTATACATTTATTCTGGTTAGTGTGTACGCGACCTAATGCCCGATATTCGGGTTTGCTTACACAGATACGAAAATCGGATTGAATTTCTTTGTATCGGTACATTATATTAGTACCAAAGTAATATTAATTATAATTATAACATTATATTATTTAATGTAAGATTTTAAATTTATTTGAATTAACTTTCATATCATACAACATTGTAAGCAACCTAAAATCTCAAACCATCCTTTTACACTGTATAGGAAAAAGTTGTCACAACAGATTATCAGTAGAATCTAATCTGTCTTAAAAACCTCTTGTGGTTACCCCTAAAAAGAAAAAACGTATTTTATATTTTTTTCGGATGTCATTCTATCCCCTAAATAAATAACTAAAATAGGCCGACTGTCTTGAAGTGTGTCCTGAACAAACAAACATTACTTTATCTTTTATCTTATTTTCCTACGCCCCAATTTACAAAGTCGCCCTTGTAATAAGTATATCTACATAAACGTGGAGAAAGTTCGTTGCTCCAGTATTATGTTTTTTCAAAAAATGTATGTTAATATTTTTCGTTACTTCGTCAGCCCATTTTTACCCCACTGCAGGGGCTTAGGCCTCCACCGGAGTGAAGAGGGCTTTGGAGCTTAAATCCACCACGCTGCTCCACTGCGGGTTGGGGCTTGTAACGACCGCCAACTATTGACAGCGTCCAGGACCGACTGCTTAACGTGCTCTCCGAGGCACGGAGTCAGTGATATTTATGTACTTAAGTCAGAAAAACTCATTGATACACGCCCGGATTCGAACCATGGCCCTATGGCCTTATATTGGCCTTAAGTTGAGACAGGTTCGTTGCGCTTTGGGCTATCACGACATTTTTTATTTTTCACCTTTCACATTTTTCGATACGCTTAACGTATATTTATTTGCTCGTAGATCGAAATTGGTTATGCCCAAGTTGTCATCATATTTTGGTTGCTTTCACTTACGAATACATTTCTTTCAATCTTTTATAATATCGTGAGAAAATATACAGATGAGGTTGTCGCTTGTTCACGTCAGCTTTTTTGCAAGTCTTTATGATTTTCACTTTCCACACAATTCATAACACACGTACAACACAATTTACTAAGTGATACGTTGTATACATTTTTTATATTTTCATTTTCCTGTTTGGGACCCTGTACTGTGTCATTATCTATGCCTTTCAAGTGTCAATATGTTTAATTTCTTTTATATCATGTTTTTAATCAGACATTTCATTATATTAGGTTATGGAGAAAGTTTCTCCATATTTTAAATTGAAATCAAAGGCGAAAAATATTAAATTTTTGTTCCATTTATTTATAATGATCGTTCCCATTTTGTAGGTACTGCAAGGATCATATTGCTGTTGGGATTCCGGAATTTTCATAAAAAAAAATTGCAATATGTTATTTTGATACTTCTCTCGTGGTATTCACGTTACACTACGCAAAGAGTTCTAAAGTCAAAGAAATTGGTTACTTGTCAGTTCATAGGTTAGAACTGATATGCAACCAAATATTTTGGTTACGTGTTATCAGGAATGAAGTTCCCGATTTTATTTCATGATTTTTTCTATAATTTCATATACAGTAAAGACAAAATATTTATGTATTGGTTGACGGAATCATCGCACATTTTTAATTTCGTCGGGCCTTAAGGTAGAAAATAACATTTTTGCAAATTCGCCGTGGAAATACCTTTCCAAAAAATTATCTGACTTTCCGATTTGATATTTATTGTTATTTTTAAACATACATTTATAAGAAAATTAATCGTTCTTCATAAATACAACAATTCATAATGGTAAATAATCGTTGGAAGCAATTCGCAAGGATGGGTTCACATATGAACAGATTTCCTTTGGTATTGTGCAAGTATCAAGCAATTTGCAAAGTTTAATGAAAACTTCAAATATTAACCAAGAAATCTACCTGGTTAATACTGTTCGTTCTCACAGCACTGAGACACTTAATTAGAATAATATTAATAATCTCTCGTTCTGGTTGCCACTTTAATTAAGGTTCGCTTTCCGTTTTAAAACCAGTATTTTATACTGCAACCGGATACCATGGCGTTTGATTTATACGGAAGATACAAAAAATAAAGGTTATTATTTCTGTTACCGGTATTAATTTATACGGCATTTAATTTAGAAGTAACTTATAATAATACAGATGAAAATGATAGAGATTTCATCCTAAATAAACCGGTATATAATGTACCGATTAACTACGGAACATTTTTCGTCACAATTTATTTGTACGGTCCCTGCGGTACACATAATTGAATGTCCTCAGGCTTCACGGTACGCCATTTTGTGTACATTATGACGTGTATAGAAGATTTCACATTTATTGCAGAATTAAATTAGAAAACGAAACTGCGTTCTTTACCATTATCATGTATTCAAATTTACAGTAGGTTCCTTATATTATAGAAATAGCTGGTAGACTGAATTCAGTAGGTTTTAGATTCAGCAAATACAATAACAATTTATACGTCTACATAGAAGCTGGTTTGCTTTAGCTGCTTTTAAAGCAGTATAACGTTCTGCTACGTAGAAAAGCCAAAAAGAAAACTCGATAAAAGAATTTTAATCTGAAGTGATCACAAAATCAATTTAAAACATATATTTAGTCCAGCTCATGGGAGAAACGCCCCTGTAATAAAATGATTGTGGTAATGATTGTCTGATTAACATTGTACCAGTTCTAAGTACCTACCTACTTTGCTGACAATAATTAGCTTGGTAAAAAAACACGCTTCAATAAGTTATTGCACAAAAAATAACAATAGAACTTGTACCTACTCTCTATCACGTAGAGGCCTCAGCGTAAGCTATATAATATGCCATTAAATATAATATTTTAGTGCAAAGGCGTGGGGCGCTTTTTCTTCATAAAAAATTTCACTTCTCAAATAAATGTTATGTGAATGAAAATACTTAACATTTCTGTTAAATTTAAATATTTAATTACGTAATTAATTCTGCCCATTTATTTAAAAAACAACGCCTCTCCCTCTATATATTTCCCCCCTTGCCACTTCTTGACCTATATTTGCGAACCACTGGTGAATTCATTTTAATGTGCAGTGAGTGCATGTGTATTACATGATACCGAATTAAAAATTTATTTATTATTAGGGTTAAATTAGAGGCACTTTATCTGCATTATCTACCCGCCTCTCCTGGCTCACTCGCCAACACGAGCGCTCCATACAAAAGGATTAGGCCTAATTGATTGATACGGTGGCGAAGGTACTGGCACTCGGGAACTTAAGGGTCCTTAGACTGCTCAGGTTTAGCACTCATCTCTCACGTTAGAGTTTACCTGTTTACTCAACTCGCTTATTTATTTTAAAAATCGTTAACGTTCTGACAACACAATATCTATATAGTGTATTGACATAACTGGAGTAAACGCAGAATAAAATAAATAAAAATATGAATAACCAGTTCACCGCCCGCGACTTCACTCGCGTGGCCTACACAGGACCGCTATGTCCATACTAAATGTCATCAAAATTTGTTTAGCCGTTTTAGTATGAAGAACAGCTATTCCACAGAAACCGTATATTTTTCCAGGATGAAATTCATTCTGTGCGTTATTCCAAACCTTAAAACACCTTCGTACTAAATTTCATTAAAATCCGTTAAGCCTTCTTAGCATAAAGAAAATTCTACAGGAGTCGTGTCTTTTCCGAGATAAAAAAGTACCCTGTCACTCCCCACCCCAGCCATGCAAAGAATCAAGTCGATCCGTTGCTGAGTGAAAGAAGGACAAACCAACAAACACACTTTCGCATTTATAATAGGCCTGCCCTCGAGATTAGGGGGCTTGGAGCTTGATTGGACTTAAATCCAATGCGGGTTGGCGAATTGTAACGACCGCCATCTACTGACAGCAACCGGGACCGACTGCTTAACGTGCTCTCCGAGCCCCGGAGTCAGTGACAGTTAATGTACTTAAGTCAGAAAAAAACTCATTGGTTCAAGCCCGGATTCGAACCACGACCACATGGTCTTATAGATTTGAAACAGGTTTGCTGCGTTCGGGCTATCTTTATCGGGCGATGATTAATCTTGGTGAAAATTCAATTAATACATTTAAAAACAAATATCTCAAAAACTACTCAGTATATCTTATTCATAACAATTTCTTTGTGTTTTTTAAGTTGTAAAAACTTAAAAAATTTATAACATTAGTAGAGACAAACTCCCAAAACCGGTCAATAAGCATTTAATTTTTTACGCGATTTAATAATATTTTAATTTTCGTAGCGGGGGTGCTGAAGACCACGCTCATATTTACAAATGCAAAAGAGTATTCCGTAATGCCAGGTATTGTGTGTTTGTTCAGTGTCTATTTGTTCACTGCCTGAGTGTGAAGTATCTATACATGTATATATTCTAAATAATATTTAAGTATGTATATCAGTTGTCTGGTACCCATATTACAAGATTTGCTTAGTTTGGGACTAGATGGCGCTCCATGAAACGTCCCAGGTATCATTATTATTATTAATCTAAGGTAATGCTCCTTTTAAAAACAAATTCAGCACGCTAATCTGAAATTATAAAGGTTGACGTCATATTAACAACAACTGGTAGTTATTCAATATGAATATATTTTTTTTAATTCAAAGGAGGTTTAATGTGTTTTTCATAGTTGAAGATTAAACTCATCTTTGAAATAGTTCAACATTAGGTACTGCTGATATTTGCTTGGTTTCCTGCGTAATGCGTTGTTTAAATACGTCAATACTTTCAGGTTTTTGTCAAAAAAACTTTTTTTTTAATGTATCTTTTAAAAACAATTCACATGGGGTAAGACCAGGATATTTTGGAGGCCACCCAATTTCACCTCATATTTTTTACAGCGACTTTACTGCAGTCAAAGAAACACACTGAGTGATTTACGATATAAGTAAAATCAGTGTCATATACCTATCTTTAATAATAATGACGAATTAAACGTAAGGTTTTGGTAACCGCTGATTTTCTTATCCAAAGTCCAAAGTGATACTTGCATAACTAGAGGTCAAATGGAATCTCTGTGCCAAGTTTAAAAAATTTCGTCAAAAAATTACAAAACCCTTACTTTCTCCATTTGCTTCAATCAGCTACAAAATGGTATATACTTACAAAACTAAAAGTTGAAAAATAACGAGGTTAGAGAGCGTACAGACAAACTATACCAAAATAATGAAGTACCAGAGGCGCCCAATATTATCTTCATCAGCCCGTGTCTCTCCACTGCAGGATATAGGCCTCTCCCAAGGCTCGCCACCACACTTTGTCCTTCGCCTTTCGCATCCAACTACCCCCGGTATGGTGCTTCAGGTCGTCTGTCCACCTGGCCGGGGGGCGTCCAACGCTTCACTTTCCGGTACGTGGCCTCTATTCGAGAACTCGTCTACCTCGTTTATCAGTTCTACAGCAAATGTGACCGGCCCATTGCCACTTCAGCTTGCTGATCGCTTCGGCTATGTCGACAACTTTAGTTCTTTGATGGGTTTCAGTGTTTCTGATTTTATCCATCAAAGAAACACCGAGCATAGCCCGCTCCATAGCACGCTGAGCGATTCTAAATTTGTGGCTCAGTCCTGTCGTGAGAGTCTATGTTTCGGCACCGTACGTCATTGTAGGTAAGACGCATTGGTTGAAGACCTTGGTCTTCAGACATTGTGGTAGTGGCAACGAGAACAGATGACGAAGCTTCCCGAAAGCAGCCCAGCCCAGCTAAATTCTTTGGTCGGCCTCTTTGTTGAAGTTGTGTTTGCCTAACTGGACAGGCAAACACAACTTCAACAAAGAGCCCTATATTATATACAATATTTATTATTAATAAAATAACAGGTGATATATACGGCGTGTTTGGCTAAAGTTAATCCAAACTAATAGAGCGTGTACCTAAAGCTCATTAAACTATGCAGAAATATTTAAAAAAAAATAAGGTGAATTTAAAAAAAAATTAAACTTTAAATATTTTTTTCTCGGGTAACCGTTAGTTTGCGCCATCTGCACACTTGAAACTTTTTGTTTAGTTTGCAAAACTCTACATGCTTTATAAGTTTGGACTACCGTTCAGCCGAACACGGTGTATTTGTGCGTCTACAAACAAAACTGAGAAACAAACAATTAGGAAATAATTTTCTGAAAGATGCTACGATATACGACTATATCTTGCACAACCTTCTTTGGGATAAATCATACTTGTAGTACCGGACCAGAAAGTGTCCCGCAATGTTTTAGCAGACGTGCTCAAAGCGGTCGAATATGTAATATGAAAATGGAACGAACTCTTTTAATCCCGAACATTGATAACTAAAGAGATAACTCATCTAAGATTTAATTGAATTTCAAACTGGCACGACAAAAAGAATGCGCCATTAAATAACTTTAAAAAAGTAAAAAAAAGAAGGCGACGTTGGAACGCGGCGAATAGGCGGCAAAATTACCTAAACGATTTTCATTATTGTAATGCAGTCGTCAATATGATTAGTTTATGTTAACTTTACCTACTATAATTATTCTAAATTAGTTCTACGAGTGATGAAAACATTTTAACTCCACCACCTGAAATAAGTACAAGAAGCTGCAAAAGCTATCGTTGAAAGCTGTTTACTACCGAACTCGCAGGACAGATACACGAAAACGCATAAAAAATTTATTCAATGGAAAAACGAAAGGAAATCTAAATCGTTGTCTGAAAACTTTTTCTTTACTTATTTTTGTAAAATGGCTACAAAAGTAAAACCATGTACACTTTGGGTACGTGTATTATACCATGTTAAAAAGTACGATACTACTGAAACATAATATGAACTTGAAACAATCCCTCAAAATGTCACAAATTCAATTTCAAAAACTGTACCTTTACTAATTGTATTTTTAAATAAAAATTTATGTTATTGTTTTAATTTACACGCATCTTTGAGAAAAGTACTATACAAGCCTTGGCGACACTGTGCATAACCGGACTCTGTGACGCGTGCCTCGGCTGTGCCTCGGCCTGCATACTCACGATCGTCCGGTTATGCTGCACTTGCGGGCCGCGGCAATAATTTACTATTGATCATGCGGAAAGATATTTCTGTATAAAATAAAAATCTACCGAACTCTAACCTAATATATTAACACTGGCTCATACCTTGTAAGAGTACAAACTAACATTATGATGCTCGTATAGGTATACGCGAACATATAATATTCTTCGTGTCATTGGAGCCTCATGTGCGTTTTATTACAATATCTCAAAGTTTCCAAAGTTAAGTACGGGAAGTAACCTTAAATGTGATCGAGCATCGATCGATCCCCCTTTTGGGCAGGCCTCCAAAAAATAAGATGTATGTGAGGCCATGAAAACAACGGGAAATATTTTCTCAGTAATGTAACCATAAATATTGGATAGACCATCACTCGGTCATAATATAAAGCCATCGTCTATTTCACATGTGTTATTTGTTTCGATCATTTGAAATGACTGCATCTTTGTAGTAGAAAGCAAAACACTTAAAATTCTAAACAAAATTCTGTAAGTTACCGTAGTGTTACCGTATCATTACATATTCGTTATTTTTATGGCGGCATATCAAATGAGTTGAGGAGTCCCCAAAAATCATTATCAATTATAAATATTTAAAATATAATATAACACAACTTGACATGATATTATTTCATATGATTTAACGATAAGTATTCCTTTAAAATTACCTGGTTTTATTTCGAATCATTAGTCGTCGAATTGCTATAGTGTGCCATCTGACGGTGTATAGTAATAATTACGTTAAAATATGTTATATAAATGTACGGAACCCCCAGAATGCTAGTCCGGCTTGCACTTGGTTGGTTTTTTTTAACTTAAATTCTCGTACTTAAAGTATTTACTTACCACTAAAAGTGACAATAGGTACATAATTATCAAATTTCTATGCCTGTGTCAAACATAGTTAACAAACCATTTTGGAAATAACCACAGACAGACATGAAGGCGCTAATCCATAAGTGCTTAACTGGCCAATTTCAGTGACACTTACACTAAATACCTTAAAAACGTAAGAGATTTTGCGTAGCATTGTTTTAATATAATTTTCATGATCATAATATTAAATACAATTATTCATTACTATTAAAACAAATACAAACAAAGTTTTACGTAATAATGTCTTATACAGAGTCTTTTATTTAATTTGGACTCTGAGGACAAATCCTAAACCATAAAAAATATGAGAATACTGTATAAGAAGACATTCCCTCTTTTTTCAAAAAAATTAAAAATGCATAATATTTTTTTGGTCAAGTGCGAGTTTTGTCTAAAAACCGATAGTTCTCCCAAAAAAAATTTTTAAGTAAATCGATCCAGTATCGTATAAAGAATAATTCTTTGTATCAACCAAAAAAAATCCGAGCAGCAAAAGTTGGTCAAATTTTGTACAACGTATCAGTAATTTGATAATAACATATCTTAAGAGCCCTTAGTACATGGTCCATCCTGCTGAACAGCAAACCGTCTCCCAACCCCCTTGTACTGCCACGAATCGGTCAACATAGAGTGTATCGGGGCAGTGTTTGAGAGGCGGTGCGCTATACAGCAAGGATGAACCATGTTTAAGGCGCTTTACATAATTTTCATTTATGAGCATTTGTGAAAACTTGAGTACTTTTAAATAAGGAACAGGTATAAGTTACAATGTTTTATTTAATTTTAACAATAAAAAAATTGCAAGTACTAAGATTGAGCAAGTAAATGTTCTATGTGTCCACCGTTTTGAGTTATGCATAAACGAGCAAGCTTTAGTACACCCTTTGTAGCGTTTGATATGGAACTGTGATTTATGTGGTTTAAAACTTCTAAAACTCTATTAATTTAGATCTTGCACAATATTATAGCGAGATTTGTATACTTTATTTTTTAAATGTACACAAATTAAATAATCTGACGGTGATAGATCAGGTGAACGCGGCGGCCACTTTATAAGACCATATGTTCCAATCCATCTCTCAAAAAAATGTTCTTTTAAAAAATCTTTGTATCTTATACTATTATACGCCGGAGCTCCATCTTGTTGTAATAAAATATCATTGAATTCACTTAAAGGCAAATTTTCTAATTCAGCAACTACGTGATTTAAAATATCCAGACAATTTTCAGTATTCAACGTACCCTCGTATATTTGTATGGCGAAAATTTTGTTATTTTTAATATATATATATAATAGCACACCAACAGTTAAATGAAAAGCGGACCTGATTGTGTGTCTCCGTCTTCTTAAAGGATTTCTTGTAGACCAATAATGATTATTTTTTCTATTATACATTCCGTTATTATAAAAATTACTTTCGTCGGTCCATATTATTGAATGTAAAAATTAGGATTTGTAATAGCTCGGGCACGTATCCAGTGATAAAATTGTAATCTGCGATTTTCGTCGCCAGGTAGTAGTACTTGCACCGGTCTGCCTTCTATGTTACATTTAATATCCGTTGCTTCGGTCAAGGACGCTTTTGGGTATATAAGCTTCGAGAAATCCTAGGGCAGCGATTATTGCATTATCAGTAATAACAGTCGCGAGCCTATTGTTTTTTCGTTTAAAAGCACCTTGATGTCGTAGATTACGTACCAAAGTATTTGTCGATCCGGCAATTGACGATCAGGATATCTTTCCCTGTATCACTGTAAAGCATTTCCAAGGCACTGATTGTTTTTAAAATACGCTTCAATTAAATCTACTTTTTCGGTGTTAGGCAACTCCAGTTCATAAGCAATTATTTTTACAACTAAGAAAAAACAAGTGACATTCAGTTTGAAAAAAAGGAAGTATTCAAAGGAAAGAAGGAAGTAGAAATTCAAAAATTGAATGAATTGTATCATGGGTCGATTTGATTAACCCTTATGTAAATTTAAAGAACGACTACAAAGACTAATTAACAATATTTACAATATTTACAACATAAAAATATCGTCTAGGTTGGTCCCATGTGGCATCGATCCCATTACGCTTGCCTTGTTTCCGCGCTGCACAGCGATGCTCAGTTGTGGTGCGAAATAGGCACCCGCTCTGGGGTCGCCAGCAGTGCTGACCAGACGGGTGGACAAATCTTTTACGAATTTTTTCGTATCAGACGACCACGGACCGGTGTCTCTACTGCAACCGCCGCAAACTCGTAGTGAGGAATCAACCCCGAGCATTTGCGACGTTTACATAATTGGGCCTGGTCAGCCGCCGCGCCAGCACTCTGGGCCGTGGCCCGGACATGGGACGGAGCCAGAGTATCCACACATTTTTGAATTTAGAACTACTTCCTTTTTTCACCTAACCTAACCAATTGTTAGGTAACGGCCAGTAACAAAGTATAATTTATAAGCGATTAAGCTAAGTTAAGAATTATTCTTTACACGATACTGGATCGATCTAGGTAAAAAAATTTTTGGCAGAACCATCGATTTTTAAACAAAGCTTGCACTTGACCAAAACTTTAATAATGCAGTTTTACTTGTTTTTAAAAGAAAGAATGTTTTTTTATACATGATTCTTATATCTTCTATGGTTTAGGATTTGCCCTTAGAGTTCAAATTAAATAAAAGACTGTATATACAATTATATGAAAGGGAAAGCAATAACGGAATAAACCAAGCCAACATTTCCACAAATATCTCCTGATTTTAGTAGCTTGTTAGAAAGTAAATGTAAAACTAAGGTACTCGTATTTTTGTTGTTCTGCAATTTTGACATCTAAGTAATGAAATAATTTTCATTAAATCAATCTCAGAGCTGACAACAGAAATAATTCAAAACTAATTCAAATATCAGAAAAATAACAGCAAGTATTTTTTGCCAATGTTTATTTTAAATTAGTTCACATCCTAGTTCTGAATGGTACCTGATTAAAAATAAAACATTATCCGTCGCTTCACTATCTGAACCACTTATTGAAAATGGGTTACAATAAAAAAGAGTTCATAAGGAATTCAATACGCCAAAGAATCAGCAGGGATCAGAAATAATAAAATTGTATAGTAAGGTAGAGAATAAATGGATAGGGGGTTCTCAAAATTGAACTGCGTACAACCGCCAATTTCTTATTTAATGATACATTATTTTTTATTCATGTCGTAACGTGTGCTTGGGTTCTTCGATCCCTTTACATCTTGGAAATCAAAACACGAACACTGCTTTTGATTGTAGACTTGATGTACCTTAACACACACTGTAGCTACAACTCATTATTAGGGTCCGTACCCAAAAGGTGAAACCGGACCCTATTACTAAGACTCCGCTATCCGTCCGTCTGTCTGTCCGCCTGTTACCAGGCTGTATCTCATGAACCTTTATACTTAGACAGTTGAAATTTTCACAGATGATGTTTTTCTGTTGCCGCTATAAAAACAAATAGTAAAAAACAGAATAAAATAAATATTTAAGTGGGCGCCCATACAACGAACGTGATATTTTTGCTCGTTCTTGCTTGATATAGATAACGGCAACAGGTATTTAGTTATATATTAATTTAAAAAATAAATAATTACATTAAAATAAAATAAATATTCAAGGGGGGCTCCCATACAACAAATGTGACTTTTTTAATACTATACGGTGGTATGGGACCCTTCGTGTGCGAGTTCGACTCGCACTTGACCGGTTTTTACTTTTAAATATCAGTTCAAAATCACTTTGTTCATTAGGGTTCGCCTTCCACATAGTTTTTTCACTAGCTGGCGGCGCGTTCCTTACCAAGAATTGCACAGAATTATATAATATCGTATGTATTTTACACTCGAAATTCGAATTCACTCTAACTTTTCATTAATTCACAAATCTGCTTTTCATGCATTTGTTTCGTATTTATTATTATTCTAACATTTTCCCTGGTGGCAAACTATCGTTACTATTAAATGTCTTTTTTTTCCAGGGCAGTCAACCGCCCCGGCTGCCGCACAGATCCGTTTCAATATGATAGTTCAAAATTAAGCGGATCCTTATTTATGGTAATTACATTCGGAAATGTTTAGTACAAATAAATCAGTGAACACAAGTCCTAATTTATCAGTTCAGTGGCTAAAAAGGAGATAAGATTAGTATACGGACCGATCGAAGCGAACAAAAGCCTCACATAGAATAAGGTTAAGCGTAGTTTAGATTAGCCCAAATAATGGGGACTTATACAGCTATTTGACCTATAATAGCATCAGGCACATTCACCACTTGTTCTCCACTAATTTATGTATGTAACAAGCTAACCCCTGTACTCGTAACTTTTTATCTAAAAGTATTGACCGATTGGTTTGATTTTCGAAGACGCAACCTGCTGATCCGAAGGTAGCGGGTTCAAATATTTGCGTACAAGAACAAATACAAGTAAAATATCTATACATTAATTATAATAATAAAAATACATGGGACTTCCCGCACAACGCTATCTAGTCCCAAAGTTAGCAAGTATTATGCTTGTGTTATGGGTTACTAGACAACTGATATACATACTTAAATATTCTTTGTAATATATACATATATAAATGTTTTGCGAAGACACCACGTACATATAAAAACCAAGACCCGATACCAGTATCAATATTCATCATATAAATACTGACCTGACCTGGGATTCGAACCCGGGACCTCCAGCTTCATAGGCAGGGTCGCTACCCACTAGGCTAAGCGGTCGTCGAATAATTATATTTAAATATTATAATAAATAAATTATGAGATATTTAAATATTGCATATCAATTGTCTGGTAGTGTCGTAAAAGCCGGGTTAGCATCCCAGAGCATGTTCCAATGTTTTTTTTCTGACTACATAACTGTCATCAACTTCGTGCCTTGTAAAGCACGGCCCTCGCGTCGGTCTGGGTTTCGTCGTCGAAATCCACCAACCCGCACTGGAACAGCGTGACGTATCGGCACTGTCAATAATTTAATAGGATTGTCGACATTTCTAATGCGTATTTATTTATTTAATTGTCTGTTAAAAAATTGTAAAATGTCCTAATTTTATTAAGTGTTAGCACATCTAAAAACAGCAATAAATCGCGATTCTGTGGTAAATTGTAAATTATCGTTCTTTCACTTAAAAGTTACATTTTTCACTTTCTCTATTTTAAAATACAGCGGTGTACCTATTTGTTCCGGGCAATTTTTTTTTTGATAACTTTCCAAACCATAGACACTGGGTCCATGTCTTTGACAGAGCTTTAATTATATTGTTCTAATACTTTAGGATGTCTCATCTGCCCGCTACTCATTACTTCGCCTACCAATACCATGCCCGTACTGCAATGGCCTTACTGATTTATTTTATAATTATATTTTTTTTTTAAATTAATTTTCTCCTTATGAGCTATTACAGTTTTCTTATGAGCTATTACACATTTCTTATGAGTTTCCTTGTGATTTCCCGGGCCACGATCGTCTTCGGGTTTCCTACTGCCCCGGTGTCAGCCACGCCATGTCTTTGTGTGCATATGCTGTTCCTCCCTGCTGCTACTCGAAAAACGTTCTCCGCGTAGGTGTGAAACAGGTGTCTTTTCTTGGAGTCCAGCATTAGCGTGCTTATACTGAATTCGGTCAATTCCATATTTAGTTGGCTCGTCAGGCTGAGACGGGCCACCTGGAAACGAGGACACTCAAGAATAACATACCATACCGACTCCACGACCTCTGTGTTGCACTCAGAACCAGGACTATATTTTAACTTGAACCTATGCAAGTACTCCGCTATCCCACCATGTCCCGTCAAGACTTGCAGTTACACAGGCGTCAGTCTAGTCACTCTCACCACGCGGAATGCTTGGTCCACGCGCGGCTAGAACTTTTTCGTGACTGCACCCGTTTGCGAAGTTTCATATCTGTCCTGCCATTTCAGGACAGACTCCTCGCGTATGCATCTCTTGTCGTGACTAAGGGGAATTTTGTCGTAGTCTTAGACAGTGCAGGCCCCAAGAGCCGCTTCCTTCGTCAACTCGTCGACCCTCTAATTTCCCTGTGTCCCATGTGCTCTCAAGAAAAGCCGAACATCTCTTCCCTCCGCCCTTACCTCCTCTAAGATTTCTCGGATCCTCTTCTCCAGCAGATGGTTCAATTTGAGATCCTGAGTAAGTCCAAAGACAACCTCGAATAGCTCAGGATGTTAACCAGAGCTTCCCCGCTCGCTTGCGCCAGTGAGACCGCCCTGGAGAGCGCGTAGAGTTCGAATTGGAAGACAAAGCAGGTGAGGTCCAGACTGAAGGTGAGGTTTTTGACCACCATCCCCACCATCCTGCCACCAGGTAAGTGCAGACCCCAACTTTCCCTCGACCCTGCTGCCATCAATGTAAATTTTTGGGCCGTTGACAGGAATATCGAGGGTGGCTAAGTCCACCCCATCGAGGAGCTAGTATTCGATGCTGATAAGCTTCGAAAATCATTTGCAAATATAGAGACTTATTTAGCAAATTGAATCTAATTTTTAGAAATTCATAATACTCAATCAATACTTTATCATATAATAAAATGCAGAAAAAGTCAAAATTGCGCGCATTGGGCGAAGACACTAATTTGCCATTGTTGTTGTCCAACAGACGACGGAACATTGCAATTCTAAGAACACGCAAGTCAGCCCTGAGTCAACCTGACTCCATACAATCCTAATTCCAAGATTACTCCGTAACAATTCGTTGTAGTGATAAATTTTAAATGAGCACCGTTTATTTTGTTCATATCATATGTTACGGGCCGAGAAATTTGTAGATTTTATTCAATTTTTTCAAGCAACTTCTTATTGAAATCTTAATATAATTTTATAATTTCGGCGTAATACCCAAATAATTTAACGTAGATTAAAAATAAATTTACTTTAAGTTGTTATTCTAAATATTCTTTTCATAATCGTCGAACTCGTAAAAGCAGTTTCGCGTGATTTAGCAATAGAAATTTACAGTCTCGTTATGTCTATCGCAAATTACCTATTTACCGAACGATGACATTAGGTGAAACAGCATGCGTTCACGCTGGTTGCACATTTGAGTTCGGTGCTTCACAGTGAGATTCCTTAAAATAGCGACAAAAATTCGAAAAAGACGTTAGTACGATTTATTACCTCTTTTGGATTTGCAGGGTCACGCTCGTAGCGACCACAATCGAAAAGTTAGATCTACTTACACTTAAAAATAAGTATCCCAACTTCACCTAAGACAGAGTGTGTGTTCAAACCACAGAGAGTCAAGTATGTTAGAGGTGCCATGTGATATTTGTTTGTTCAGATAGACGTGTCCCAAAAATAATTGCTCACACAACGAACATAAATAAAAATATTACGAATATTACGTAAATAATTTTGTTTTAAATTTATATCATTTTCTCTTTCACTTATATCTTTTGTATGATTTGATGTCGTATTTTAGAGTTAAAGTTATGAAATCTATCTTAAGTAATCAACATATCGCATACTTGAAGGGGACAGCGTATCCGCCTACATGCCATCTCTAACATACACTGTTGTTCAAACTCTTAGTGATAACTTTTGTTTTCGCACGAAACGGGCCCATTATTCATCTATTAAGTAGTTTGAAGCTCAAGGCCAGTAAATCACTGTTATCTACATATATCACCGAACTTTAAATGTACCAGACTAGAAGGCGCACGCTTGAATTCAACGACTCCAATTCGACAAATTTTGTCGACTTGGACACTTCAATTATTTTTTATCGGTATCCACCTTTCATAACGGATAATATATAAAGGCCTAAGCACAACACAATATCGAGGAAACCAATCACAAGGGCTAAACGTGCGGTCCCGCCTGTCTCCCTTCCTCGTCCTATGGCTCAAATGTGATAACTTTGGTTGTCGAACGAAACGGCCAGTATTACTTCTAAATTGAACTAAACTAATTCAAAACTCGACGACATATATGATCCACTGCTTGGGTTACTTGGTTCTATAGTTACTCACTAGCCCCTCAAAGAGCTGCCAACTAAACAATTGGCCGGTGCTATGCAGCTTAGAATAAACTCAGTATTCTACAAGTTGTTGGTTATGTTCCGCATCTGTTACTAAAGCCAAGAGTGATAAAATTTTAGAAACAATATGTTTTTAAAGGGTTGTGGGTACAATGAACATGATACCGTTATCATAAAACAAAAGATGGAATTGAGATATGATTATGTGTAAAGGTGAAATTAACCAGCTGACCTAATTAACCTTCTAATTCTGAAAAGTTCTATGACTATATGTATATCCTCAGTTAAATTACTTTTGGTCACAACCCGCGAAATAACGAATAACCTTTAAGAGGTTTGCGATTCCATCTTCAAAAAGTATACTTAGTGGCAAAACTTTTGAAACAAGTTCAATTTCACTAATTAAAAACAATATTAAAGAAATATGAAACCCGACTTTGTCCAAAGTTATTAATTGAAAATAGAAAACCAAGCTCTATAATGTATGGAATGTGAATAAAATACATTGTCATATAAATATGACTTGAATCTCATATAAATATGGTTATGCAGACGGGGCAAACCAATAACAAAAATATGTTTGTTGTGGTATTTAATTTATATTGTATTTTAAATTTTATAACAAATATGTTTTGTAATTTTCGTTTGTCCCCGTCTCCAATACCACAAATAATATTCAAGTCATATTTATATATATGATAGTGTAGTGGTGTAGTGATAGTTTTTATTTTTAAGTAATTTATGTTCATTTTTAGTGTGTATATTTACATTGTTTCTTTTATCATTTTGTTTAATCACACATGGAATAGTGAATATAATAAAATATTGTTTGATGATTGATTCTCAATGCATAATATTTAACATAATAATTAAAGTTTGCCAAAATTAAAAGGCATTATTGTGAATATAATTGATTTAGAATTTCTTTTTGTTAAAGATAAAATTAATGCAATAAATATTATATGTCTTATACAAAGTGAGATTTTAGTAAACGGCCAAAATTTTTCTAGATGTTAGGTATCACCAATAGACCTCGTTGCGTAAATAAAAAATATGGGTTACACTTTCAAAATAAATTATTTTATCTACAGTTTTATTTTATAACGTTTGGTTGCCTTCTTAATGCTTTAGTAAACGTACGCGCCCGTGGCCTTGAAACGGAATGGGGCGGCGGGCATGAATGGTGACTAGAGTTATTGATTTTTTCGGGAAAGCTTTGTGTAGTCATATCTCAATATTTTTCTTTAGTATAGTACTAAAAGGAAACAAGACAGCTATCGGTTTTTTACCAAAGATCATTATATTAAAATATGGCTGGTCATTAAAACCTCACTCTGTATATTGTAAATGAAAAATATGCTATAATATTTCTGTATTGCAACAATGACAGAAGTGATATCTACGTAATACAAAAATTTGCATAGAATTCTATTCAGTATTTTTTTTTTAAGAAAATAGTAACAACAAGCACTCGCACACACAACCGCTTAGCCTAAGCGTACAGCGTCTCCGTCCCATCAGGTCGTCGATAAAAATAAAAAAAAATAAGATAAGTTAACAAAAATTTTAAATAAAATGTAAATTTCAAAATGTTAATAATGTCATTTTAGTAATCTATTTCCTCGAAAAGTTAAGAACCGAGCACAATGACCACTTTAGCGTTGACAGCCGTACACGTATATGTCAGGATGCATATTTAATGTTTATAAATGTTGTCATTTTCTTAATCTGCGTCCATCAAACCTACGAATTAAGTATCGTGACTATTTCAATGATCTACTCGGGTCACGGACTGCCACACTAGTAGCCTAAACCTGCCGCAAACACGTATACCAATCTCGCTACGATGGAAACACTGAGCTTCAAATGAGTTGTGGATAGGAAGCACGCTTATTTCGTCCTGAGGACTTGTTTCGTTTTGGGAAAAATATGTTGCTGATACTGTAAAAAGCCTAATAAGAACACAAAGAATTCACCTCCTCTTACTAAGAATGAAATATATTGATGTTAAAGAAACACGAAAATTATAGTGACAGTATTTTCATGACTTTTGAAATATAATACAGGGTAAAAAACAAAATTATAGTAATTGATCAGATATCCTCTAATCTTGATATGTTGTCTTTTATTGTAAAGGACATTCGAAAACTTTAAATATTTTTTTTATGTAAAAAGTTCTCAAGCATATTTAAGCTAGAAGCTTTCGTTTACCTTTCATTATATTATGTTGTCTATGCGTAAGAAATTTTAAATGAAAATACTGTTGGAGAGGTCGCCTGAGGCGTCCGTCACGATAATGCTCACCTGTCCACGCGAGCCTGGATTTCTGTCAAGTAATAAACGTTCCCGTTTTCCCTTTACCGGTTTACTGGAAAAAATATTTCATTTCCATTTTAAACGAAAACCTTCCTCCGAAAACAACCTTTGTTTACTTTCAGTTTTACGAAGGTAGAGTAATATTGTGGGTAGTTTCTTTACGAGTATCATACAAGTGGTACTTTGATAAATGCAAATTTCACGAAAGAAATTTTTCGGTATTTAGAAGTATTTCGGTATTGACATGAAAAAACAAATATCTACGTGCAAAAATGTATAAAAAAAGTTATAAAAGAAAACCCTTAACTCGGTTCATTTCCATAAAAGTACTCTGTAAGAGCCCGAAGTTATATTACGGTTCGGTGGTACCTCGTACCACAAAAACGACTAAAACAAACTAATTAATATTCATTCATTTTAACGAAAGTTTTCATCTAGATTTTACGACTTAAACCTGCTGAAGAAGCCGAAACGTGATCTCTGACTATAAGCTTGATTCACAAACTGAAGATCATTGTACGAGTTATAGAAAAGGCAGTGTTGAAAGTCTCTTTCCCCGACGGAATGCGCAACGAAGAAATTTGCAAATTAACGAATCCGTCCATATTTCATTAGTATAGAAAGATCAGAAAACGGAAGTGAGTAGCCGGAAACATTTGTCGCAAAACCGACTGCCGTTGTGGTGTAAAGGTTCTCGAACAGAGACAAAGGTATAAGCAAACAAAGTATGGGGACATGAATAGGTATCCGTACAGAAACCAAGCTACATAGAAACGGCCCGCTGTAGGTACACTTTCCTCCTGCGCCAGTTCAGTTGGCGTGTAACCGACAGGGCTGCGGCTGCGGCGGGCGCACGCATTCAACGCGATTCATCAAGATTTTTCGAATGACTTTGTTGACGAATTATAGATTTTAGTACTTCAGTATTAAAAATAAAGTAAGATAATATAGATTAAAGTAGTAAAACTTTAAAAAAACAACTAAAAACTTAAATAATATCAATAAATAAAATCTGGGACATCTCACATGGTGCCAACTAGTCCCAAAGTAAGCCAGTATTATGCTTGTATTATAGGGTACTAGACAATTTAACTCATAAGTATTTACACTTAAACATTCTTTATTTTATTTTATTTTTTTATTATTATATAACACATATAGATACTTTTACACCCAGACACGGAACAAATAGACATGTTCATGCACACAAATATTTGCCTCGGGTGAGAATCGAACCCGCGAGCCTCGGCTCCGTAGTTGGGGTCTCTAACTACTCGGCCAACCGGTCAGTCAATTTGTTTAGGGTTAATCATTAATAACTAATTTTATTTTAGGATGTGTCCAATTACACTAATTATTACTTTTTTTTTAAATATACATTTTAATATGTACTTATCTTATTTTATTCTTTTCACTAATTTTTTTACGTATAAGAGACGTCAACCCTATGGGAATAGGTATGAATTTTGTACGTTGTTAGAGAGCTTGAACTCTGTATGGATATACCTACTTATGTAGTATGGGCACCTCAATATGGGCGCCAGGTGATAAAGAAAGATGAAGGAAGACCGCTTGTATCGGCGTATATTAGCAGACATACGTGTGGCGTACATTCAGCAGTAGATAAATTCAGTTGAAATAAAAACTTATGAGCTTATGAACAATGTAATCAAAATTCGCCAGTGTACAGGTACTAATTTCTTCTGCAAAAGAACGAACTGTGGTGTAAATTACATTGAACAATTTTCGATTGATTTTACTACATTATTACCCAACTTGCGCACAAGCTCTTCTATAAGATGTGCAGTAGTTATACAAAAAAATTTGGATTTAGTAAATTCTAGCTCCTCTCTACAGCCATTGTACAGTTTTAATTCTTTTCTGTGTTACTATACCAGATTTTAAATGCAGTCAAAGATGTCCCCAAATTGAGCTATACAGCTGTTATAGAACTACTGTACGGTGCTTAGCTGATACTACAACTTATGTGTTACTATTGTATTGCTCGTAAGCTTTTCTAGAACTTGTGTACTAGTTGACTACTAAACATTCATATAGCTGCATTGCCAGTAAATCACGATTTTATGTACTACATACTTTTGAAGCTAATTGTTTGAAACTAGCTACTTTGACGGCTATAATATACTGTTACGAACGGACAGAGTAATGACCGCCATCTAGCGTCAACTAGTAAAACCACTTTGTAGAAGGGTTTCACAACAAGGACAACATGAAACCCCTACTCAATACTAGATGGCGTTAGGGGAAATAATCGCCGGGCTTTCCAGAGTCTTCCAGTCCGGTACAATCTAGAAAAATCTGGCGCTTGTTCGGCCAATATAAATAGCCGCAGGAAGACGAGCAGCCAGTTCTATTTTGGAATACAATTAAGCGACTTCGAAGCGAAACTAGTGATACAAGTGAAACCTACGACTTGGCTACGACCTAATACATCGTGAGTGCTTAGTGTTTGGACTTAGTGCTTAGTGTTTGGACTTAGTGCTTTGTGTTAGTGTTAGTGTAGTGCTAGTGTTAGTGAATAAAGTCTTCAAAAGGGTCAGCAGGTCTTTCTCTCCAAATTATTCGAACCTAAACACGTAACAACTGGTGTCGGAAGTGAAATTTGGAGATGCCATTGACTCCGAGAGAGGACTTCCAGGAGGGCGTCAGGACAAGGGCACGAGCTGCGAAGGCCACGCCCACTGAGGACCAAGCTCCGCTCACTGTGGGCGGAGCCACACTCACTGGCCCCGCCCACCAGGCCCCGCCCACTGACCACGCCCACCAGGCCCCGCCCACTTTGGTCGAAGCCACGCCCACTGACTCCGCCAATCGGGACACGCCCACTCAGGCCACGCCCACTGGCCCCGCCCACCGGGCCACGCCCACCAGACAAGCCACCCCCACCAGCGATACCGTAGATTCTGCAGCCTCTCAAATGGCTGTTCAATTAGGAAGTTTAATTGAATTGATGGAGCTACAGAGGGCTGAAATCAGAGCGGTTCGAGAAACGCAAGAGCAACAAAAAGACCTCCAAGAAAAAGCGCTTCAGGCTATAAGCGATGTAAGTGACACGGTGATTAAGCTCCGAAAAGATGTGGAAGTTGTGGAAGAACGAGTTACCGGGTTAGGATTGGATGTTGAAAATGTGAAAACCGGTCTCGCTGAACTACAGAAGAAAGTAGTGCGCCTGGAAACCACAGGAGTAGTGATGTCTAGTGGAACTACCGGAGTGGCTCAAAGACCAAGAGTGAAAGTGCCACCATACGATGGCACTACTTCTTGGAACGCTTATCGTCAGCAATTCCAAACTGTTGCTACTGCCAACGGATGGACGGAAGAACAATGCTTGACCGCTCTCACTGTTGCGCTCAGAGGGCAAGCTTTGTCGGTACTGGAAGCACTGCCACATACAGGAAATGGGTTCCAAGACCTAACGGAGGCACTTGAATCCAGATACGGGGAGCGACACCTGGAGCACGTGTTCCGTGCCCAACTGCGTGACCGAGTCCAACGCTCAGGAGAAGGACTACAACAATGGGCGTTGGAAATCCAAAAACTCGTCAGGAAGGCACACCCAGGAGCTGACGCCAGGATGGTAGACACAAATACTGTTCAAGCATTTGTCGACGGAATCAAAGACCTAGAGGTCAGGGCTGCAGTGAGGCTTCGTCGCCATACCTCGCTAAAGGAAGCATTGGCCCATGCTTTGGAGGTCGAGGCTGTTCGCCATGACATACGGCAGACCCATAAGATCCGCGCGGTCTCTGAGGAAGTCAAGGAGGTTAAGGCTCCTACGAAGAAAAGTTCTGGAGCCAGGTGCTACAAGTGCGGCGAGAGGGGCCATCTTCAGCTCAACTGTCCGCAGAAGATGACCCAGATGACAAGAATGAAAAGGATCGAGGAACAAATAGAAGAGCTAAAGAAGCAAGGGGCTTCGTCTCCTGCTCGGGTGCTGGTGAAACTGCCACCAGCTGGAAAGAAAACGTGTAGTTCGATGACAGGCGCAGACTCAGCAAACAGCAACAACTACGAATTCGTGACTGAGCTACTCGATGACTGCAAGAGTAATCTGACTTATTCGCAGGGCATGAAAGCTAAGAAGTTTTTACAGCGCTACGCGAATATCTTCTCCAGTCAAGAAGGAGACCTTGGAAGAACGTCGATGGTTCAGCACAGAATAGATACCGGAAACGAGAGACCAATTCGTCAACGAGCAAGACGGATACCGATTGCGAAGGAAAAAGAAGTTGAAGGTCTTTTGGAGGACATGAGAAAGAATAAGATTATTGAACCGTCTGCAAGTCCGTGGTGCTCACCTGTGGTATTAGTGAAGAAGAAAGATGGTAGCACGAGATTTTGTGTGGACTATAGGCGTCTCAATGATGTTACTAAGAAGGACAGTTACCCGTTACCTCGAATCGACGACACTTTGGATACCTTGAGTGGCATGAAATGGTTCTCGACCTTGGACCTAAAATCTGGATACTGGCAGGTGGAAATTCATCCAAAAGACAAGGAGAAGACAGCTTTTTCGACCGGTAAAGGTTTATGGCAATTTAACGTCATGCCTTTCGGATTGTGCAACGCACCTGCCACATTTGAGAGGCTCATGGAGTGTGTACTGGCAGGCTTAGTTGGAGAGGCTTGCTTAGTCTATTTGGATGACGTAATCATTGTCGGCCGTGACTTCGAGGACCATTTGCGAAACTTGGAGCGAGTTTTCGCCAAAATAGAGGGAGCCAAATTAAAGTTGAACCCGAAAAAGTGCCGTTTATTCAGGAGTGAGGTCAATTATCTCGGCCATGTTATCTCTAGTGATGGAATCCAAACAGACCCGGAGAAACTGGAAGCAGTTCAAAAATGGCCTACCCCTAAGGACAAAACCGAAGTGCGGGCATTTCTCGGCCTATGCTCATACTACAGGCGTTTTGTTAAGGGATTCTCAGAGATAGCCAAGCCATTACATCGGCTGACAGAAGATAAACGACAATTTAGTTGGGATGAGACTTGTGAAGTTTCTTTTCAGAAACTGAAGAAACATCTGTGTGAAACACCAATCCTGGGGTATCCACAAACTGAAGGCCTGTTTATAGTCGACACGGATGCAAGTAACACGGCCATTGGGGGGGTGTTATCTCAAAAACAGGGCGAGAGAGAAGTTGTTATTGCATATTTCAGCAAATCTTTATCTAGGCCAGAGAGAAACTACTGTGTGACAAGAAGAGAACTCTTGGCTGTTGTAAAGACGCTACAACATTTCAACAAATACCTCATCGGGAGACAGTTTTTACTGCGAACTGATCACGCAGCCTTGAAGTGGCTACTGCAATTCAAGAACCCGGAAGGTCAAGTGGCTCGATGGATTGAACAGCTCCAAGAGTATGACTTCAAGACGGAACACCGCAGCGGAAAGACGCATGGGAATGCCGACGCACTCTCACGAAGACCGTGTTTGGAAGACTGCAAACATTGTGTTAAACAGGAATCTAAGGAAGTAACATTAAAGCTAACGAGAACAAGTCCTTTGGGTCTCTGGGAGAATGATGCCATGAGGGAGGCTCAAGAAAGAGATGACGACCTTCGGCACATCATCACATGGAAGAAACGGGGTGACGTCAAACCGACCTGGAGTGAGGTTGCACCCACTGGCGCTGTCACTAAAGCGTACTGGGCGCAATGGGACAGTCTGATACTCCAAAACGGAATACTCTACCGGAAATGGGAGAAGACTAACGGCAGAGAGTTCCATCTTCAGATAGTTGTCCCACGAGCGAGAGTACCAGACGTTCTCCGCGAGATACATGATGGCATATCAGGAGGTCATCTAGGTGTCAAGAGGACGTTAACAAAAGTGCGAGAACGATTCTACTGGTTGCATTGTCGAGATGATGTACAGTATTGGTGCCGCAAATGTACTACGTGCGCTGCTGTAAAAGGACCACAGACCAGGAGCCGTGGGAACCTGCGGTTGTATAACGTCGGTGCACCGTGGGAACGAATTGCAGTTGACGTAGCTGGGCCATTTCCTGTAACGGAATCGGGAAACAAGTATTTTATGGTCGTCATTGACTACTTCACCAAATGGCCCGAAGTGTTCGCCATACCAAACCAAGAAGCTACAACAGTCGCTTCTAAGTTAGTCGAAGAAGTGATATGTCGCTTTGGTGTGCCTCTAGAAATCCATTCTGATCAGGGCAGGAACTTCGAATCGCAAGTATTCCAGGAAGTGTGCAGAATTTTGGGCATGCACAAGACGAGGACTACCGCGTACCATCCACAGTCTGATGGAATGGTTGAGAGGTTTAACCAGACCCTTGAGAGGCATTTGGCGAAATTGGTAGACGACAAACAAAAGGATTGGGACAAGTATATACCACTCTTCCTTCTGTCGTACCGAACCGCCGAGCACGAGAGCATAAAAGCTACCCCGGCGTATGTCAATTACGGTAGAGAACTACGAATACCAGTAGACCTATTGACAGGAGGGTCACCGGAAGAACCAAAAACCGTACAAGACTATGTCTGCGATTTAAGGGAAAAAATGCGATATATACACGCATTGGTTCGGGAAAATGGGTTACAGTCAAGTGAGAACATGAAAACCAGATACGACCGGAAATCGAATACGAGCGGCTTCGAGGAAGGGTCACTGGTGTGGTTGCATAACCCAACTCGCCGGAAAGGAAAATCTCCAAAGTTGCAGACCGAGTGGGACGGTCCATACAGAGTGGTTACCCGACTGAATGATGTGACTTATAGGATTCAAAAGCAACCTAGAGGGACATTCAAAGTGGTACACATAGACCGTCTGGCGCGCTACCATGGCAGTAACAACGATGCTCGGGACGAGCATCTCTAAGAGAGGAGTAGTGTTACGAACGGACAGAGTAATGACCGCCATCTAGCGTCAACTAGTAAAACCACTTTGTAGAAGGGTTTCACAACAAGGACAACATGAAACCCCTACTCAATACTAGATGGCGTTAGGGGAAATAATCGCCGGGCTTTCCAGAGTCTTCCAGTCCGGTACAATCTAGAAAAATCTGGCGCTTGTTCGGCCAATATAAATAGCCGCAGGAAGACGAGCAGCCAGTTCTATTTTGGAATACAATTAAGCGACTTCGAAGCGAAACTAGTGATACAAGTGAAACCTACGACTTGGCTACGACCTAATACATCGTGAGTGCTTAGTGTTTGGACGTAGTGCTTAGTGTTTGGACTTAGTGCTTTGTGTTAGTGTTAGTGTAGTGCTAGTGTTAGTGAATAAAGTCTTCAAAAGAGTCAGCAGGTCTTTCTCTCCAAATTATTCGAACCTAAACACGTAACAATACTAACAGCATATGAGATAGGAACGATACGCATCGAATCGATAAAATAATCGCTTATTTACTACATTACAGCATATATAATCGATTACATTATCTAACTATTTCATCCTCGGGTTCATACATATGCAACTAACAACCTATCTCATACACATCATCATTTCTTAGTACCGCTGCCTCAGCCGCTGTCGCATTACAAATGAAGGGTCAGCTGAATACCCGATACCGAAACATGTGTAGTAAAACATGTAGCTTCTATTTGAACAATGAAATTATTAGATTTTGTTAGCCGCGTGTGTATCGATGTTGACGATACTTGAAACTGAAGTTCATAACTGAATTGAATTAAGCTTGTGTGCTTTGTTCTGGACCACGGCGTCCATTGAAACAGCGGGCGCCCGTAAACGCTCCGAAAGTTGTTCGTTTTCAGCGAACTCGGATTTATCCGAGGCCATACGAGTTATACGTAGATAAGTAGATACACGAGTACATTTTTAATCCTATTATCAAAATAAATTAAAAAAATAGGTAGTGATAAGAAAGAATACAAAAAAAATATTAACAAATCATCAAATAGTTAAATTGGGGTAGAGGTATTTTTTCGCATTTTTAGTGTTCCCTACTCAAAGGGTACCAACGGAAACCCTACTAATAAGACCCCACTGTCCTTCCGTCCATCTGTCCGTCCGTCTGTCACAGGACTGTATTATCTGCACCAAAACAAGTAGAGACTTGAAATCTTCACAGTGTGTATTACTATATGACTGATATAACAACAATAAAAATCATAGAGTTAAAAATTAAAGGGGGTCCCCATACAAGATCCATGTTTATTTTTTTTATTTTGTACCGTGGTACGGAACCTTTCGTGTGCGAGTCCGAGTAGCTTCTTCATGGCCTTTTTAGTAGTAGATTTAAATAATCCTTTAAAAGTATGAACCTAGCTATTGTGGTTCTAGACGGAATGTAAAATTCTTTTTTCGTTCGGAGTCCAGAGCTAAAATTTACGATTTTACGTAAATATCTCGTTGGCGTTAACAAATGCAGTAAATAAATTTACTTTAACGTATATTTAGCAATACGATGAAAGTCTAAAATAGATTTGAACAACGAACATATATTCAGTAGTAGGTAGACGACACAGAATATTGACATGTAAACAATGGGTACACAGACAATGAATGTGAAGATAACGGCCATCAAGATGTCGAGCATGTTATACGAATATTATTTTATCTTCGATTTTATAAGCTTAAAAGTAAACTATTGTAGATTCCGAAATGAACTCAAACAAAACCAGTGCGGACGTCTGTTATTACTAATCTAGAATAATACACCTGACAAAATTTTCTCCTTTTTGTGTTAAAAGATCTAATTTTTCAGCAGTAAGCCACTAAGCTTCTCCGTGAAAGAATTCCGTGCCAATTTCCAATTTGCTTGTGCCGGATTGCGACGTGAAAAACTCGCCAAAGCATAAAATATAGCCTCGTTATCTGTTTAAAATTCATGAATTTCGGTACTCTAACATTCCACATCAATCCTTCTAACGGAGACAGGATAATATTAAGGGCACCCCTTCCGTGTACCCGGCCTTAAAACAAAATATGAACGTTATTGTACACCCTAAAATAATAAGTAGAATTGTTTCCAGTCAAGAAGGGTACAAAAGGTAGATCTTAGGACATC
Source organism: Luffia ferchaultella (assembly GCA_949709985.1). Taxonomy (NCBI): domain Eukaryota; kingdom Metazoa; phylum Arthropoda; class Insecta; order Lepidoptera; family Psychidae; genus Luffia; species Luffia ferchaultella. The sequence continues at coordinate 19,582,914 of OX453240.1, read as the reverse complement.
GATGGTTAACATTACATCTATCTTAAAACTTCTTCTGTATGAACTCTATTTACTTGATGTAGACATAAGTTATATTAAGGTCAGATATCTCGTCCGACTCTCGACTCTCGCTCTCTCACTGCCAGGACGAACTAAGATAAGGAAGAGCGAGACGTCGAGTGTCGCGCAATCGAAAAATCATTCTTTTAAAAGTGTTTGTAAATCCTCGTGTCCAAGTGTCGTGATAGCCCAGAGCGCAACGAACCTGTCTCAAATTTATTAGGTCCCATAGGGCCATGGTTCGAATCCGGACGTGTACCGATGCGTTTTTCTGACTTATGTACACAATATCACTGACTCCGTGCTTCGGAGGGCACGTTAAGCAGTCGGTCCCGGACGCTGTCAATAGATGGCGGTCGTTACAGTTCTCAACCCGCAGTGGAGCAGCGTGGTGGACTTAAGCTCCAAGCCCCCCTCCTCACCCTGGGGGAGGCCTAAGCCCCTGCAGTGGGGTAAAAATGGGCTGATGATAATGATGATGATGATGTAAATCCTCACTCAGGAATGTGTTTGAAGAATAATCCGATTTGATAAAGTTATGTAAATCTCGTTTTCAGTAACTGAAAAATATACTTAATTTAATTAGGAGCATTGGGTCTACGTTTAGGCGACTTGAGAGTGTACGTGACCCGCGTTCGGGGTCGTTTCTGTTGCAGACGCTCGCCATAGCAATACAACGCGGTAATGCTGCGAGCGTTATGGGAACCTTTGCGTCGGGTTCGCCAGGGACTGGTTTTTTTTAGCTTTTTAGATTATATATATAGACTTTATATTTGTAGTTTAATTCATATTATAAACTTGTCAATAACTAAAATTAAAATTATTTATTTATTTAAAAAGAATTATGTAAAACGACAACTTGGAATAAGTGTTTATTTAGTAAATATAGGAGTTCCTTATGTGATTCAATTAAAAACTTGGATACAAAAGAGCCAAGAGCAATAATCTAGATGTTGGCATTGAATAAAAATAGAGCCTGCACTGTGACAGTTTTTAATCTAGGCCTTTTTAAAACGGAAGCCATTGTGTTCTAAATTCAAAACCAATAAAATAATTTGAGAATTTCTTTCCAGCCTACCGACAACCATTTTTTCTGCGATTTGGATAACTTTCTCCATACAAAAAAAAATCAGTTCGCAAAAAGCAGTAGAAATCGTCTTTACGAACTGTGTTGAGGCCTACTCCAGAGAGTTCTATGGCGAATTCATACATAGTCTCCCTATTAGATGTAAGAAATGCGTAAAGACTATAGATAATTATTTTATTGAATATATAAATACTTTTTTTAGACATTTCTAGTTTATATTAATATAAATACTTTATTTTAAATTTAACTTATTTTTTAAAATATGCCACAATATGTCCAGCAATTTCACTAAAGGCAAGTCTTTGGGAAGGACAGCTCAATATATTTTTTTAAACATTAATGATTGTAAATGGCATAACAGCGAAGGGGAGGAATTGCTGATTAAGTTATTAGTCTTCCACAGGATTCTAATATCTTTCATTATAAAACCTGTCTGTGCGTCTGTTATTGGCCTACGACTTGATTGTAACTCAAATTAATAATGCGGTTCGTATCGTCCAGCAATTAGATAATTTATTCAAAATGGAAAAAGTGGCTTGGATTTTAAGTAATGGAATACATAGTATCATCTTTTACACCTTTGGTAACCCTGAACACCAATAAAGGAAATACCAGGCCATTTGTGAGCTAACAAGTATAATCTATCTCAGTGACGAGTTTTCGGGTGAAAGAAATGAAGCGGATTTCATGTTTTTGAAGTAAAACTTCTTTAGGCGCGACTAGGGAGTAACTCAGATTTTTTTCTGACGGAAGTAACGCTTATTCTGACGGAAGTGACGCTTACTATAGTCTGTGTAGTTTCCGCTATTTAAAAATAGATGGCGTGCGACGGTAGATATGTCTATCCGTCGATAGGTTATTGAGACGACAAAACTATACAATGGATAGAATTTCTTACCCTAGTATGGTTAGACCGTCGATAGATAGGTAATTGGGTTTGGCTGTTAGAGATTTTTAAAAAACTTTGCAATTTAAAAAATAATAATTTGGATTGGTCGTAAGTATATGTCATATACTCCACGCTTCTTGGCTTATACGCCAGCTAGTAGCAAATATCATAATCAATAAGGATTATTTATTTCCAAATTTTCAAACGGATCAATTGTGAATAGCAAAGTAAATAACAATTCAACAGTTTTAAAAAAAAATATTTTAAATTACAAAGTTCTTTAAAAATCTCTAATAGCCAAACCCAATTACCTATCTATCGACGGTCTAACCATACTAGGGTAAGTAATTCTATCCATTGTATAGTTTTGTCGTCTCAATAACCTAACGACGGATAGACATATCTACCGTCGCACGCCACCTATCGACGGGAGGCCCCGGGAGGGTCGATAGCTTACCAGAGTTAGATTTTTGTATGAAAATGACATTTCGTGCGTCCCAATATACTTCTGACAGCTGTTGAAGGATAGAATTTATTACTGAGGATAAACATGCGGCCTATCTTGTCCAATGTGATGGTTTACCTATCGATCGTCTGCTATCATCAAATAAAAATTCGCTAAATTACTTTTATCCCAATATTTTGAAACCAATATCTATTTAATTTAGTTGTAATTTAGTGTGAAAATGTCTACGTCCAGTGAAAGCTATTCTGACTTCGAACTTTTACAAGAATTGTCAGACTGGGATAGTAGCGAAGAATCATCTCATATTTGTTATTATAAAACGTACAAAAAAAAACTTCAAAGTTTTACTTCAATCGCGCGTAAAGGTTACACGCACACACTTTTTTATATTTATTTTTCATTTCATGCGTAAAATGTGAAAACTTACCTATCATGTAGGTATATTATTTCATTTTCTATTCAAGTGTATATTTTTTTAATTTTTTATTCTCACTTGCATGGGCCCAGAAGATATACGTGCAATCACTTTATCAATAATTTTATACGATGTCAGTATAATTTCGATAAAATCAATATACATCAAATAAATTTTTATATGGTTTGTGAGCCAGAATTTAAGGTTCATAAAGACAGACGAACTGAATTTGGAGTCAGACAAATAAGGTTCTTTCTGAATCTTCCGTAAATAACTTTGAAAATGTAGAACGGATAGGTTAAACATAAATTGTTGTCAATAAAATTACATATTGTGATAGTCTTATGTACTTTGAAAATCATTTATTTGTAACCCGACATTTAAGCAGCTGAAGCCACTGTCACAGCTTCGTTTCTTAATAAAGTATATATATAAAATTTACAATTTCAGTTTCAACGTAAAAATATTTTAATTATATAATTACTTAAATGTGAACATTTCTGGTACGAACAAAAAGAAATTATAAATTGAGCAAAATCAAAGTTAGGAACGCGTCATTCAATTAGCGATGAAATTAAGGCTTAGTGAGCCTTTTAACTGTAACCAGGGTCCCAACATAAAAAAGTTTCAATTGGATTTATATAATTTAACAAAATTTTGTATGAACAGTAACAGTTGATATCGACCAATAATTACGATTTAGAAATGTTCACCTTAATTATTCTATTTCTTTTTCCGTGTGTTTGGCGTAATTTTACGAATACAGCGCTATATAGAATGTTTCTAACACGAGTAGAGGCAGACTTATTTATTGTAGCGCGTGCCGCTGTCGGCAACATTTTGCTCGTAGAGGGCGTCATACGAAAGTGGGGCAATCTGTATTGTGAGTGGGTCGGAGCGGACTCGACGACATTAGAATGAATTTAGACTGCTGTATTTTTTTCCTTATTCCTCCCTAGTATAAGCAAACTCCTAAACGAACACGTTTTATCTCTTTAATTTGCTGTCCTTTGAACTCCTTTGACCGAGCGCATTTCACAAATCTACGCTAAAGCGAATTGAAACGTAACGACAGTCTACCTTGTACTCGGTAAGATCATTAGAGGATCGTAAAACATAATGGAGTGCGCGTCGCCTCACATTCACATATCGCCTTGCAAAGACCTAACGAAGCGTTAAACGCGGGGAATTGTATTTGACGGGGCGACATCGACATGTACATACACATCGGTGGCAATTGTATCGGTTATTAAATCCAAGGTTTTCCATACGAATCGGTGAATATTCATCGCGGTATGACATAATAGGACTATTTGCCGCACTGTTAGCATAACAATTTCTATTCACATTATTGTGGCGAATGGCGATTCGGTGGAACCAGGAACTACGATAGAGGCGGTTAAATCGATTTACATGCAAATTTTCGATAATACGGCCAAGGGTCCGAACGGCCTTTGTGTTAAAGTCACTACGTCGTAATATATGGGGTCGGTTTGCATAGAAAGGCACAAGCACTTTTTTTGCTAACTGGATCGCGGCTGCTCGTTTAGTGCTCTTAGGAATAACGTTTGAAACGTATTTTCGGGCTATGTGTTTTCATCGACGTTTGAACATGTATATAATTAAATGTATGTATTTAGTATTATATGAATATAATAAATCATCCCTATGCCATTGATGAATGCCATCAATGCCTGGTAAATCAAATGAAGGGGAGAGTGTAGTCGGGCGTGAAGGGCGGATTTTATCCACCGCTCGTTCGGAATTAAAGTCGGTTTTTACTCGGTCAAAGAAACAGACCGAAATCAGAGAACAACGGAGCTTCTTTTCTCTCAAGGAATACGACTACGTAAAGGCATTTATTATTCCAAGTTTTGATGTAAAAGCAATGCTGTCTATTAATTCATAATTCATAATTCATATTATACTGTTTGATGTTATTATTTACTATAGTTTTAGACGTGTGGTGTGATGGATTGTCGATGGATGATCGACAGGACGATAAAGTGTCGATGAGGCGAAAGAGGTATGCCAGGATCACACTAAATGGAAATCTGTAGTCCCTGCCTACCCCAATGGGAAGCAGGCGTGAGTATATATATGTATGTATGTAGTCTTAGATCACCTCAGATTGGTCACAAGTGCCACAGGCATTAAGAAAACTTTTTAAAGGTTAGTCCCTTTAAATCGTGATTTGGGTATTTTTAATTTTAATTTTAAAAGAGTTGTAATTGTAATTAATAATGATTGTAATTAAATAATTATAAAATTGTACTAGAGTTGTGTTAATTTAAATTGCACTCGGTTAGGACTTCACTAAAAAAAAGGTTATGTGTTTCCATAAAATCAAAAATTTTAACATCAAATATTCAAAAATAACTTATTGGTAATTAAAAAAATTTATATTATATTTCAAAAAAATCTTTCTTAATAATGTTCCGGCTTTTCTGGAACAAAATAATTTTTAGTCAGAAATGATGTGTATAAAAAAACCCATCAGTATTTACACTGTATACCCGCTTTGTACTACACAGTGATCGAATAAAAGTTTTAACTCCATTGCCCAGTGAAAAAAAGCTCTTTGGATATTGAATGACAAAAAGCATATATTTCTACCACTTTTTTTAATATTTTGATACATTGTAACAAAAATATTAACAAGAGATACATTTTTAGAGTAATATATTTTATTTTTTTTTTGGGATGCTGTAAACTATCGAAAGTATCATATTTTAATGTGAATTCGATGCATGTCTTGCTAGAGGGCCCGGCGGCCACGCCAGGAAAATTGCGAGACTAAAAACGTGTACTTTCTTTCACCCGAGATAAACTTAGCATTTCTTTTAGGAGGAAAGTAAATAAAAACGCATTAAATCCTTATCTGAATCTGATGAACTCATTTTATACAAATATTATTTTACATTTTATACGTAAGTAATTGGCACTCGACAAAACAACTGCAGATCAAATAACAGTTTCCTTGTCTATTTTGTTTCTTTTTCTGTGGCAATCTGCTAGCCGTGATTAGTGTCATGATAGCCCGAACGCAGCGAACCCGTTTCAAATCTATAACGCCATGTAGCCGTGTTTCGAATCCGGGCCTGTACCAATGAGTTTTTTGTGCCTTAAGTCAGAAAAAACTCATTGGTACAGGCCCGGATTGCAACGTCAGCACTGACGTTGGAGCCAAGAGCCAACGCCAACCCACATTGGAGCAGCGTGGTGGATTTAGGCTCTGAACCCCCTCATCCTGAAGGGGGTCCTACGCCCTTGCAGTGGGGTGTAAAAAGGACTGATAGAATGGAATATGCCAGTCAATATTTTTTATCATTGATGGTATATATTTAGCTGAAATGTATGTAAATTAAATAATAATTTAGTTAAAAGTAAATATAAGTATAACATCATGTTGGAAAATGGTTGATAATATTTTTTTCATTTCTCATGCTTGGAAAGTACGCTTGAAGTTACCTGATCAAAGGGATAAAAACAGTATACTTTTCATCCCTAAGAAACGTTTTCCCTTGCTGTTAAAAATTTAAACACTATGGAAGAAATTATCAACTTTTTATACAGCCACTCTGTGAAATCGCGGAATAAAACTGTACCTAATTAAAAAAATATTATCAACAATTTAGTAACATGGCTTTAAGCTTATAATTTACTTTTAACTAAATTATTATTTAATTTACATAGATTTGAGCTAAATATTTACCATCGTCAATGATAAAAAATACTGGCTGCTAGGTTGCCACAGAAAAAGAAACAAAAAAGGCCTGAAAAGCGGCAATTCGATCTTCAGTTATTTTGTCGAGTGCTAATGGCTAATGGGGTGTATTACCACATTACTGCCCTTTTCTCTCGCCAGGTCGTGCATGATGTTTCCTGTAATTCGAAAGTAAATAATGTTGATAATATGAATATTATAATACTAACTAAATGCCGCATCAAGACGGACCACAAACAAAAATTGGTTCATAATGTAATGATGGGTGCCAAATAAGCATAAGTGTCTTGCACGCAGGGATATTTTCTGTCGAACCACCGCTTCTAATTTTCCTTAAAATTCAGATGTGTCTGATATTTGTTACAGCGTACCTACCCTATTTTCTAAAAGTGATAACCCCCGGGTTGTAGGCCGGCCGCTCCGTCCCAAGGGGCCCTGCCAAACGTCGTGGAGTCAACTTACAAAATACAAGTATTTACTGAACCGTGACGTGAACTCCAAATAGAACCGCAAAAATGTAACTTGCTTTCGAAAAACATTCTATTCGAATTTTTATATTGTAAACTTTTATATATATCAAGGACTTCGTCCTAAAAAAATATATTGAACGAAGACGGAAGCATTATGAGACAATACAATCATCATAACTAAAGCAAATTACGTAGTTTAACAGACTCGCGCACCGAGGGTTCGTATACATCATGTTTAATGATAATAATACCTGGGACATTCCACACAGCGCCATCTAGTCTCAAACTGAGCAAAGCTTGTATTAAGGCTACCAGACAACTGATATGCATATATATTTTTTAGACCCAGACACGCTACAAATAAGCATGTATAAGCACACAAATATTTTTCCCGGGCGTGAATCGAACCCACGACCCTTGGCTCCGCAGTTAGGGTCTCTAACCACTCAGCCATCGGTCAGTCATTATTTTTGTTACGTATTTACCAAAAAGAAATTTAATTACAAATTAACGATTTGGTTGTGCTGTTAGATCTTGTTGCTTCAAAGTTCATGATTTTAGGTAAATGGGAAGCAGACTATAGGTTTTGATTGTTAAAATATACGGCATAGCATAGTTATAGCATAGCATAGCCGTGTTTTTTGATTGCGTTTACTTATAAATTTGAGTTTTTAACAGCTCCAACCTCCACGATTTCCATTCCTGATGAAAACAATCTTAACAGGCAGACGGACAAAGACGGACGGATCCTATAAGACTTTTTTTCTTGAGGTACGGAATCCTAAATAAGGACAATAACGTTGTTGCTGACTTACAAAATATATTGTATTAATTCCACCTTTAGGGCAACATGTTTCATTTTGAAATAAATATGTAATTATTCTATGAATCGTTTTTTTTTTAACTAAATAATTAATAACGTAAAAAAACCCGAAGAACAATATTTTTTTAAATATTATAATAACTCAGTTCAGTGATAATTTTTAATTTTGACATAAAACTGTTTTAATAGAACTCGTTCTCATTCAGTTGCAGGTCTGTCGTCTATCTGTTGCCATCCAAACTATGGTTGATACCCACCTGCATATGATTTGCACCGATTATGTTAAACGATCGTTCAAAAGCAGAGTTACAGTATAAATCGATGTTAAAAATTTATATCAAAGAGCCTTCTATAAGTCAACTATGAAATAGTAATTTTTAAGTCACATTTAATTTAATCTCGCAGTAACCTAAATATTTTCTCTGTCAATGTATATATCTACATATAAATAGTTTAAGATTTTTTTCTTCATTTGTAGGTTATAAGTTTAATATTATTAGGTTTTAATTTTAAAGTGGAGCCCGAATATGGTAGTACCTCTTATACTTGGCAGGTTTTCACCGCAGCGACATACATTTCCTATATATATAATTAACATTATGTTATTATACTGAGCAGCTAGTTGAGTAGACGGGGGCACCGACTGTAGACCCAAGGGTCGTTCGTGGGTTCGGCTTCTGCCGAGAAAAAAATTTGTGTGCATGAACATGTATTTAATTGTTCCATGTCTGGGTGTAAAATATCTATACTTGTGTAATATTATTCAAAAAAAAAAACAAATATATATCAGTTATATAGCAGTTGTATAGCACCCGAAGTACAGGCTCTGCCTAGTTTAGGACTAAAGGACCGTGTGTGGAATCTCCCAGATATTGTTATATTGTTATTAATATTGCAAATAAGTGTAGTTTAAGTGATATATGATTAAAAATGTCGTCAATAATGTATATGAAGATTAAACTTATTATTGCATTTACCCTAATATGTACATTCGGACATTATTTATGACATAAACTATCTGTCACAAGAGATTCGGACACGGGTCACATTCCACTCACGATAAGATTGGCAAACCGAAGAGCAAACTCCCTAATGCTTATTTAATGCCACGTCAAGATCTCTTAAAAAGGTCTCAATGTTCACGCATCTGTTAATAAATATATAGTTTACAAAAACTGTTAATAAAAACCGTTCAAGAACGAGTTTGATTCGCGTACTAAGGTTTGGTATAATTTGACGACCGCTTAGCCTAGAGGGTAGCGACCCTGCCTACGAAGCTAGAGGTCCCGGGTTCGAATTCCAGGTCTAGTCAGTATTTATATGACGGATGTTGTTACTGGGACCGGGTCTTGGTTGTTCTATGTATGTGGTATCTTCGCTTGGTACCCAAAACACAATCTAATCTTTAATTTGGGGCCTAGATGTTATTGTAATGTATACGTAAAAAAAATAATATCTTTGACTGCTTCTGTAGTTGAAATGATTACATACAAACCCGTTTGTTTTTCACGCAAAGGTTCAATACAGACTAAAGGATTGTTTTTGGTAGTGTATTTCAATGACGACTTACATCACGTTTATATTGAACAGAATTAACACAAAAAGAAAAATGTTTTATTTACATGATTCCTATTAAAGGCGAATATTAGTATCGATTGTTTTCAAGGTTTAACAAAATAAATAAGTGAATTTTAGAGTTTCGTATTTTATCGGATGTATGAATCCGATTACTCTCGTCTGTCTGTTCATCCGTCACAGCCTATTTTTGATATGAAATCAAATATACAACTATCACTATTTTTACATTATTAAGTTTTTTAATATTAAGTTTTTAGATTACAATTTATTTACTGGGTACCACTTATTAATTTTTTTAAACTTTTAATTTGAATAGCAAAACTGAATACTATACCATACCGAGCCATTGGCCACTCCTTGGTTCCACAGAAAACCAGCGTCTCGGCATTCAAATGCCCTGACATATAGCTGAGTGGAAACCATTTTGGTCACTTACTTTTTGTTATTGTTTTAGTTTATTTAGAATTCTGACTGTTATATTTTTATTTTTTTATTAATTTACTTTGTTTATTTTTATATTTATAATTTTACCTGTTATATTTTAAAACATTATTACTGGTGGTATTGTAAGTGTGCCAAATAAATATTCTTTTCTTTCTTTCTTTCTTTCTTTCTTTCAAATTACATGTCTTACACGGACGTTAACATAGTGACGTGCACAAACTGAAATACGACTTAGCAAAAACGTGTTCCGCGAGAAACCGAACACGTTTTCGTTACGTTTGCACTATAGGCTGTTTGACTATTTTTCTTAAATAATTTTATATGAAAGATTTTTCTAAATGTACCATAACAGTGAAAATAAAATTAAAAATACATCATTCTCAATAAAGTTATGAATGTTTAAAATGTTCTGTCAGACAGACCGAACGGCTAATTGGATTAAATTGAAGTCTATTTATTAAAACGTAATTCACAGACTTCTAAGACGTTTTCTTCTATTACAATAAATTTTTAGAAAATTTTGAAATGATTGATACATATTTTACCATTTTGTTTGATGCTTAGTGAAAAACCGGACTACTTTTTCTCAAAAAGCACTCGCTAAAAAAACTATTTCAACTGGCTTCGCTTCGGTACGAGAATCAGAATTTTTTTTAACGTCCACGCGTGCGAACCGCTCGCACGATTGGGTTGGCGACAACAGTTCGGCAGAGTAATTAGTAAACTTACTACTACTTCCCGAAAACTCAGCTTAGGAAACATTCATTTTATTTCCCGTTTTATTTCGACATCTCTAACTTGCAAATGACCAACTCTCCAACCTATTTAGATATATGAAATAAACAAGTCTTGATTTTGACTCAGCTCCAGAACACCTTGAAGTCAGATAAAAAAAAACTGGGGTCGAAATGCCCAGTAGTCCTTTTCAGGTGTATTTAGAAGAAAAAAACATTTACAGCGCAGCGCCCTGTGGTGGTATATAACCGTAAAACATCTCTAAGGATCAAATTTCAAGTGACACCTATGTAAAATAAAAATGCATTAAAATTGGCCCAACCGTTTTAGAATAACACATTTACTTCAACGCTCATATAGGGGCCTCTAATCGCAATACTTGAAAAAAAAAAACTTGCTCTGAGGTAATCTTTACGTAATACGAAAAACCAGATCAAAATCTGTCCAGCCGTTTTAGAAAAACAAATCCACGTCACGTCTGGAAGGGTTACATATATAATGCAAAAAGCCTCATCAAAATTCCAGGCGTTTTAAAGAAACACGTGGTCTATCCGTAAAACATGTTTCCTCGTAAAAACCGCCTCGAAATGGATCCAATAGTTTTTTGAGGAAAATAGTAGGTACATATGCGTAAACACACAATCTCTTACTTACTCTTGCTTAAACCTAAGCTAAGAGCCTAAACTGTCTTCGTCGCGTAATGGGTAAGACATTCTGTTATTAATGAACTCACGTCAACGATTCGAATGAACAATTATTATTTTTTGTTTATCATTTATTAACTTTCATAAACAAACAAAAGAACATTGAAAAATTGCTATTTCTCATGTAAATGATAAAAATAATTAGAAAAATACTTTAGCTTGAAACGGGATTATATGGCTCAGAAAGCCTATATTTATATAATTTTCACCGATACCCGAGTTTCTAGTTGCGCACCATTGGAAGTTAATTTGATAGCTATCATAAAGTTAATCGATTTCCTTGTTTCATTTTGAGATACGGATTTCAACGCTAAAACTACAGTATCGATTTTCGAAGTCAGCAATACTTCTCAAGGAATTATGAGGAAAGTGGCATTGTAAGAGTGCACGCTTCAGATTTCCCTTGAGGTATGAAATGCTTCTTCGAACATATTACCCGCTCAATGGGGAACAACTGGACTTTTAGGCTATTACGATATTGTAGCAGTTTTTTTTGTATTTATATACCTTTATTTTTTAATATCTGGAAATGCCACAAACTAATACCATTCCTAAAAAATCCACTTTGAATTCTCAAAACTGTACCTTCACTAATTGTATTTTTAAATAAACATTTATGTTATTATGTTATTTTTCTAATTTGTCTTTGAAAAAAGTGCTGTACAAGCCTAGGCCAAAATTGTGCATAACCGAACGCTGTGATGCGTGCCTCGGCTGTGCCTCGGTCCGCATACTCGATACGACGACCGCTTAGCCTAGTGGGTAGCGACCCTGCCTACGAAGCTGGAGGTCCCGAGTTCGAATCCCAGGTCGGGTCAGTATTTATATGATGAATATTGATACTGGAACCGGGTCTTGGTCGTTATATGTATGTAGTGTCTTTGCTAGGTACCCAAAATACAAGCCAATGCTTAGTTTGGGGCTTAGACGTTGTTGTCATGTATACGTTATTATTATTATTATTATTACTCACGATCGTCCGCAGTAATCTATTATACAATTAGAGTTATATATTCAATATTCTATACTAGTTATATGTTCAATGAAAAGCGTGACTTCAGAAGCAGTTGGCCGAAAAAGTTTTGTGCCACGTAGTTCATCAGACCCACCAACAGTCTTTCAGAACGCAGCATGGGCTAACGCCTATTCATTGGGACTTGATGACGCTGTGTGGGAAGTCTCATGTATTATTATTATTGCTGAGGCAGTATATTAGGTGTAATTTCAGGCTGAAAACGCTAATAGGTATACACCTACATTATTTTTACTCCATTTACAATATAACAGTTACAGTACGACTTATTTTCTCTCTCATCATTTTATTTAGGCCGCTCTTGTGTATTTCTTTTGATAAATACTTCCTTCCTAAGAGCGCAACTTTCTTATGTACCACTCGATAGAACGCTAGCTTATCATGGTGACTCGGGTGGTTGACTTTTCCTGGCTCTATGAAAATTGATCGAATTTTCCTGATAACTCCTAGCAACGACAAAGAAATAAATATGTCGCTATACAAAATTACGCTACGAGTATTTAATATCGATTTTTCCTTTGTTGATTGTCATTTAAATGGCGTACTATAATATTGATTAACATATTTCGTTCGTAACAGGGTCAACTTGTGTTGGGTTCCCACCGAGGCCATTGGACTGTGGAGTTAATTGAGTGATAACTTCGTTGAACCGCTAAAGTTTACTGTTAAATATTGTTCTTTGGCTTACGTTGTTTGTATAGCAATAATACTTTAGTTATAATTTATGAAATAAATTGTAATATTATTTTTATGAGGAGATCCAAACACTTCAGCAGAATGTTACTTTATTTTTTAGGGTCTCGTACATCCAAGACGAAAAAAACGAACCTTTATAATATCAGTTTGATGTCACTTTATCTGTCAGTCTACCACAGCTTTTTTTTTTATTTTCTAAACGAAACAAGTTGAAATTACAAGTTTGATGAAAAACCCTAGTCGAATTTAGTGTACAGGATAGTTACTCAAATATATTTTTTTCTTGCTTATAAAATAATTGGTTTTATTTATTTATTATTTCATATCAAGTAACAAGGACTCACTTGTTAGTAAAACACTTACGTTACAACCTAAATATTAGTGAAATGATATAACAGTCAAAATTAAAACAATTTACAGTAAATTTAGTATGTGATGCTATTCTTTTCATGCACCCATTTCCTCTCCCAAGCGACCAGTTCACACTATATGAAGGCGGCAACAGAGACCAATAGAAGGACAATTATACCTTTTTGATATAATCGCCAGGATAGTGTTGGGACAGGAAAACAAATTTTATTTAGTTCTATTGCCATTCTCAACTCTCTTCGAAAAGTAGAGTCAAGTACCTCAAGTGGTCCGTCAGTTACTAAACCGAACTCTTTGATGACCTTTTTTTAGCATTAAAAAAAGTATTGTCAGATACGCTACCTTTTTTTGCTGCCTCACGCGAGCCCAGATTCAGTTAAGTTTTTATTTTCAATCATCGCATACGTCAACACCCACAGTACCACTACCATAGCACCTATTTTCCCCTCCTGCAGTTTACAATTTCAGATCACTTGGTTTAGTTTAAGTCATTCTCTCGGATTTTTTGGTAGCGCAAAATAAATTGATTTCATAGCAATGCCCTTTTTTGTCTGAGATTAAAAATAATTATTCGAACTTGCAAGCTGCACGTATAGAGCTGTTGTAATAAACCGCAGTCAATGACCACGACAAACACGCGGTCAAAGCTTCCCGTAGCAGAAATACAGTCCATAAATTGTAGATCCAACCCCCAACCATCCTATAAGCTATTGACCCAAACGAGTCATGTAAATGACCAACAATAAATAAAGGATCCGTACATATATAATCCTTCACACTTAGGTATATTGGTCTCGATATAATGTGCTTCACATGTAAAAGCTCTGAAGCTTTTTTGTTTGGTTTTATTTGAATAATTTTAAATGAAAAGCATTTGAACCGCGGAGCTTGTGGTTTAAGACCGCGGCTTTCGGTAGACGTTTTAAAAGATAACGATATTATAACAACACAAAGGATCCACTTATCAACCTTTTGCTTTATTTTCTCTTTATGTGTATATTTTCGATGAAATCTCGAATATTGTATATAATTTCAATATTTTCGCCAAATAACTTGAGCAACTATTTTGTTTAAGCATAAATACACAGAAATTGTTCTGAACTTACAAATTTTACCCAATTTACGAAACGATTCGTTGTTTCAGCTTAAGCAAAAACCTTTAATTTACTTCGACAACAAAATTAAAATTTATGTTTCATTTATAGAATGCTTTATTACATAAATTTGTCGAATAATTTTGCAGATATTAGTTTCGTAATTGCAAATTTGACTAGATAGCGCCAATTAAATATCTGGTATATTTTGAAGTTTATTTGTTTGTCGCTCTTGTCGTTCATCGAACATTGAAACAAATTACCCTTAATACTCGTAGATACCAATCAGTTTTTTTTTTTCCAGATCACCTTGTGATAGTAAACGAGGTAAAATCTAGCGATTGTTCGGCTTCCAATTCTGTAATTCTGTAAACCAATTCTGTATTGAACAAGGGAAAAAGGTTCGCCTTTTTCCCTTGCTACCTTGCTGCGGAACGAACTGTTGGTTCAAAACAAAAGATCGTATAAAGGTATTTACGAAAATCTGTATTCGCAAATATGAATTTCGAAATAGGGTCATCGTGAATGCAGATATAACACATGTATAGTATATACATGTGTTATATAGTATATATATAGTATATAGTATTTGATTTTCAATTTCAATCATACTTAGTTTCACTAAAAACGTTTTGATGTGATTCGATTTGTTGCAACCAATTACGCCGTTTTCGAGGTTTGAGCGTTCAAACGTACATACATACATACATACATACAAACGTCTAATTTTATAGACAATGGATTAAAATTCTTCTGATTTATACTTGTGCTTTGTGCTTTTCTTCGTACCTGCATGCAATCAAAATGAAATCATATCAAAATATTTTCATTCAATTATATAGGCCTTTACAAGCATATTCGAATCGTCAGAAGTTAATTGCCATAGAGTTTCGGAATACAATTATATTGAGAAGGATGGGCAAGAACTTCTTCAACTGCAGTAACTTCTTGCTAATTAAAAAACAGAACAATACTACATATTTTTAAAATTTCATCCAAATATTTTAGTCACCTAAATATTCATCTAGAATTACTGCAAGGTCGTTTAAGGTTAAACATTTTTTCCCCCAATAACTTTGAGATTGTGTAATAATAGATTTAAAATAAAACTTTTGGCCTGTAGTATCTATTAATTGGACTTTAGCAAAAGATGTCCTCAGGATGACGCCACCGGGGTGCCATGAACTGATATCTAATATATTGGGTGGTAACACTGTAACGTCACTATAATTTTTATTTATATTTTGATGAACAAACTTATGTATATTACTATAGACGTATTGTGACGCTGCAGTTAAGATACCGAGGTCCTGAAATCGCTCCCGAAGGACAACTCGGGTCCAAAAGTTGTAAATTGCTTGTCCTGCTCTTTTTGAATGATAAAATATATTTATCACTGGCTCGATCTGTCCTTTAAAAGAATAATGTAGGCATAACAGCATCATTAAATAGCTTATTTTTCTGATTTCAACATTAGGCTATATTTTATGTAAATTAGTTTTACAGCTCAAAAGGTATGACAGATTAAAAGAAAAATTATGAAAATATTGAACACGATGAAGTTTCAAAATGTTTAAGTAAGGATACAATTGTTCAAGCTCACGGTTTGGGTTATATCAGATATGATCGTATTTGACGTAACACCTAAATGTTACTAGAAGCCCTCTTCTGCGTTTACCGTCTAATTACTCATACTCTAGCTAGCTGATGCAAGATGACGAGTTTTAGTCTGAGTTTCAGTGCGCAAGATCCCCGCGCGCCTGGCTGCACCCCCGTGAGATTCCCGCACGCCGGTCTGCACTCCCGTGAAATTCCCGCGCGCCCGTCTTCAACCCTGCGAAATTGCGTAATGTTACTTCGATACTGTGAGTTGACATTTATGACTAACGCTGCTGTCAAATTGATTCATTCTATGCCTAAATGACATTACAAACTGTATAAATATTTGCTATTTTCGTGGTATCAAACGACATGGATGGCTCAGAAAACTGAGCGATGCTTTCGAACCTAGTTGGCATTTAAACTAATCGCCGTGACATTTTAGTAGGCCTGTAACCTAATTCGACGTAATTCTTTCTTTACGACTCCGTAGAACTAATTTTACCCAACATTAAGTTTAATAAAGGTACCCCTATTAAGTTCGAGTAAATAAAAAAAGTTTTCTTTAGATTTTGACAACGTTTGAAGCTTCGTCTAAGTTGCGTATTACTTTTCAGTAAGTTTTAAAAAAAAGGTGAAAAAACCTTTTATCGTTTTTAGGTTTCCTTACAGTCAACATGAATGAAGGAACCCTTATAAAATCACCCTGGTGTCTGTCTGTCTGTCCGTCTATCACAATTTATTTTCTCTGAATTGACTAAACAAAGTTGAAATTCGGTATATATGGTAGGTATATATACAGGGTTTGGTGCCTCAACTAGGGACGTATAGTATAAATAAACGAATTTCGATTTTTGGTAGCAATTTTGGAGAGAAAATGGAAAATAAAAACAATTTAAGAGCATTTTTGTGACACCAAACAAAAGTGCTCGTTTTGATATACCTATACAAATATATATATATTTTTTACAATTTTAGGATGTATAGTTCGAAAGACATTAAGGAAAATATACAAATTTAAGTTTACTTTTTGTTACGTTACGATAAGCTTATGTTTACACAATAAATATACAAAATTAAAGAAAAATGGTTAGGAAAAATTATGAGTGAACAGTCTAAAGAAGGATTTGTTCAATTTTTTTTTTTGTTCATCTTTTAGGGCATAGGTATCATTGATGATAGGTACCTATACATAGTTACCTACAAACAAACCAAAATTAAGGCATTCTCATGTACATGCCAACATAATGAGGAAAACACTTTAAAGCTTGAAATGCGAATAAACAGGTAACTTATAAAATCTATATGTACAATTTTGACAAATACCCTATTTACTAGTGGCGCCACCAATTGGAAACTAATTTAGTATCGGCATATTAGCTACTACATCATTTCCAACCTATTCTCTAAATAAGCAGTCGCGTTTTAACGCCGAATGACGTAGGCAAGGAAATGCTTGGAGTGCTAAAAGTAAACCATAATAACAGCACAAAAGGTCCGTGAAAATCCATCACAATGAGGGACGAGACACGTTCCGACATAAAAATAGCGCCGCAATGTTTTTATTATATAAAGTTCTTCCATTACAGCGTTAATTCATCCAGTTGGAGAAAGATACGCTGTTGTGGCGTGAATAAAAGGCGAAGTCTATTTTGCTCAACAGCGCACAAAAGGAAAGTTTATTATTGTATGGGTATCTTTGACAGTACAGTCAGTATTATTTAATTAAAAAGCCGACTTGTAGAATAACAAGGATAGCGAAATTGGAACTTGGAATACAAGCGCAAATACGTACAGAATGCAAAACATAAAAGTTTTTGGAAAAACCTCAAAAATAACTCTTAATCTTGTTGTTAGCATTTTATTGTATTAACGCTATACTTGATCCGTATCCAGTCCGGTGTGTAACCAAAAAATCGGTTGACACTGCAGGCCATCCCTGAAACTTCCCGCTATTTTCGAGTTCAAAACGCTCGAAAGTTAGAAAACAATTTAGCTCTTCGAACTCAAAATATCGATGTTCGTGGTTTTGAGCTCTTCGGACTCATAAAACATAATTTCTATACATTTAGAGTTCTTCAAGCTCAGAAAACTGGGATGTATCAAGGAAAATGTTATTTTGAAAATATTTGAATGATATCTTTATTTGATTTTAATGAAATTTACGGCATTTTATGCAATTTCGTAAGAACAAGACTTTTGTGTAAAGTCAAAAATCTATTGGTCGTGAAATCTCAAAGTAAAAAAAAACCGTTTTCGGAAATTTGTGAACTGCGATATCTTTTGAACGCGTCGTTCGATTTTGATATTTTTGGCGGCACTCGACGCAGTTTTTATGTACAAAAAACGGATATAAAAATTTTTAAGTATATCGGTTGGAAAATATCAAAGTTATTTTTAAAAAAACCGTTCATTATTCTTTTTTATTATTAATTCTTATAATTATTTTTAATAATTAATTAACTAATTATAATTAATAATTAATTAATTAATTAAATAAATAATTAACAATAATTAATTTTATTATTTATTAATAATAATAATTTATAATTTATATAATATTTCATTATTTATTATAATAATAATTATTTTTGAGGTTTATTATTTTAATATTTTTGAAACAGCTCAAATGATTGACTTCAAAATCTAATCAGATCTAATTCTCGATGAACCCTTTCAAACGCCGTATTGCAGATCTTAATCGGTCCATACGTTCTCAAGATATCGTACGACAAAAAAAAATTACATACCTACACACACACACACACGCATACGGACGTTCTGCCAAAAATGGTCAGAGTGGCTTCCCATCCCAAGACCTCAAAACGTGGAGATCTGATGAAAACTCGATTTTCGAAAATCGGACCCAAATCAATAACTTCCTTTGGATAGCGGGAAGTTAAAAAAAGTTATATTTTATTTCTTGTACATTATTTCAATAAGAGTTTTTTTTACCTATAAGGTAAAAAAAATTCTTAGTGAAATAACTATTACGCTGAGCAGCTCAATTATGTTCTTTATTTCATTTTAAACAAAAAAATAATAAGTTTAACAGAAGTGTAACAAAAGTTTCGTGCTTACGAAAATGCATAAAATGCCGTGAATTGCATTAAAATCAAACAAAGCGTTCAAAAGATATCGCAATTCAAATATTTCCAAAATAACTTTTCTTTGATATGCCCCTAATTTGTGAGCTCGAAGAACTCTAAATGTATAGAAATTCTGTTTTTGGGCTTGGAGAGCTCGGAAAATGAAAATTATGAGCTCGAAGAGCTCAAAACCACAAGAATCAATATTTTGAGTTCGAAGATTTCTAATTTTCGAGCGCTTTAAACTAGGAAATAGCGGGATGTTTCAGGGATGGCCTGCATGGTCAACCGATTTTTTTTTTTTTAGTTACCCTTTGGTACAAGTAAAGTTTTAAAGGATTGCAATTACCTAATTACCTATTAGAAACTGTACTTGGGCTAGTGTGATTTTGATATATGTTCAAATATCAATACATAGTGTAGTTTAGATGCGTTGGGGTAAGGACGAATTCGGGGGATGAAAGAAAAACTGCACCCATGCTTATATAATGTCAATATTCTTTGTCGCTAGTGTCTGGGCTATATACGTGACTTCACTGTGACCGCCCCTGAGTCAGTGTTTTGACACTCGTAATAAGAGTTTGTGTGTTTATCGTTATTTTTGTAATGTTACTAGAAAATCTGGAATTTTATAGAAATTCGGTCTTACCTCCACATTCATTACTTTTTTTTCTAAGTGAACATTGGAGCGATTTTAGAAATTGCGCCGATCTTTCCACTCGATAATACGGTTTCTCCCCGCACAATAAAAATATCGTTACCAATAAAGATATATTATTTTGGCTAATAATATTTGTAATAATTTAAAATGAAATATGCAAGAAAGCAAAAAGAACTCTTTTAGTTGGTTAGTATCCTGTTAATATTGAGTTCAACATTATAGACTCCTCAGGAAAAAATTATAAATCGAATACAATCTATCTCAACGAAAATCCTTCCGGACATTACCCAACGCACCTTAACTAAATTATTGTGATTTTGTGGGTTGGGTTGTTATTGCGTTGAGCAATTCAATTCATAAATGTCCAACAAAAACATCAAAATTTTGTCACTTATACCAATTATACCATGGGATTCTACATATTTTTCTTAATCCTTAAAAAATCTGCTGGTTATCCATAAATTTTTGGAAGCTCCTAACTTGGCAAGTTTACTTTGGTAAACACAATCCAAACTTTTTGTCGGACAAGTTTGTCTCGCGCCTATTGTCACCATCTCATACAACCACGTTTAATAACTTATTGAGGCACCTTAAGATGGTTGGCTTTAAAGCAGCATAGACTAGGAAAAAGATGCGTTTACAATAATTTTCACAGGGGAAAAATGGTAGACTGTACCCTTAAGCCTTACAAGAAGTTCTAAAGGATATGTATAAATTCATTTAGTTCTACCGGTGAGGATAACATTTAAGGGAATAACCTAATGGCTAAACTAATTGGGCTAAGTGTAATGGCACCTGTTTTGTGCCAATTGTTGAATATAAGACATTTTCGTAATGTGCACCCTCCAAGTGGTCATGTGTATCTATTTATTTATATTTTTTCCCGAGTTTGCAATGGAATGGTAACATCGTTAGGTTAACTCGGCTCGTTTCGAAACATTCCTTTATACATATATCAGTTGTCAGATTACGACGTCCGCACAATTAGGTTGTGCAGCGCATCTATGACTATCTCTCCACATCTCTATACAGCCAACTTGAAATAGGATACTTTCTCATTCGTAGTCTATAAATAAACAAAGAATCGATATTGAAATTCGCATCAATTTATATTGTAATATAAATGCGTTAATTCGGTGAAACTGTTTTTTCTAACGCACAGTATTTGTTTTCTATCAAAAACACTGTTGAAAATAGAAAAATCCTTCTTTTAATCTAAAAAGATATCGTTTTTCAGATGTTAATTTACAAAATGATGATTGGCAAAACCGGATATGAATTTTGAAAATTTGTGGAAAATAAAGTTTTTTCGCCTCATTTAAATAATGGTTCATTTAATAAATTTCCAATCATCTGTCGAAAAACCTTCTTTTCTCTTCTTCATTAAATTGCCGTACTAACAGGCAGCGTCTCACTTTAAGGTAAGTACCTACGTACCTACCCCCAAACCCATCAAAACCCTAAAATTTGTGGAAAATTAGGTGTTTCGTCAAACGATTCGAAACTATTATAAAAAGAAACATTTATGAATCAGTCGAAAAAACCTTATTTTTACCAAATTTTAGATTTTAATCCATAATGTCGGTTAAAACATTAAAGATATAAAAAAATATAGTCACATATTATTTTGTATCAACTGAAACGAAGAAATGTGATCGTGAAAAAATAAATATAATTTTTTGTATGGTGGCTCTATCTATTATTATATAGCTGTACTTACAGGCAGTGTCCCTACCATAAGATCTTTACTTTTTTTCCGTCGGGGTGTGATTTTGATTTAAAAAAGTCACTTTTAGCGACATCTGGCGTTCGTATGTTTCTAACATCCCAACTGTGATCCCAAAACATTATTCATTAGGCAAACCTATCACGGATAAATACTGATTTCTGCGCCAATTGAAATGACCCATCTATTTAAAAATATCTAATAATATATTCTCATGTTGAAGTATTACGTCCGTGTGTTAAAGACCTTAAACTACGAAGATTGCTAAAACATATTTTTAGTATTCAATACCATCTAGCAACACGTAGTTAAACTATTTAAATTATAAATTGTATAAAAACTAGCAGGTAGCGCCGCGCTGCTAGCAACTCAGGGCCATTTATGAAGGTTTGCTCAGGTTGTAGCTCCAGGCCCTAGCTGTCAAAAATATACAAATATACTTCCTAAGAAATTTTCCATAATAACTTATTATTTATTTGCATTTCAAGCTTTAAGAGTTTTACTAAATTATTTTATCAGTAACACGAGAAAAAAAACGCCTGGTTTTGTTTGTTTATGGCGTTCAATAAACTAGAAAAAATAATAGAACTAAACAAATTCCTTCTTCATGTTGCTCATGTGCGTTTACTCTGTTTGATATCCATTTTTTTTTTTCTAAATGAGTCACTAAACAACTGCAAGAAATATGATGAAAAGCAAACATATGAATTGAAGAGATAGGTCCTACCTAGGTTGCAAGATTAGTGTGATTGTTTTTTGTTCTCAAAATAAATCCTTTGTAATTTTCCTTGTAATAGTAGTAAATTCTTTTGAAATCAAATTTAAATTCAATTGCTTGTTCTATATTTCAATTTTCCAGTCGCTTTGTTTGCTTGCTAGTCGTTTTATTATATATTTTTTTTTAATTTCATCTTCTGTTTCAGTTTCTTTTCACAATTTAGTTTTACCGTGTTGTTAAGATCATATCTATAAATATAGCAAAGGACCATAAGGAGCAAACAGTTCATAGACTATAGGTGAAAAATCTATTGATGGATCCATCCATGCATTGTTAATATCATGGATCCAAGTTTTAAGAAAGTGCTTACAGTAGGGACAATACACAATGATTCCACTTTTAAATGGCCCAGAAGCATACGTTACAAAAAAAACTATCTGTCAAAACCATATATACATCTTCCTACTTGGTCAAAGCTCAATATTTAATTCTAAAGTAGTTAACTTTGTACATAATTTAGGTTTTGTATGCCGCTCGATAAAACGCACTTCTTTAATATCGATGTCGTCTTTTAAAATTTACACGTCACGCGCACACTGACAACTCGTTTAATTCTACTCGGAATTTAATAATCAATAGATCCATCAAATATCTTTATTTCGTAGTTACGTATCATAATCTTGAAATACGTCAATACTTCACTACACTCTATCAACTTTGATGACACAATTTCAAATCTCTTTTGTCAAGGGCAACCAATTATGGATAAATGATACCGAGTATGTGTTTGTGACAAGATTATATACGTAGATATATTCAAATTTTTAAACAAAGCAAAAGTTAAATAAAGCAATCTTTCAACTGGTTTGACCGAAACATGTGAAGAACAAAAACAATGCTTTGATGATGAAATTATAGTCTGACCGAAACCGTTGTACCGCGCCTTAGGTATGTGCGCGGCGAGGAAGAAGGCAGCTCCTAAGCGTTGACGACGGACTGACAGAGCTTATCTGCCTCCCTCCGCGCCGCGCACATACCTAAGGCGCGGTACAGCGGTTTCGGTCAGACTATAATTTCATCATCAAAGCATTGTTTTTGTTCTCCATAATTAGTTTTATCAGAATGAGTGTTAAGAAGGAGATTAAGTAAGTACAACAACTTAATACACTGCATCATGTATTTAAAAAAATAGTTAATATTTACAAAATAAACAGTAACGATATCTACATCTTAGGATTTCAACTAATTAATATTATGAAGATCATAAAAATCAAAAGTAGCTATAGTGAAATTTTCTTAGGAATCTGTCTATAGTAACACATATACAAAATTGACCTTCATGGTTTCACAATGATTTTTGTAAATATGCAAATGTTGAAACAGAATATTTTTAAAAATTATGAAATGAAATAAATGAACAAAAAATTTTTTTTTCCAATTTTTTTTTTATTTGCCAATCCTAACGCGCTATTCTGCGCGGGAATGTAGTTACATATCTATGAACTTACTAGACTGAAAGCGACGTGTATTAAACGCCCATAAATACCTAGTAGAGTCATAAGTTCTGTCATAAGCTTTTAACTTACTGTTTCAAATCGTGGCCAAAAATCTATTACTTGAATTTAAAAGTCTTGACATTCTCAAAAAGAAAAACTTTTTCAATTTCATTCTGTTCTTAAATATACTGTGGACAAGAAAGAACGATAGAGTCGCGGAAATTGGGTTCCACCGTTGCTGCAGTTACGCGCCGAATTAATTTCTTAAAACTATAAAAAATAATAAAATATTTTTGAGGTTGGTTTATCATACCATCACACCTTTCAAGGAGATTCAAACTTCGAACACCAAGAGAGGAGCGACCGGCCTCGTACGGTTAGAACACCAGCGGTCATCGAAGCAGTGTAGGCGCAAATTCAACGAAATCCCGTGCTCAAACAAAAAATGTTAGTTTCGCAATTAGGACTATGGAAAACAATTATTAAAACAGTGTTAAAAATGGGCTTCCTCTAGTTCAGACTTGAATCCGTTGAATCACAAAATGCCCCATCGGAATTTGGAGCCTCTCAAAGCATCCTTCATTAAAGCAGCAGCTGATATTGACATGAACGTCGTACGTGCTGCAATCGACGACTCGCCGCGCTGGTTGAAAGCCTGTATTGAAAATAAAGAAAACTTCAAAAAGTTTTTACAAAATTATATTGTACACTAAATGACCTTTCTTTTTACAATTTGTTTAATAAACATCTAAACTTGCATAATTTATTTCCCATAAAAGTTGTTACAGAACTTATGACCAGACTGGGGGTCGTAAGTTTATTTGGCATCTGCTATCTACTAAAATATTTTTAAGCTAAATTTCAAGTTTCTCTAAAATGGTAGATGTGATAAAATAGGTTTGAAGGAATGCCGTCCTTAATGACCAGATTCCGTGTAGTGGTATGTAATGCATAACTTGGAAATTTGGAAGGTTGTACCCCTGTATATATAGATATGTAGAAATAAATAAGAACTTTTGAAGAACAGTGTCACTAGTTTATACCAAAAGATTTTTTTTGTTAATTTGTAGAAAAAGTTATTGAGTTTGACAACTGGGACATCTGTGCACCAACACAATCACAGTTTTTCAAAGAAAAAACAATCTTATGGCATTAACATATTGTTATATGTATTAATATATATAACATATATATATGTTACATATATTATTGTAAACATCTAAAATTCTGAAACATTTCTGTCAGATTCGGTCAAGGTTTTGACTATATTTCTTTTCAGCTTATAATAGTTGGTTACAATTGCAAAGCCCTTTAAAATCTCTTTTTTGTTTTTAGGTACAAAATCTTGAAAGTGAAACATTCAACGTAAAGGCTTTTTACTGGTTGCTTGTTTGTAGTTCATAATATTCATTATTCATATATATGATTTATTGTAATAACAATAGGATCACAGCCAAATCATAATAGTCCACATTATGAAGGTGCCTGGTAAACAGAGTTCTGCGGTTTTCGAAATCAGACAAATAAGAGGAATAAGTTACGTGCCTAAGTAAAGCTGGTTAATTTTAACTATACTTTCATAGCATAATGACATACGGAATACTGATTATTATGAATGTACATAGAAATATAAAAGCTTTCTCTAAGATGGGCGCCCGTTACAAAATTAATACTAGAGGTAATCATAGGCTTCAGACTTCCAAAAGCAAAGAATTTCTACATGGACAACCGTGTCTATTTTTATTGTAATAGACTTCGAATGGAAATATTACAATTAAATAGCAATCAATTTATTTAGAAAATGTATAAAAGTTAATAAACACTCATAAAAAAAGGCTTATTATTCTGTCAAAGAACATTAAAATAATAACGCATGGTTATTTTTGTTATAGTTTTAAGCATTCTATATTGAAAAAAAAAATAATATAGTAAAATATACTGGAGGGAGTTTCTTGCCAGTTCTTCTTCTTATAGTATCTCCGAATCGGCGGTAAGAGCATCTTGACATTCAATAAGTGCGTGTAACACATGTTAAATTGAAAAAAAAATTTAGAATTTTTGAGTTCTATGTGTTGTGTATATTTTACTATAGACCAAATGAACTTCACACTGAAGTCATTGACTAAACCTTAAACAAATTCATAGAAATTTCACTCGACACTAACTCAAGACGACTTAAAACTTAAAAGAATGTCCAATATCATAAACAATTATTACAGTATTTTTCATTTATCGTTTTATAGATCTCGATCACATATTCAACTACACTAAAAATTACACTGAAAATAATATAATCCGTCATGAACAATTTATCCTCCCTTTTTCCATTTCTCTCCTGGTGTATACTCAGTCATTGGTTTCCCAGATATACCACATGTGCCAATACCGACTCGGCCTTGCAAATTATCAGGCGATGCGAAAATACTTTTGGCTCGTACGCCAGGTTTTTTCAAAGACTTAGTATGAAACGACAACCATTTATTCTTCTCACTTTCCCTCTCTTCTTCGATCTGTTTGAACCTTTGTTGTTTTTTCTGTTTCTTCTTTTTTAAATATTCTCTACTATAAATTTTGCCATGTCTGAAAAGAAAAAAGAATTTAAATTACTTTTTTTATAACATATTGATGTACAAGTACAAACCAACAAAAACTTTATTTCTATGTTTTATATACCCTGGTTGTCAATATTCACAGGGTGTATGTAATTGGAGATCAGGCTTATATTGGAAATAGTGAAGTAGTGAAACGTAATAGAAATAAACATCCCATATTAGTAGGTTACCAAATCACTGAGATATAATTTTTTCTTAATAAGAAATTGACCCATGAAGACATAGGTTTTTTTTGATTGATTGACCCATGTAGACAATTTGATTAATTTTTTAATATGAGTTTGGTCAAAACACAAATGTATCAGGTGCAGTTTGTAATAACAGTACTGTGTTTGAAGAAACATTAGTAAAGTGTCACTTTCGTAGTGGAAATTTTGGCTAGCACAATGAACGAAAAGGTAGGCCAACCACCAAAGTGAACTAGGAAAAATGGTAAGCCACGGTGGAAGCTGATCCATATCAATCGGTATTGCGAAATAAGCAGCATGGTTTGAGGTTAAAAACTTAAATAAAAATAAACCCTTGAAAAGTGGCTTAATAAATGTGTTAAAATAGAAGATGATTAAGCATAAAAATAAAATATTACTTATTGTAATTTCTGCATTTTATACCATTACTGGGCACAATTTCATTGGCCTACGTATCTCTAATTTTCAATAAATGCCTGCTCTCCAACCGATTACAGTCTGATTTTATAGGGTTCAGGGTTTATCACTTTTCGAGATATTTACAATTAAATTAGGTATTTCAAAAAAAAATCCAGGTAGATCATGATATATGTTTTTTAATATTATTCTTTATTTGTGGCCACTATATGTGAGCCTCTGTTTTGAACATAACACGCATTCTTATTTTAAGGCTGCTATCTTTTGACTATACTGATATGGATTTTATGAAGTTTGTGGTCAACTGATATAAAAAATATAAATCACAATTTATTCTGGAAGAGTTGTACTACAATCGATCGAAAGTCTTTTTTTATGAAGCCTAATTTATTAAAAATCTTAAAATTTTACCTTAAAATTTAGAAAACTCGACGAAAAAGATTGTGGAATATGGAGCACTTAGAAAGTGTTTTCTGTTTATGTTTTTATTTAATTCCAATCACAATAATACGTGTTACAATCGATTGAAAGCCTTTTTACACAAAAAAACCAGTAAAACCAGAAAAATTGATAAAACACCGAACTTTGTATTTAAATTACCGTTCCCTCAGTTCGGTTTTCAAATCCTCTCCATACATTTGTATGGAGAAAATTTAATAATGTTATCCATACTGTATTATAATTTAATATTATGTTATTATACAGAAAAGTTACTTGAACTTGGATGACAGTATACCAGTATATCTATTGCGTAAAAAACTAACTTATTTTTCAGAATGAATTTAGATTCAGATGTTGAGGTTGTTTAGTGAAAAACGTAGAGGTTGCATACGATTGTAGATATGTAAGCTAAATATGTTTTGATGTAAATTTTTTTTGTGTGTTCTTTTTCAATGATTCTTCGCACATATAAAAAGGAAGTGGTCAATAGTGACTTACGCAAGTTTTTGTCAGTCTGTCTGTACGTCTTACCAGTCTATGACTAGATTTTAATGAAACTTAACGGGTATGAAAAGGAGTTGGTTCACAACCTGTTGCTTTCAAACTCGATATCTAAAGGTGCCGTGGACTCCGATCAAAAATCTGTAGTCAAAATTAGAAAAAGTTGCCGCCATTTTGATCTTTTTGTTACTTGACTGATTGCTTTCAAAATTGATATCTAAGGATTCGTGTGGAGTCCGATCACGAATCTGTGGTCAAAATTGGAAAAAGTTGCCGCCATTTCGAAATTTCGTGTTACTGGACCGATTGCTTTCAAAATCATTATCTAAGGGTTCGCGTAGACTACAATCACTATTCTATTGTCAAAATTGAAAAAAGTGGCCGCTATTTTGAACTTTTTGTTACTTGACCGATTGCTTTGATTTATATCTAAGGATCCGTGTGGAGTCCGATCACGAATCTGTGGTCAAAATTGGAAAAAGTTGTCGCCATTTCGAAATTTCGTGTTACTGGACCGATTGCTTTCAAAATCATTATCTAAAGGTTCGCGTAGACTACGATCACGATTCTATTGTCAAAATTGAAAAAAGTGGCTGCTATTTTGAACTTTTTGTTACTTGACCGATTGCTTTGATTTATATCTAAGGATCCATGTGGAGTCCGATCACGAATCTGTGGTTAAAATTGGAAAAAGTTGCCGCCATTTCGAAATTTCGTGTTACTGGACCGATTGCTTTCAAAATCATTATCTAAAGGTTCGCGTAGACTACGATCACGATTCTATTGTCAAAATTGAAAAAAGTGGCTGCTATTTTGAACTTTTTGTTACTTGACCGATTGCTTTGATTTATATCTAAGGATCCATGTGGAGTCCGATCACGAATCTGTGGTTAAAATTGGAAAAAGTTGCCGCCATTTCGAAATTTCGTGTTACTGGACCGATTGCTTTCAAAATCATTATCTAAGGGTTCGCGTAGACTACGATCACGATTCTATTGTCAAAATTGAAAAAAGTGGCCGCTATTTTGAACTTTTTGTTACTTGACCGATTGCTTTGATTTATATCTAAGGATCCGTGTAGAGTCCGATCACGAATCTGTGGTCAAAATTCGTATGTGGAAACGTTTAAATGGTGTTTAGATATAATTATTTTCTATAATTTTAATTATATATGTTTCCCAAATAAAATAAAATATAATAAAATGACGATCTAATCTTTGGGAAAATTAGGTAAAAACTGCAAAGGATACAAAAAAAAAACGGTTAAGACATACGAAATTTTCGAATCTTAATGAACTAAATAAATTGAAAAATCTGACCTGATGTGACATACTGACGCCTTTTTCAGGTCAGATTGTTGTTATGGGTTTATAAGGAATACTTCCACCTTTACACAAATACTTCCACCTTTACACGAATACTTCCACCTTTACACGAATAGTTCCAACTTATGTGCGGGAACATATTTTTGTTTTATGATTTGTAATAATGTTTACAATAGTAAAATTAAATGTGCATATTCTTATAACTTACTTGCTCTCATCTCCACTTGACGCCCTCTTTGTGCCTGCAATTTTTTTTGCTTCACTTATTGATACAGGTTCTAAAGTTGTATATCCATCAAACTTGACTCGTAACTGATCCTCTTCTACTTCTTCAACTGTTGCTTCATAAAACCTGAAACAGTAACAGTCACCTCGATATAACACACTCTCAATCCAGACATCCTACATTTTTATGTAGTGTGTGTGTGTGTGTTATGTGATATAAACATAATGAGTGCCTTTTTGAACATAAAATTTTGTAAACATTTAAAAATGATATAATTTTCATATTTTCATGACATGAATTAGGAGTGAATATTAATTAATCAGTGAAATTTTATATATTTCAGTCTATGTAGTCTATCGCAAGTAAAAGGGTATTCCA